>JBBPRH010000001.1:0-305980 GCA_038092915.1 Boletus pseudopeckii
AGGAGATTGAGCATGATGATGGTAGACTGGAGGAGGGAGTAGTGTCGGACCACGTGATCCGATGAGCTTTGTGCAACAATCGCTCTCGTTTCCGCCCAACTGGGTTTCACATTCACATTCAATGTCGCTCACAAACGGGCCAGCGCCATCTACAAAGGTACTCTTGCCCTCTCGCCATCGACCTCCCCTGCTCACTTTCCCTGCCGTCTAGTTTTACCAGGAGGACATCGTCAGGCGAATTGGTTCGCCGAACGTGCATGGTGTCGTATTGGTAACAACTGATGCTCTTCCTCCCCGCTCCCTCTCATAGTTCTTCTCAGCGCTGTTGGCATGATGCAGACGACCTCCCTCCCATTACAAACCCCCTCGTAGATCCGCTCATGCGCCCCCTCACCCGCGGCGAGGTTGGCGTTTCTTTCCTACCAGGCGGTCTTCGCGAGATTGTCCTAGAATCCAAATACGAGCTAGTCGATCGCAATTTCCAGGCAGGGGATTATTGTAAACGCAGCATCGACGACGTTCGCTCCGGCGTCGTAGTAACCACTCATGCACAGGCCAGGCTCGTACACGCCATCAGCGGCGAGCTTGTCCAGGGCTGGAGAAACGTCAAGGATCTTCGTCACACAGCCAGCGTCAATGCGGGCGACTATGTCGTGTACGACGATTGGATAGGGCAAGTAAGGAATTCCCATGTTCTACATGTCACGATCCAAAGCTTACTCCCCTTCAAGGTCATCGAGGTACGCATCTATCGCAATGTGGTCTATCAATGCGTTCATTCCCGCAGCTTTTCGACGAGCTTGTCGTCTCTGCATCAGGTACCCTTATTCGGATGCCGGAGATAAGCTCACGCCTCACAATCGGGGACAAAGGACTTGTATGTCACGATGTCTTTTACGCCGCAGCGTCGAGTTATTCATTTTATCTAGGATATCTTGCCGCATCCTCTTACCTTCCACGGTGTTCATAACGTGTGCCAAGGAGCACCAATGCCGACATTGAATGACACTGTGGTTGATCTCCAGCATACCGTGCTTGCCATATGTTGGCTAGCATTGAACCAGACGGTATGGTCGTTCGATTTTTTCCTCTCCTCCTCTGACTTGAGTTCTTAGCTTGATCGTGATGCTGCATTAACAAAGCGACGTCCTGAACGCTTTTGGCACGGCGAAGACCTCACAAAACTCACAGTTCTGAAGACAAAGTCCGGTGACATTCGTGTCGGCGACAAAGTGGTTATTCTTGGCGACGAGACCGTCCCTATCGTGTCGTTTGAAACCGGGGTCGGGGTCGATGGCAAGATTGACAGCCGCACACTGTGTATTCAGGAAACGCGGACAACTGTGACTGTTCTATGGCAAGATGGCTCGAGAGAGACCTTACCATCCACAAACCTGATCCCATACTTGAATGTTGATGAATATGATTGCTGGTGTGTATGGATCCCTCATCAGAGGATGTCCGCTTAAACGTGTTAACAGGCCAGGTGACCATGTGTTATGGAAGAATGAAGACCAGGAACGTGTGGCCATAGTCCAGTCTGTCAATTCCACGGACAGAGTCGCTGTCATCCATTGTGCGGATACGGGTACTTTGGAAACGGTATCTGTCCTAGAACTTGATCCGAACGGCACAGGAGACACGAGTCCCGATGCATTACATGGCCACGGTTTCGGCGTACGACGAGGCGACTCGGTCTTCATACACCCAGTAGGTGCCACGAATGGGTTTGCACCTCCACGAGTTCCCAAGATCGGTGAGATCGAGGAATGGGTTCGTGAGCCACCGGTGCGAGCCGATGGTGAGCTTTGTGGATGGAGGCGTACCATGGCCGATCTGGGAGCGCTGATAGCGGCTAATCGTAATACCCAACGACTTTTTCTCTACGACGTTTCTCTTCCCAGCGTGGCTGACAGCTCTCTCTCGTGGTTCGGGGAAGTCACTGAGGTATGTTCTGGAGATCTTGACTGACTCGTGTTTAACCAACGATTACAGCTCCATCTAAATGGTTCAGTGGAAGTGACACACCCAAACATGGAAGTGTCTATCTTGCCTCTGGAAAGATTAACAAGACTATATGACAGTCTGGAGCAGATCGAGGATGATGGCTGGGACGAAGAAGTGTCAGAACGCGACTCGAACGAGGAATACTGGGAGGGCATCTGGCTTCAAGATGGAGACGGTGTTTGGCGGTACGAGAAGAACTCCGATGACGATGAATGGGAGGAAACAGACGAGGAGCCGGAAGAAATGGAGGTTGACATTCCCTGGACAGAGACTGAATCATCACCAGGACTGGATGACGATTCAATTAACCCCCCTCTGAGTAACGTCACACTGGATCTTGCTGATTCAATCTCCCCGCTCCCTACTTCGCCCTCTACGTCCCCGGAGATGAGCCAAGAATTGGTTGTGAACGCTCCTGCAAAGGATACAGTTGAAGTGGATGACGACACGTTATGGAAACGCTTTGAAATCCTATCCTCTGCCCCTACCGACCACGCCTTCTACTCCACATCCTCCAGTCAACCTTCAAGAACTTTCCTTGCTCGCCTAACCAAAGAGTATCGAGCTCTCTCCAGCAGCTTACCAGGTGAATGGCGTCGTGAGGCGTGAATACGCTTTGACCCTGACCACATTTGCCAGACTCTATCATAGTGCGTGCATACGAGGATCGTTCGGATCTTTTGCGATGCTTGATCATCGGGCCAGAAAATACACCGTATGAAGATGCCCCATTTGTCATAGATTGGATGCTGGACTCCAATTTTCCTCAGAGCCCACCCATAGCTCATTTCCTCAGTTGGACAAATGGCAACGGGAGAGGTGTGTGCGCTCTGTTGTGATTCATTGACGTGTGCTCATTACTATGTCAAACCACATGATCCAGTCAATCCGTAAGTGAATAGGAATACACAAGTCGCTTTGAATAAACAACCACACATATTTTTAGGAATCTTTACGAAGAGGGCAAGGTTTGTTTATCGATCCTAGGAACATGGTCTGGCGACCGCACCGAGACCTGGAGCGCGTCAAGATCGAGTTTACTACAAGCATTTGTCTCCATCCAAGGTCTCGTACTAGTAAAAGAACCGTGGGTCGTAATGTTTTGCGGGTGGCATTGTCTAAGGGTCATCTAGATGGTTCTGCGAGCCTGCTTATGAAAAGCTAAGAGGCACGGAAGAAGGCATGGTCAACAGGTCATGATTCCGCGCGTCGAAGGTTCCGTTGTGCTCACTTCACTTCTTATAGTCGGCTATATAGCGAAAAGGCGTATGTCTTGTCGAGGGGATTCGTCCGCCGAGCGCTTGAGATTCCTCTTGGTGGTCTACAGTCAGAGATCAATTGGTTGTATTACACCAGAGGAAGGCTTGCCAAGGTCCTCAATGATGCCCGACAATTGATTGAGAAGAGCAAAAATGTGCCTGTGGGCGATCACGGCCAAGACCTTGCGGTGCCTCGACTGACTGCAGGAGGAATCATCACACTGGAGCGGACCTTGGGGAAACTCCAAAATTTGCAGGACCGAAATCAAGCTACACGAACAGCATGATTAACCCATCTAGCATCTCTTCTGGAACCCTCTTGGTATGAAGTAGCAATATCTATCGGGAATGTTGTACGTTCATTGCCAATGTAGCGAAGTGTAACGTTGAAACAGAGCCCCGTCATGAGTACCAAATGCGACAACTGTTCATAAAAGCCCAACAAACAATTATTGTTGCCTGTTGCAAGTTCCACGAGATTCAACGAATTGCGGAAAGCGTATACAGTAAAGAACGACCGAAGATGACGAGCCAAAATCCTGCAAACACAAGCGTGTGGTCCCACAATATGTCCAACGAACACATTGGACAATATTTACCAGTTCCTTTCAGCACTGACCTAGATAGCTGTTTTTCGGAAACGTTTGTCCGTAGTTACCTGTCCATGTTGTTAGGTTCGGGTTGTTGTACGCCTCGAGGTACCTTCAAATTTGTGAGAACGCGCAACAGACTGCCAGCGTACACTTACTCGTTAATGTAAGCAGCAGTAGGGAAGTCCTTTGGATCACAGCCGATGTTGATCGCATTCTTTGGTTGGTAAACACGAATCCAGTCTATCCTCATGGTCGCCGGAAAGGTGATCTCCGCGAAATTGGGGGGTGCAAAATTTGTAGACATCCCCAGATTGGCAATCAAATACTGTGGGATAGCTTTTAGCTGGCGTGTAGTCATAAGTGGCGTGATAGTGTACCATGGGTTCCTGTGGAATCGGTCTGTCTGCGATCTCAGTCAACGAATCAGCTGTCATCCCACTTGCATCCAACGTCCAAGCAACTTCATCATTTGTAATCCAGGATATGTACTGATATTTTCCAGTGAGTTCAGAAGGCTCAAGGATTCACGATGCACTTACACCACCATCAGAGGCGTAACCTAAGACGTCATTCGACGTTAATAGGGTATGGTACGAAGGAAAAAGTAAGCACCTGGATGATACTCGTATCCATATGTCGCGAAGTCTCCCGATGTCAGCTCGTAGCAGGACTGATCTGTAACAATTCAGCGCATCGTCTGATGCAGGGTGGCGCTCTTACTTGTGGTTGTCACTCCTGAGGTGGCTTGCTGGAAAACACCACCCGTGTATGGGTTCATCTGGGTGATAGATGGGTTTGGGATGTTGAAGTTGCCTGTGAGATTGTTCCATTTATAGGCAGCATTCATGGGCTAAGTGAACTATAGTTAGAGTATGTAGTTTATCACACAGTCTACTTACAGCCCACTGAGCAGACTGAGAGACTTCACCCTGAAGTGGGGTACCCGCGATCTATAATGATGAGCAAGAGCATGTGATTTGTGGAAGCCATGACACACTTGGGATTCAAAAATATCGATCTCTGGTGCCGAACGGCCGACATACGTTCCGTCAGAGTGGACGGGTCCAGGATGGGATTCACCTTTACAGGTACATCTCGATAGACGTTGACCAGGAAGATAAGACAAGACGTCTCCGTTGCTTGGGTCGCCGTTGGTTAGAGCTGCCGCGGGTTGGCCTTTGTAGGTTTGGTTCGGTACGGTACCGACGTCACAATTATCATAAGAATAGGGCCACTGGACGAAGATAAGGATATATTATGCTCATAGTAAGGGAAAAATCCGTACCATGCCCTCTAAAGAAGCACCATAGCCCACGCGACCTAGCAACGGTGTTTAAGTTGATGAGCAATCAATCTAGTGCGCATACTCACCTAAATTGCCCATCGTCCATACTGAAGAGAAGAATTAGTGCGTTGAGGACAAAGAAGAATGTGCAAGTTCAAACCTGCAGGCCAGAATCCTGGAAGGGCACGGTGGGGTCAGCGGTGCGTGGTAACATGTGGGCGGTAATCTCTGTGCGTACCAACTATGTTATTGGCACCCGGTAAAGTGACGGATACTAGTACCATGCCGCCGGTGAAACAAAACTTGTTCCAAGTGGAGAGCATTCCACTAACGTAGTCCAGGTTGTTCATGCTCCGTTGTGCGAGCGTAATTTCAAGTGCACCATTTTTGGTTGTTATCTGATCAGGCCAGTACCACTCCAGGTCGTTGGTCTGGTTTGCATGTCAAGAACAATGCTAGATCGGAGAAAGAGGGCAAACGTTACCTGCCAGTAATGGAGATCAACTGCCTCCCAGTATGGGTCATCACCAGGCCAAAAGGTGCGGTTATCAGTATTGAATTCGTCACTAAAAACCAGTTGCCAGTCAGAACCATCGGCGAACGATGCTACTGTGAACGCCGATGATGGGGTGTCGACGTCGATCAGACCAAAGTTATTCGGCATGGTAGGGATCTATGCGAAAGAATATGAGTCATGTGACGAGTGACATGGTAAGGTATATTGCTTCTTGCCTGGCCGCTGGCATTGATGCCACCTAGATTAAAACCGCCTGCATTGGAGAGGGAGTGTGTGGTGAAATAGGATATCATGGGGTATCCGGCACTGAAGAACATGTCAAGATGAGGTTATAGTAAATTGGAAGAAAGGGGCATACAACAAGGTGACGAGGCCGACGGCGAGAAAAACCAGACAGCCAAGGTTCGTTAGGCCTCTGTAAGTGAGCACGCTGCCGCCGTGGTCGCTCTTTCTATCACGCCGTGGATCAGGATTGTGGAGAAAATCATCTGGCTCTGGGTGATTTGGAGAGAGATCAGCACCCCAGGATTTGGGGTCGGGTGAGAGGGAGAACTGGAAGGAAGAGATTGGCGGATGAGAAGGAGCAGGAAGGGAGGACTTGCCTTGTTGGAGATGGATTGTACTTGGGATGGCCTGCCTGCGGTTGCGCCGGAGTACGGGGAGTCGTTCTGGGAAAATGGATCACGTTGAGTGGGAGAGTGAGTGAGTGGGAGGAAGACGGACGAGGGAGTTGAGACTAGGGACGGTTCGGATTGATGGAGGTGCTCTTGCGAACGCGGCCTGCACGCCTTGGGGACCCCTTGCCGAGGGAGGGAGGAGACTTGTAGTGGAGGGTGCGTTCGACGCAGCCTGGGCGTAGAAACGGGCATGGGTATCAGGAGCTCGAAAATTCATGGAGAGATAGAGAGGAAGGATGTTATAAACGAGCGGGGGGTGGACACAACAGCAGCGGGGGGAGGACAAAGAGGCGTTTACTGTACAATCGACGACGATGGCGACGACAACCGGCCCCCGCCTTTGAAACAATCAACAAAAACAAATTTATTATTATTTTAACTAGTTAGCTAATCAACTCTCCCATCCGCTCAACCACACTCACATTCGCCCTCGTCCATGCTGCCTCCCACCGCTCGTCCCGCCCAACCGCATCCATAAGCGCCGACCTCTCCATCAGGTAGCGACCGCGTGTCGCACTCGGTCGTGAACCCAAGACATCACCCTCGCACCATCCTTCCAGCGCCACGGTGGAGTCCCTCGCCTTCTTTATCCTTTCACGTTTGGAAGGGCGTCCCTTTTTCTTGCGTCCTTCCGCTGACCACACCGGCGTGGCCTCAACATCCTCCACCACCACTTCGCGCGGGAGCGCTCGAGGACTCAGCGGATACATCTCTGTGTGTGGCAGGATCTGGATTGCTTGTGCCTGCAGCAGGTTAGACTGTGCATAGACAACATGCGGTCGAATAGGAAGCAAAAACTCTCCATCCAGAGCGTCGGGGAGCATCAATATCTTTTCATACACATCTTGTGCGACACATCAGGCACTCGGAGGGGTCTGAGCAAGCATGCGCACCACAAGTTAGCTCTAGTTGCGCAGCGGAATACAATGACGGCGCCGAAGTAGATGGCTGAGTGTGGAATATCGTGTACAGACCAAACAGGGCTGCAGCGCAACTCAGGGGGGTCACTCCGTCACCGATGCGTTCTGGAATACGTGTGATGGGGGATACAGGAATCTGATGGACACACACCTGAGAAAAGTCGCATCACAACTCTGAGAAAAGCTGCGCGAGAGCGGGTATCAAAGACCTTGAACTGGATCCATGTCCAGCCCTGCTGTTGCCAGATTTCCTTGAAGAGGGTGAAGGGATGGCTCCGCGAGTGTGCAGAGCGAGTGTACTGTTGTGCGTACTCCTCGATGAGGCGGTCAATGTCTGCACGAGCAGCAAGAACAAAGGCAGAGGAGGTGAAATAGGCAGGCTGTAGTATGATTTCTCCACGACTGCTCGAGGGCGATGGAGCGAGAGACATTATTGGTTGGGATTTCCTTTCCGATAGATTTACAAACAACCGTAAGCAGGTACCAGAGTGGGTTCAGCTCCTGCTGCCAACCCGCCTGCAGTCCCAATGGCGCCACCCTTTCTTCGTCGGACCAGCAACCTGACATGCTTTTTCTGCTTGTCAGCGGTCAGTCCTGCTCCAGTCGACTCCAGATCCTATCGCTGCCCCCATTGTAGCTGCTGGAACAGATATGACGCCAATGGAGAAATCATGTCTGATGAACCAGCGATGCACGAAGAAAACCTGAACGCGCGCTCCTTTGCGAAGCGTGGTTTGTCTCCCCTTGCAACCTTTTGTCTCTATGGTGCTGCTCATTCCCCTCTACAGCATCCCCAAACAAGGATAGACTCCCGTCCGTATACGGTAAAGGTTCATTCTGCCACACATGTCAGACAAACCAAATGCTCTTCGTCAACCTCCTCTCAAATTATCTGCCACCTCCACAGGCAAGTTCATTTGCAGTAGTCACATATACCACGACGTCAACTCGGACTATTGTTCCACAGCACCCCGATTACGCTCAGCGCGTACAACAACTCCCTGCGTATCGTGAATCGTTGCACGTGCGATACCCTCCTGTCTGCCTGAATTGCCTACCCGCAGTTGAAGACGAGATAGAGCAGAAGAACCAGATGGCTCGGACGAAGGCACTTGGAGGCTGGCTCAAAGAAAGCAAAGGAAAAGAAAGGCAGCGGTTGGTATCTGACTCGGGAAAGGACCGTGAGAGGTTGGGATTCCAACTTGCTATCTGGCGAATAAGGGGTGCTTTGTGGTGGATCACCCTCTTGTGCGTCCTTGTTGCTCATGCAGCCGGTAGGTACAATTGCTTTGTATCTTGAATTCCGTTGATCTCGCCTCCCAGCGATCCGAGGTTACGATTTTCCACGTTCGCTTGCTAGAGCCATTCCTGTGCTCCCCACTTTCTCTCTTTTCTCTCTCTTTTATACGGCCTGGGACCCAACTTACTATCTCTTCAAGAAAGCAAGAGTGCAGGGACGTGATGTCCGCATTAAAGGCAAGACTCCCTATGCTGTAGGTTCCGTGTTATAATTCATGCAAGTCAAGTAACTCACGTTGTACAAGATCCTTCAGGCACTCTCCTGGCTCTCTAGATTCACCACATCCATTCTCCTCTTTCTACCATGGCAATCTTCATCTTGGGACTATCTGCGTATCGCTGCCTATCCATTGTCGTATCGTGTAAGCACGTATTGTTCAGTATCACTCGTTGTTGAATTGTTGGTATGTTGCCCTATCACTGGTTCTTGAGCTATCGACGCAAACCAAAATAGGTGTTCTCATCTTCGTTCACCATCCTGCATCTACAGCGGCCTCCAACAATCCGCCTCATTGAGACGTCAACGAGGTCTTCCTCCGTGCGTGATACTCCTGAATCATCGGCACATAGTGCACGCGCTTCTCCCATGCCCACAGCACCAGTCAATAACGAACCAGACCTTCTTACGACCCTCACACTTTCCTCTAAACCGCTCATTTCTACCAACCCGATGTTTGGTCACTCCTCCTTAGTGTCTCCTATCCCTCCCCCGACCGCTTCCCAACCATCTCCAATCAAAGTTGATCAAGGTCCCGACGAAGACGCGATGGATTGGATTCCGACCAACCCGTCTCCCATCAAGGTCAAGAAAGCTGTAGAGGACGACGGAGCTTGGCTGCGCCCCCAGCGATTCTTCCCTCCTGAACGTCCTACTGGCCTCGAGAACCTGTTCGCGAACACTAAACTTGATGATGCGGACACACACTCCGCCAAGTCAACCACTCCTACACAAAGGGGCGTCTGGAACGCGAAAGTGAATGGATGGTGGATAACTACGACCACTATTATCCTCGTACCTCTGAGTACTATTATTTACCACAGGTGGATGAAGGGATGGATACAATGATTGATACATATCCATGCGGCAGTGTCACTCGCACCACGGACAACGAATGGCACTACACAAGTATTTTGACTGAGTGTCGATAAAGCAACTTAACAATATTTACATGCATGGGGAATTATGTGGAAAGAAGAGAAATGCATGATACTACGGGTATGAACGCATGAAATTTGACGATGCGTTGGCCAAGATATCAGATGGAAAAAAAAGTAATAAAAGTAATAAAAAAAAGAGAATATATTCGAATTGCATCGTCCAGCAAGCAAATGAAATTGACATATAACCAATGTGAACAAGACCGACACCACCCACTCAACCAAGGATACCAACAACAATGGACCTTGCGCACACAATCTCTGCCTGAGATTAATATCCGCTGTACCCATGGTGAAGAGGAACACCGTATTGATCATACTGAATGGGCGTATTGATGCTGGGTGCCCGTCCGAGAGGCTCTTGCATCATTGGTTGCGGACTGGGGCCACGAGTGAGGTCCGCATACCCGCCGACTGGGTGTGCTGGGCCGGCGGTGAAGTCATGGTCGGGGATAGGATTGAGCGCTGAGGCACCGTACCCGCCAGTAGGCCCTCGCATTTGATCGTCGCCGAGGCCTTGATTGGAACCCGAGTGGAACGAAGATGCATGAGACAATGGGCGACGCTGGCTGGGGAAGCCAGTGTCTTCATCACTTCCGCCAGGCTGCCAGTCGATGGGCTGCATACGGCCCTCGAAATCAGAGGAGGGTCTGAACTTCCACTTGCGAATGATGGTCCACACAATTATCGCGGCCGCGATAGACGCGGCAATGACGATGAGAACCGTCACCGCCGTATGTGACAAGCCTGAGGAGGTCGAGGTCGAGCTAGTTTGTGTGGCTGTTGGCGTATTGCTGGCAGTCAGGTACAATACGGACTGAGTTGGAGTCGACGCGAGTGTTTTGCTAGCTGGGGCTGATACCTGAGGAGTGCTGGACGAATAGCTCAAGATGGAGGACACGGTGGTGGGCAGGGCGGATGAAGTGGAGCCCGACCCAGTAGATGAAAGCCCAGCCACCACAGAACCTAACAAACTACCTCCACTAGTTGTGGAAGGACTCTACGAGATGATCTGTTGAGTAACCTGGATGTCATAGGCCTTAAGAGTGGAGCTCACCGCTGACGTAGAAGCAGACGCAACCTCAGAGGTCGTCTGGACCGATACCGAATTTGCGGGTGTACTTTGGGCTACGACCGAGGTAGCTTGAGTGGTCTGAGCAGCGGGCGAAGTTGAGGGTGTCTGCTGGCCAGCCGAGGGCTGACTTTCCAAGATACCGACGGGTGTGCGTTTCTTCAGCAGACGACCGAGGTCGGCATGGTCTCGGCGGTGGGGGCCAAAGGAGTTGGCGTTGGAGGAGGCAGCGACAGCCAAAACAAATGAAACATAGAGAAGGAGCGTAAACTTGAACTTTGCCATCTGGGAAGGGCTTTTGGAGTGATTGTTGATACGATGAAGGCGTATTCTGTGAACCGGGAAGAAGGGGAGGGAGAAAGGAGCGTGGCTAACGTGAAGGAGCGACTGGGGACGGGGACGACTCGACTCTGAGACTTGTTCGTGTCAACCGCCAGCTGCCTAGGGAACCGCGAGACGATTGTTTCCTAATCCGTCCATCACAAATCTCTCACTATAAATTACCTTGTTTTGTTACGTACGGTTCGTGCTCGTGCGTGTGTGTTCTGGCGAGGGGAGGGGTTTTTCATGGATCAATTGGGTACAGTACTTGGTTCTTGTAAATCTTTTTCTCTGTATCTCTGTCCAATCTGTTAAACCACTCGTCTTCTGTTCTTAGGTATTCGCTGGGGTGACTGGTTAGAAGTTTGTCGTCGAAATCGCGTAGCAGTCGGATAGTGTCTCATCCGCGGCATCGGGACAACGCGACGTATATGTTGAATGGTGTCAATGCTCTGGAGGGTGGTTGTCCTATGTCGATTATGGCGTGACGGATCGTTTGTCCCTGCGAGCGTTAGTCGGTGAAGGCTTGTGCAGGTGTGAGTGGGTATTGGGTCTTGTGGATTGTTTTACGGTGGTTCCCTGCGACAATCGTAAACGTGCGGTCGATTGGGGTTATTGGTATCACATTGTATTCCAATCCTTCGAGCTGTGTGCTTAGCATTCTTACGAGGATGTAAGCAGGTGGGGTTTTGAGCTCAACGACTGGGTTCCGTGTTCGCCCAGCACTTTTCTCACTATTTCCCTCTCGTGCCATTTACAATGTCGAGGTCGGTTTCGATTTTGAAAGTGGCCATGACTCTCATGCTGATCGATAACATAATTGTGTCAGGGAGACCTCCGTGTTTGTCATGAAGTTTTCGTTGCTATAGGCTCGGATGGCCCTGGTTCCATTCAAGCATCTAAAGGAGGAAGGGAAGGTACTAGGAGTTGGATGTTATATATCGAGAGTATGTATTCAAGTTGCCGGTGGGCAAGGCTACAACGTCGTGCCACGTCATGTCGTCGATGCACGTACTACGATAAGCTGGTGCGATTGTGTGATCAGCAAGATTGCGATGATCCCACGACTTGCATTACAGAAGAGCGTATGATGATTACACGACATGCATAGAAAAGTAAGACCTGGTGATATGGAAATCACACTCCATCATATATGGCCCTACCGGGCCATACCCAGTTTTCACTGGGAGCTTGATCCGTGAACCTGCAACATGTTGAATTAAATGACAAACTGTTTGCCAGAACACTACGTTCTATTTCGTAGCACAACGATAATTGTAAACAAGGTCACTGCCGGGACCCGGCGCTTCCTCTAGTCCATATTCAAAGTTACAATTCATCGCCTAGTCTACTAACGTCTCTGCAAGAAATGGTCCAAATATCTGGTTATTGTCAATGACATGGCAATCGGCATATCCAAAATAAAAGTTAGAAATGAAGAATTACACTAGGGGTGGCTCGTTAGTGACCACTGGCTGAGTGGAACACTACTTGGCTGCACGTATGACGAGCTTTGCACACCCGGCCACTGGGGAGTCATCAAAACCTCCAGTGTATATTGACCACTGGGCAAGCTGATCGTGAGCACCGTCACACCCGTGTTGGGCTGATCGGGCCAACCAGCCGGGGTGGGAGGGTCGGTGGACAAACGCTGGGCTGCCATAGTGGAGAACTGAGCCCCTGTGGGAGGATTCAAGAGCTGAACCTCCATGGTGCTCGATCCAATGGTCAATGTGGCAGTTTGGTTGTTGTTGGTAAGTGCAACAGTGGCATTGGTATGCGCTCGCCACATGACAGCTGCCGATGCGGTAATCTCGTCCTGCACGAGCACTTGCTGGCGTTGGTTTATCAGACGAATTCCGCGTGAAAATGACGTCCTGTATACATGTTATAACCCCTGCGTTGATAGCGGTGGCAATGGACTTACACATTGAAATATGCACTGGCCAAGTCGGCGATGAAGTACGCTGTCGAACCGCTAGGTGCCTGGAAGACAGTGCTGGAGCCCTGAGCAGTCCCTGAAGAATCAAAGTTCACAGTCGGCGCAGCCAACACGTTTTGGTTGGCCGCGTCAACAAGGATCGTGTTCTGGCCTTCCGTCCGCTTGCGATAATATAGCCACCTCTCGCTACCCTGCGTGTCATTACTGAAGTAGCCCTCAGCGACATAATTGCCATCGCCGAGTTCTCCAAAAAAGCGGTTCCCCAAGGCATCGACCACGAAATCACCACAATCTAGGTCGTTATGAGTCTGATGGCCCTGAAGCGTCCCAGCCTTCATCGCGACAAACAATGCATTCTCGTCCGTCCAGGAGGACCGCATTGAAGTCCACTGATCGGTACTATTGTCGAAGAAACGATCGAGAGCGAGACCATCCCAAAATGCTCCAGAAACCGTTGGGTCATACCAGAACATGCTCCACGGATCTGGAGCATCCGCCTGGTCGCGCTGGAAGAGCTGATATTGAGGCATGTTGAATTTGTCACCATAGAAGAGCATCGAGTTAGCGGTTGCTGTGTACTTGTTTGGGCCAGTGTCGCCGTAGTTGAACAAAGAACCAGGGCCGGTGGCGTACATGTGGAAAAGCCCCGAGAGTTTTATGCCAGGATTCACGTCAAGAAGGTTGTATGTGGAACCAGTGGCAGATTGGAGCGAGGACGCCAGTTCAGCGTGTCCTGTCGAACCGAAGTACCAATAATCGTTTGTTTCTGACCAAGTACCATCACTGCTAGGTGCGAGGGCGCAATTCTGGAGGGCACTTGTAACTGTCATACTGAGGAGCTTTGCGGCAATCCCAGTGGTGTCATCTCCGAGGATGGCTAGCGAGCCCATGGTAAGGCCGTTGTTGCAAACACAGTTCCAGTTACCCTCTGTGCTGTTTGT
The DNA here is from genome assembly GCA_038092915.1 of Boletus pseudopeckii. Classification (NCBI taxonomy): domain Eukaryota; kingdom Fungi; phylum Basidiomycota; class Agaricomycetes; order Boletales; family Boletaceae; genus Boletus; species Boletus pseudopeckii. The sequence continues at coordinate 13,992 of JBBPRH010000001.1, forward strand.
CCACCAGCCATAGTATAATGGGTCGTTTGCAGAGTCGTACGCAATAGCGCCATTGTTGAGACCATATTCGATCATAGTGAAGCGGATGCTTTCGAGCTGGTCCGAAGTCCACTGATCATATAACCAGTCGTAGGCGATAGCGTACGCCGCTGTTAATTCTGCGGTGTCAAGGAAATGGGCAGGATTCCATCTGGTGCTATCATTAGGTCCCCAGCCACCTGTCACGTTTCCAGCGGCGTTCTGAGGTAGGCGTGAGATGATGAAAATCAGACATCGAACGACAGGCAAACCTGGAGCTCGGTCCAAACCCTGTCAAGCCATTTTGTATCATTGGTCATCCTATAGACATAGGAGAACGCCTTGACGCGTTGCTTAACCTGTCGAGCAGGGTCCAAGATACCATTGCCACTGTCCATGACATACGGAACGGGAGGCAGACTCATATATTGCGAAGCATTTGAGAAGATGCTTGTATTCCAGGAAGAAAGGTATGGATCATTTTTGATTAGATTAGGGAGAGCCTGCCACTTGTAGGAAGGTGCGATAAGACGAGGGCGATCGGAGCGTACTTGAGTCGGGCTAGGGTTGGAAGGTTGGAAGGGATCTTGCGGCCAGGCAAGGTTAGCATCCGAAGTGGAGATGAATGTAGGCGTGGTGAAGGCTGCGGTATTGGTCTATTTGGAACGGTCGTTAATGGTTATACTAACGGGCAAAAACATTGAGGGATACGAACGGTAGCGGGGTAGAGCGGGAGCATGTAGAGACTATCAGTGCCGGTTGGATATATGCCGATAGCATTCTTGGCCTGGATGGCGGAGGTGGCAGCGCTGCTGGCAGAAGAGTTTTTGCTGGCGCGCGAGCCAAGAACGCCACCAAGTACGGCCCCCACAATTACAAGGACAGCGATGGGTACACCAAACTTGATCCAGTTGCTGACCTTTTTCTTCGGCGGTTGTGACGGAGTGATATAACCGGTGGATGCGTTGTAGTATGGGTCGCCAGAACCGAACGGGGTGGTCCTATTGACTGAGGAGTAATTGGCAGCCATTCTGGATGGTGGGCCGATGATGCGGCCTGAAGAGAAGCAAACGAGAGACGAGGATGGGAGAAAAGACCGAGAGGAGATGGCGAGGGTCGGGATGAAGGAGGGGCGAGCTGGGGCCTCGCGTTAAATTGGCTGGCTGGCAACCACGTTCACACGTGCCAAAATAAGATGCAAAACTTGTCTCAGGCAAGTGATCAATTGATCAACAACAATCTCTGTGTTTTCTTTGCCCTTGATACTTTGCGTGGAGAACTCCCGGGTCTCATAACTCTTCAGCTTCCTTGCTTAAATGTCCACAACCGAATCAACATTTGATGAAATCAAGATTAACTTCATAGGTCTGTGTCACAACATCATCGCCTAGCCGGTCGCCACTCACGAACCCGAATTCGTCATAGACATTGGAGGTATCAACCGAATTTCAGCACCTAATGACCTTTACTGATCTCGCTGCCAGTAAATCTCACCGATCCCGTCTTTCGAGGCATCTATCGTGGCAAGAGAAAACATGAGGGCATGTCTATTGAATCCAATCGTTGGGTCATCTCAGGACAGTAATGATACTGAGACTGAGATCTAAAGATGATCTTGACGTGATGCTAGAGCGATCCCGCCTTGCTGGCGTCAAGTCGATGATCATCACAGGGTGCAGCTTGCATGAATCCGAGCTCGCATTGAACCTTGCCCACCAAAAAGGTTGGTGCCCAGTCTGTCTCCTTTCTTTGGCGTCGTGCCCTACTCGCAAACAGGGCTCTATGCAACCGTGGGATGTCACCCAACACGTTCAAGGGAGTTCGATCAGCATCCTGGAGGCCCGGATGCTTATCTGCTTGCATTGGACAAGTTCGTTGGCGACAATCTGCGACCAAGTGGAAGAGTAGTTGCGATTGGGGAATGTGGTTTAGGTGACCATTCCATATTCCCCCGGAGACGTACAGGGGTGATTCACTTCTTGCAGATTATGATCGAACCCATTTTGCGTCCAAAGAAGAGCAGCAAAGGCACTTTCGTGAGTGTAAAGTGCTGATATGAAGCATCATCCAAGATATATACCTTGCATGTACGGCAGGCGCACAACTCGTACTAGCCAAGAAATACCACCTTCCTCTGTTTCTCCATTCTCGGGCTGCTCACGTTGACCTGGTCAAGATCCTCAAAGAAGAGGGGTTCGGTGAGGATGGAGGAAAAGGTGTTGGTGCGAGAGGCGGTGTTGTGCACAGCTTCACTGGTAGCAGCGAGGAAGCTGCAGAGCTTGTGAGTACCCCTCACGCATCAACGAATTTGACAGTCACAAAGGGGATGAAAGATTGGCATGGGATTTTACATCGGAATAAATGGGTGTTCCATGAAGACTGCACAAAATCTCGAAACATTGAAGACCATTCGCTTAGATAGACTCTTACTCGAAACTGGTAAGGCGAGGAGTGCTGTTAGATAGCGCTGAGACTGACTGTTGTAGATGCGCCATGGTGCTCCATGACAAGTACACATGCTTCGAAAGGATATCTGGATGCCTTGCCAGCTTCACTGCGCTCTTGTTATTTTCCTGCGGCGGTTCGGCCAGAGTCGTTTGTCCCCGGCAAAGCAGTCAAGGGCCGGAACGAGCCATCATTAATCGGAGGGGTAGCATGGGTAGTGTATAGGTTGAACGACACCATACCATTCCAGAGGGTAACAGAAACGGTGTACAAGAATACTGTACAGCTCTTCTCTCTCGACGAGCTTGCTTAGTTACGTATACGGTATAGTGCACCGTGCAAACGTTGAAAACTTAATTAGTTGAACCACTAGCCATGTCAAACTCGACACTCAGCAGTTCCACCGTCTATGGCGTCTTCTCCGTCGTCGGTCTTGGTTGGTATGTAGTTCTGTGGTCCATTGGTTTACTAGGATGCCGCATAGGGTGAGCCAGCCGCTATTCGAGAAAGCGACAGCTTGGTGTTGACTGTGTTTGTAGTCGTACACGATATCGCCTCCGTCCTCGTTCTCCTCTCGCAACGTCCCCGAACGCACCAGGCGTCTCGATTTTACGACCTCTCAAAGGCTTGGATACCAACTTGTACGAGAACTTGGAGTCCACATTTGTTCAGGAATACCCGAATTTTGAGATCTTGCTCTCTGTTGCCGATGAAGACGACCAAGCTCTGACGGTGGTCAGAGAACTGATGACCCAATACCCTCAAGTGAATGCCAAGATTATCGTCGGTGCGCATGTCGCATCCGCATGTTGCATCTTTTACAAACTCATGTATTTCGTCGACAGGCGAGGAGAATGTTGGCGTTAATCCAAAAGTGAACAACCTCATCAAATCCTACCGACAAGCCACCCACGACATCCTTTGGGTCATTGACTCCAACATCTCGGTTGCGCCTGGAACGCTTGCACGCTCAGTAGATATTCTCACTGAATCGTCCACGCCGCAAGATCCTTCCAAGAAGCGTGCAGCCCTAGTTCATCATGTTCCCTTTGCGACTGAATACGAAGGATACCTTGGCGCACGGGTTGAAGCAGCGTTTTTAAACACCAACCACGCAAAGATGTACCTCGCAATAAACATCGTGGCTATCGAGTCTTGTGTTGTCGGAAAATCGAACCTGTATCGTCGTTCCGACTTGGAGAGGGTCAACGGATCGTTAAAGCCTCGCAAGGAAACAGACCGGAGGGAGGGCGAGTATGGGCTTGCAACCTTCGGGTCTTTCTTGGCTGAAGACAACATGATTGCCAGCGCTCTTTGGCATGAACTGGATCTTCGACACGACCTTTCTTGCGACGTTGCGCACAACGCAATAGGCAAGATGACGTTGACCGATTACGTCTGGCGCCGCGTTCGATGGATACGTGTTCGCAAACACATGGTCCTCGCGGCTACTATTCTCGAACCATTTACAGAGAATCTGGTGGCAAGTTCCATAGCCGCTGCGAGTGTCAAGTACCTTTTCGGAGTATCGCCGTGGGTCTTTTTGCCCATCCACCATTCTGCGTGGCTTTGGGTTGATTTAGACGTATACGAGTCACTCGCTGGCCATCCACTTCCGGCTCACGAACGGTGGAAGTTTATTGGGGCGTGGTGCATGCGAGAGTTGTTGACACTTCCTATATGGTTCTTGGCCATGTGCGGAGACGAGGTTTCGTGGAGGGGCAAGCGATACCAGGTTTTGCGGGCTGGGCAGGTACGGAGGACAGCGACTGGTGGCACTCGCAATGGGGGCTTCTGGAGACGGTGGTGGCATGGAAGAGGGGAGTTGTTATCTCAGTATGAATCCCTGCCCATTAATGAGCCGATCTGATGTAATGGGACTGGATTGAGATTCACAGCAACGATAAGTATTACGATCATATTATAAGTGATACACATACGGGAAGTGATGATTAGAATGTACAGGAAAACGAGCAAGGTTGGTGTATGCATACAAGGGATGGGTGGGTGTTATGAAAGACGAGATTGTGTATAATGTATGTCCGTGGTGCCAGAGGGAGAATCAAGAAGAGCCGCTCTTGCCTCGTCCTGACTATGCTTTGCCAAGAGACGGAAGTTGTGAATCATGACGACTTCATCAAAGAAGGCATCGGACCATTCATCAGCTGCGCATACGTCAAGGGCTGATGTTCGGATCCTCATATCCCGACCATCGCACGTTATCTTGCACAAGGAGGATTCTATATTAGAAGAGGCAGAAGGTTGTGGGCTTTGCCGCGAGTCTCGAGCATCTTTCTGGCGCTGATTGGAAAACCAGTTCTTGACTTGATGGTATTCTCTTGAAAGATGGTAAGAGGTTTATTGAGCTGGGTGAGACGGGGACAAGTACCTCTGTATGATGATGCTGAGTTGAGAGACCCAAGCCTCGTCTGGATAGGGGGTGATCTCGTCGTAAACCATCTGCATGACCATGCGCTGGCGGACGGTTGCGGGGGTCTTGCCTGTGGAGGGAATTGCAAGAGCGCGACTCTTGAGCTCGCGAACTCTGACATCGCGTTCGGAATGAGGCTTTGGGGTAGGATGGGAGCCAGCGTGCTTTTGAACCTTTTTCCTAAGATTGTCTTCGGAAGCACCGCGGAGATGGGATTTAGATCGAGTGGAGAGGGGGATTGAATTTGGTCTGAACCTGAGAGAGGACTTGTCTGACAGTGTGGCTCGGCTCCTGAGGGAGCGCCTTGAGAGAGGGTCGTGGAGGAGGAGAGATTCCTGAGATGAACCGGCGGGTTCGTCGACATCCATAACGTCTACAGACGCATCTCTGGAGGAGGATGATACAGGGCTATCGGCGGTGAGCGTGTCTTCCTGTCCATTGAAGGAAGAGAGGGCGTCTGGCGACGACAGAGTGGGAGAGAGTGAGGATACGGAGAGGGCTGGATGATGGGGAAGCATGGAGAGATGAGTGGGGAGGGGATGGAGAGGACGATATAAAGCAGATACCTGGCGAAAGTGGACGGTGTGGATCCACCTTGAGCTTGATTGTGTGGACAGTCGACGTTGAGGCTGAGATGGAGTAATATCATTATTCAGTTACATCCTCCCGTTTAGGTACTCCATCACCATGGTCGACAGCGATCGCGCCAGGCAGCGTATTATCGCCTCTGTCTTCGACAAGCGCAACGCCGGCGCAGACGTCTTCGAGACCTACGTCGCCCACATCAAGATCTGGGAGGACGCAGGTGAAGGGCAGGGAAAGAAGCCACGCTACATCCTCATCTCCCGTCCGTGCACCCCCTCCTCCATCCAGTCCGTCCTCACATATTCCCTCCAGGCGCTACCGACAACTCCGGCTTCATACACAAGTCAAAGTTAAACACCAACGGGTCCTTCTCTGTCGGAAAGACATGGAAGCTCTCCGAGCTCAGAGGCATCCAGATCCTCAACGTGCGTTCCTTCTCTTCCCTCTCACTCTCCGTTCATGCTCCCGCAACCAGCCCCTCTCGTTCAACATCACCCTTGCGAGGACGTACAAGTGGCAGACAGAGAATGCTGCCGACCAGACCTCGTTTGTTAGAACCATCCTCGAGCTTTTCCGTTCTCTCGTCGGTGCCCCGCTCCATCTCCTTGGCGTGGATGATACCCGCTCGACATCTAGTAAGTCGTAGCGAGTACTCACAGAAACCGCTCACAGCCAACAGCCCTCCCAGCAGATGCACCGCTCGACGAGTTGCCCCTCTCCTCCACACCCCCAGTCACCTTCTCAAACCGCATGCCTATCCCCCTGGAGAATGCCCAGGCTCCCCAAACTCCACATTCTCACATCCTCAAGACTCCCTCACGTTCCGCATCACCTGTGGATTCCATGAGGAATTATTCCGCAAGGGAATCCGTAGTCTCCAGCGCCTCAGGTCTCCGCCCACCTTCCCCTTCTATCCCCTCGCCGTTACCCACTTCCTTGAGACCAAGAATCGGCCGTCGGCCGTCCAACGCGACGCCTCCCCCTTCCGCCGCAGGTACTATGATGGCACTTCCATCCGGTCTCGTGCCTGCTCGTGCTCGTGCTACGTCCCCGCGCCCGTCCCTTCCAAGCCACACCCCTACTAAGCCACCCCTCGACTTGACTCGCACGTCGAGTCCAGCCTCGGCGTATCTCATGGAGACACATCATTTTGCGCACTCCGAATCACCCTCATCCGCATACAAGCCTCTGTCACGTACCGTGACCCCAAAGCCTCCCGAGACCCCGCACATGCGCCGAGAACACAATAACCGCGTCTCATTCTTTGACCCTGCAAACCAAGTCGCCCTTGACCGGCTTGTGGCGGGTGACTGGGGCTCTGAAGAGGATGCCGAGGGCGCAGACGAAACAGCAGAAGAAACGATGATCAGTGTAGAGGAAATGCTCGAAGGCTATGAATGGGCAAGTGACGACACATTCGGCCGAAAGTCTGTAAAGGGCGCTGCAGATCTGGTGGAAGCTCGTTTACTTGACGAGCTCATGGCACTGGAGAAGGTCAGCCGTTTGACTTTCGATCGGTTTAGCTCGCCAAGTAACTCCCTCGTCAGGCTAACATACACTCTTTCTTGGAATCTGATGATCGGGTGAACCTCGTCATTAAATACTTGGACGAGGCTCTTGGCGAGGTCGACGCCATGGACAGCTTGATATCCTCGTACAAGATTCATTTAAATGCAAGTAAACCACGACGACGCTTTCCGTCGTTCTCTGACCAATCTAATAGGCTGTGGGAGATGATATCTCTTTCATCCAGTCGCAACGACGTGGCTTGCAAGTCCAAATGCAAAACCAAGGCGTGCTCCTCAGTGAACTCGAAAACCTGCTCGTATGTGGCTCGTCTAACATACCTCCAGCATACTCTGACGCCATGCACACTTAGAAAACGGTCCAAGTTAATCAGGAAGCGTTAGTTACACTGAACCAAGAGTCTCTCGAGAAACAAACTGGAATACAACGACTCGAAGAAGCCGCTAGGGAACTCTATCAAGCACTTCAGGCTAGTCAGGATACAGGTCAGGGTCCGTTTGCACAAGTTACACGATCTGATCTCTTTCCTCAGAAATGGCTGCTACCATGGAAAGGCTGGATGAATATAGGACCCATAACGCACAGTTCTGCAAGCGCATATTTGATTACCTCTCCATCATGATAGTTGCTCAGGTTAGTTTGATCTTTGTGTAGGTATGACAACGCAGGTGCCTTATATCGTTTCAAGTCCAAACTTATCCAGGATGATAACGGTGGAATTACCCGACCCAAAGGACGTGGTCGACCAATCATATCCGATCATCAAAGCATGCAGTCCTATCTTGGCAGATATGCTGGGCTCCTTTTGTATCTGAAAGAGATGGATGAAACAGTGTACTCAAAGTTTTGTGCTGTATGTCACTCGGGGATGCAAGCTTCCGAAACTTACCCATTGTCTGCCAGGCATACTTCTCAGCAGCCAGCGACCTTCACAACAGCCAGATGAAAGGCTTATTCTCGATTTATTTCGGCTTGTTGAAGAAGGCTTCTGAGGAAGACGTGGAACAAAGTAAGATGTTGTGTCATCTCTCCCTTCCGCGTTAACCCGCTTTTTCAGGCTTTGGACAGAATAATGCAAGCGCAAAAGGAGCCGCTATTCGTCGTGCGGGTACCATTGTGCGTGGTCCGATGGAGACACGAAATCGGGAGCGAGAGCGAGGCGGGCAAGCGGGCGAAGAATATGGAGCAACTGACGTTCGTGTCTTCATTGAGTGTGAAAAATTGGTCTCCTCACTCAGGTACAGGCCCTTGGTTACATCCTGGAGCAAATCGCCCCTCAGGTTTATCGGGAAGGCGACTTTATTGCAGACTTTCTTCAGATCAATGATGCTGGTCTAACCTTTGCTGATTACGCCGGTTTGGATAATTACTTCCGACGCCAAGCGGCGAGGAGTGCAGGTCTCAGTCAATCCACCATAAAGCTAGTGCGTGGTGCCATGGACTTGATTTTCGGTTTTCTGCCTACCGAGTTGAAACAATGGATTGATCTTGCTGTTGCCAAAGATGCGCTGTGAGTATTTTGCCTTGTCGATCCATGCATGCGCTCGAATTCAAGGACAGGCAATTGGTCGGTGTTATCGCTTGTCTCGAGCGTTTCCTCGCGGATGCAGACGAACGTGGCAGTTCCTTTTTCATTCAAATACTAGATAAACAGCATCTCCGGCTTAAAGGAGCGTTTGACCGTCACATCGTAAGCGAGCTTGCTGATCGGGATGAATCTGGCATGACCGCTCACCACGTGGTCTAGAGCCAGCAAATCAAAATGGTCGATGAAACGAAATTGACGAGCAAGAAACGCAAAGGAGTGGCTCACTTCATCAAATATTTTCCAGTCTACGTGGGCCGCGTCGAGCAACAGCTGGTCGGTGCGAATGGACTGGAGATCCGGGCACATGTTGACTCGGCATACGAGAAAATTGTGCACAGCATGTTTGAATGTTTGAAGCACATGGCCACACTGGACGGCGATGGTGACGACAAAGGCCAGCTCAACTATCACGTGTTGCTTGTTGGTGAGTGTCGGCGCAGGGAGATATGATAGATATGATCGATCTGCGCAGAAAACATGCATTACTTTGCTGCCGAGATTTCCCAATTGGAAACTGGTTCCGTTAGCGGGTTCATGAAGCAAGCCGAGGCTATCTACAACGAAAACTTGGCTGCATATGTCAGGATCGTACTCAGGAGACCATTCGCGAAATTGATTGTGCGTGTGCCTTTGGCTTGTGCAGGACATGAGCTAATAACAGAATTGCAGGAATTCTTTGAGGGTGTGGAGAGACTTTTGAAGACGACGGCACCGAGCGAAGTTCAGAAGAACTCTAGCTATAGCAAAACGTCGTTGAAGAAAGTGCTGAAGGACTTTGATGGCAAAGATGTGCGCAAGCACATTGATGTGCTTTTCCGACGAGTGGAGAAACACTTTACGGAAGCGGAAGAGAAAGCCACGAAAGAAGAAAACAGCGGGATCGCTGCGGGCACGGTGATGGTTGGAGTATGGAAGGCATGTGAAGAAGAACTACAACGGATGACGGAGAGCTTCAGTGCGAGGATATCACAGTGCTATGCTGACAGTGGTATATCCATGGAGTATACCTTGAGCGATGTGGAGACTGCCTTTAGGAGGCACCGACTTGATTCATAAGTCGATTACTAGACTATCTGGTTCTGAATTTGTGATACACATGTTTGAGACGCTCATGTAAAGTCTAAGGGTGTCTCAGTTGGCCGAATATGGCTCCTCGTGAGAACCGCTGCTGACGTGTCCATCGCTTGTGTCCTTGGGAGCGAATGTGGCGAGGACTCGGGGTCCGTAGGCAGTCCAGAGGTCCTTGAGTTGGTCAACAGGATAGGCAGGCTTGTGTGCATCTCCGCTGGGGGGGGACTGGGCAGAGACGGGGGTCTTGTTCAAGAAACTCCAGACAAGGTCAACGAGTGCAGCGATGCGAGTCCGACAAAAGACGATGGCATTGCTTTGTGCGGAAGCCATGGCAGCATCGAGGTCGGCTTCGTTCTTTGAGCACCACGGCTCGAAGTAAGTTTTGTAGATATAAACTGAGCCCTAGAGAGGTGGTGTGAAGGGGAAGGATGGGATATGTAAAGGGGACGAACCTGGGTTTGGGGAAGCGAGAGGTACAATAAGAAAATGGTTCTCAGCTCCCAGTAGAAGGGAAGCCTGGGTGTGTTCAGGACATGGAAGGGATAGGTGAGAGAGGGATGACTGACCAGGATAGGAAAAGACCAAGGGTTTGCTCGAATGCAGTGAAGGCACCGATGACAGCCCAATACATGGAGAGTGCCTGGAGGGTGTCAGCGGAAGCGGCGTGTGCCAAGGCCTTGTATGTGGAGTAGCATGGCAGGGCGAACGTAAACCACGCGCTAGGGAGGGAGAATGAGAGGGGGATGGAGAGAGGATGGGGACGGACGTACCAGAGGATATGGGAGAGGAGTGAGATGGACATGGGAGACAAGTGGAAGACGGGTGCAGCTCGTTTTGAGGGGACACGTGATCGGAATTAGTTTGGTAGACGTGTTTGAGACGTGAGCCGGCTCGCGACGGTTCCTGCGTGCGTGAGAGCGCGGTCGTTGGCAGTTCAGAGTGTAAAGACCACTCTTCGTCTTGGACTCCCTCCTACATGGATCCCCCCAGGAAGATGGAAGACGATCCCAACAAATCCCTCGCAAAACCCGACATAAAACCCCAAGTAAAGACCCTCAACCGTGTCCCCCGTGCGTCCCCCATCCTCCTCTCTACCCTCGCTGACCACATCCTCCCCTTCCAAGGCGCCTGCGTATCTCTCTTCCCCCTCCTACCATCCACCGCATACTGATCACACTCCGATACAGAACGCCTGTCGTAAGCAGAAAATGCGCTGCGAGGGCGCAGACAACCCCCCCTGTCGTCGTTGTCGTCATGCCGGTTTGGAATGTCTCTTTGAAAAGCCCTCCAGAGAGGCAACCCTCACCGGCGAAGCTGGTTTGGAGTAAGTCCCTCCTCCTTCACTTGCCAACACTTATCCTCCCCCCAGGCGGATCCGCAGTCTCGAGGCCCACGTCGCCGATATCAGAGCCACTCAGGCCGCAATTCAGAACACTCTCCTCGAAATCTTCGCCCACTTGCGCGGTACCGCCCCTCTCACCCATCGCTCACCCTCGACTTTCTCGCAAGGCCAATACACCCACTCACCCACCGTCCCTTCCATCGGGTCCCCACCGCTCTCCGCTCCCGCAAACGGTTCACATATCGTTGATCCCAACATACATCGCGGCCCTTCAACACCGACAGCATATCATCCATCCATCCCACCCATCCTCAATCCCCCCTCTCGAGACGCTCGCCCTTCCGCATCTCAGGCACCCCTTGCTCCGCACTCGACCGTCGTTGACTTCCATTCCCCGTCATACCCCAATCATGCTGGCGGGCAGCCATTTTCCTTTACTCCTGCTTCAGGGGCCGTCCTCCCTCCCTTTTCAAGTATCAGCGCAATCGGCGCTGGCACTGTTCAAGGACCTTCTGCTCTACCTTATCTTGATAATTCGCAACGCTCTCATGGTAGCAGGAACTACCATGTATCCACACCCGCGGGCTCAAAGCGTACACTACCGCCTTCATCCGATGTCACCAGCGCCGATTCATCAGAAGTCGACGACGACGACAATGGCGAATTGCCCGCTTCAGGTCTTGTTGCACCTTGGGAGGTTCTGCGCGGCCTGGCCGACGTCGCAATTGAGAGGGCTGCCAAGGTTAGTGCTGACAATCCCCTGAATCCGTCCCTTGAACAACCAGATGATGTCTCATCAAGGAAAGTGGCGAAGCGAGCAGCGAACCCCAGAGCAGAACTAGAACACCTTCCCCTGAGCGGCAGGGTCGACCTACCAAAAGGAGGAAGATTCGTCACAAAATTCCGCGTGGCATGATATTTCCCGATGGTGGGTGATTTGAAGTTTGATGATTGTGGAGCTCAACATGGGTCCGCGCAGTTGTCACGCAGAACCTCGTACCCGAGCACGAGGCCCGCGAGTTGTTCCGAATGTACAAACATACTTGCCTAATTTACGTTGCAACTAACTCTTTCTTGGTAGATTTTATGCTGGTTGCTCTACCTTCTTGCCCGTTTTCGACGTCCGAGTCGATACTTTTGACGCCCTCCACCACCGTTCTCCGTTTGCAGTAGATGCCATTTGTATGGTTGGAACTCGCGTGCGTGATGGAGGAGGTCAGTTTATCCTCAATCCGCCGAGTCTTTTTACGATCTATTTGCAGGAACACCAAGCGAAACATATAACCGATGTTTGGATGCAGTTCAGAACATATCGCGTGCTACTCTCTTCTCTCCTGTAACTCGAATAGAAGCGATTCAAGCCATGAGTGAGCGTTTTGCCACATCGAGTCTTTGTCAGTGGTGACAATGTTCTTTTAGTTCTTGTATCAGGTTGGTCTGATAATGGCTGGCTAAGCGGGGGTCATGCTGTACGGATGGCAATGGAACTTTGTTAGCTTACTCTCTGATGTTCCTCCGACACTGGTCTCACGGATCTGACAGCATTGCATAAAGCATGGCCGAAGCTGCTTCGGAGGATGCAGAACAAGGCTAAAGGCACAGATGGGTCCGAAGACCGCGATCTAGTCATTGGCTCCCGTACATGGTTTTGTTTGTACCTTTTCGAGCACCAGTGAGTAGTCGCCGTATACGTCAGTGGTGTATCACGAACAACGTTTTAGGTTATCCTACGGCACTGGCCGTCCAGCAATCCTAAAGGACGATGAGAGTATCTGGCAGTGTCGTTTACTTTTACAGCATCCCCTCGCAATCGAGGATGATATGCGTCTTGTCTCCACTGTTGAGCTCATGGCAATTCGAGAGAGTGTTCACAACAAACTTTCACCCTTCGACCGCCCCGTCGATGAAGTTACGTTTGGTGTCCTCCAACAAGCCGATTCGGAATTCCAAAACTGGTACAAGACATGGGATAAGGCCTTTTCCCAGAAGTATGAAGATGCAGGTGAGTCGGGGTCCTTGGTAGGGATGTGGTTACCAAAGCGCAGTCACTAGCCTTTTATCGTCAAAGCCTGCAAATCCAACAACTGCATGCAGAACTGTTTCATAATGCAACGGCGTTGCGAGGTATCAATGGTCCGGAAGACGTGCAGAAGATGCCGAAAGCGCAGAGGGATCTCGCCATTCGTTCCATTCAAATCGCGCGCCAGGGTATGGACATCACTGTCAATTCCCCTTCGTATAGCGAGGGCATGAAATACGGTGGGTCAACCTATCCCCCGCATGTTTGCGACGTGTAACCTTCTGGTAGCCGTCCACTACACGCATGCTACTGCTACATTTGCTGCCTCTTTTCTTCTAAGACTGTCCCGCCTTTTGTAAGCATTACCAGTCTTAGCTAGGTTTAAATATGTATGATTTTCCCCTCTAGCCCAAACGATTGCGATGTACAGGACATCCGATCGCAGGTCGAGCGATTGGCAGCTTTGATGTCTCAAAGTAAGCCCCCAGTTGCACCCCCGTACCTCTCTGACGTTATCAATCCAGTCCCTGGAAAACGTTACGCTCTGACACTCCAGCTCATGCTGAAGAGAGGCCAGAAACGAAGACCCGCATCTACTTCACATTCCCCGGAGATCTCACGTGAACCTCAACGTACGACACCTATGACGATTGAACAGCAGCAGCTAGGTGTAATGAACCACGAATCGTTCTCGCCTACGTATGGCCCGTCGTTCGCCAATCCCGATGCGATACCTCAAATGCAAATGGGGATGATGCCCCACCATGTTACTGATGTGGACAGCATCTGGAGAGGATTCGAAATGACTTCCAACGAACAATTACCTGTCTGGATATCCGACCAAAGTTTAGGTGGTAGCACATTCTCACAGCAAGGCATGAATGCCTTCCTTTTGCCTACAGATTACCTCCCTCCTGCAACACAAATATGGTAAAATCCCAAACCTGCCTTGGCAGCGTCTAGTATTGTTATCTTGTCTGGTTGTATGCCTCCTTGTCCTGTACAATCATCCCGAAAGCCGCTATATATCCCTGCTGTATCATCGTGTCGCCTTGACCAGTGGTTTGGGGTGAAAGCATGCAAGACCAAGTCGAGTTTGTGTTGCCCGATATTCCTGATAGCTGATCTATAATTTCAGGACTTTCTGAGGATCGGTCTGATTTAAACTTGGACTTGGACCAAATCCCGGGCATTATGCTAGTCTAAATCAACGACGCCAACCTACATCTCCCTACGGGCCCGTTCTCTTCCTTGCTAACTCTTTTGAGTCACTCACCGCTGCATTGTCATGTCGAGTAACCCATCAGCGAAGCAGCGCATGCTCTCCGAGATATCCGGAAAGCTCGACTTTCCTCGGATTCCATCGAACCGCGGTAGTCCCGCAGACACTCTGCCCGTTCATTCTACGATTGGGAAACAACACCTGGGAACAGATCTTAGTGGGACGTTTGGTAGCCTCGAGGAAGTAGCTGAATGGCGTCCTAAGAGAAAGCCCTTCTTCTCTTTCCTGTCTGGTCGCCCAAATGACCTTCCAGCGCTGGACGACGAACTATTTAGCGAAGCAAAAACCTCACAGTCGCGACCAAACTGGCCGAGTTTCTTCGACGTCCCTGAGGATAGTGCCTCTCGAGATCACGCAGCATTCCGTGCTTCGATTCTCGAAAGTGTACCCCATCTCCTCGTAGATTCAGAGGGACGGAAGTTTTATCAAGGGGGGAAACAGCGACTCAACGTCATGAAGCGGAATAAAACGGAGGCGAAAATCATCAAGCATGTACAAGGTATGACATTCAGAGTTCAACTTGTCAAGTTGATGACATGAAAACTCAGATATTGACAAACGCCGCAAGTTCATACTCACGTTAGCAAAGTGCTTGCTGACTTTCGGCTCACCCTCTCACCGCATCGACACACAACTGAGCACGGCATCCAGTATACTTGACGCCAAAGCAGCCTTCGTACTCATTCCGGACGTCATCATTGTTACGTTCGGAGATGAAGATGTGGCCTCGGTCGAAACTCATTTTGTCAAGGCCAAGGGTCGCATTGCTTTAACCCCATTGCACCAAGTTCACCTGGTCTATCGCAAGGTACTACACGATAAGATGACGGTGGAAGACGGAACACAAGAGCTTAAAGAGATACTCAACGCTCGCCCTATCTACTCACTCTGGCCGCGGTGTCTCTTTTCGTTTCTCACGGCTTCCATGGTCTCTGCGATAGTATTTGGAGGCTCTATCATCGATATGTGGATATCTGGGTTCTTCGCCTGCGTTCTCCAGTACCTGGGTCTCAATGTTGCGTCAAAGAGTGCTACCTACGCTAATGTTTACGAGTGAGTCATCGATCAACGGGTACTAGGCATGCCTGTTTACTGGCCCACAGGATATCGATTGCGATTATTGTCTCCTTTGTCTCACGAGCATTGAGCACGCTCCCTGGAGATCTGTTCTGTTACAACGCTATCTCCGCCGCTGGCGTTGTTCTCATCCTACCAGGTTTCACCATACGTGAGTGTTTCAGACTTCATACGGGTAACTTCCATTAACTGGCCCTGTAGTCATTAGCGCTCTGGAACTGACGTCGCGCAACATCCTCTGTGGATCCGTAAGGATGGTATACGCGACCATATATACACTCTTTTTGGTAGGGAATCGATAATTAGAATGATTCAGTTCCACACTTTGCTGACTACTGGATCTGCCTTGTCAGGGTTTTGGACTGGCCATCGGATCCGACATCTATCTTGTTATCAATCCCCATGCGCGGCGAGCTCTCGAGAAGAAACAGACGCCGACTTATAACGTGCTACATGGTTCTTTTCATGCTGAAAATGGCACTTTTCCACTTGGAGGGGCGGTGTTTGGGTTCGCCAAGGCTGCATCCCTTGACCCGAACTATTTGCTGAGAGGTACAGTACCTCCACACTGCCATTATACGCTGCGATATCCAACGGATTTCAAGGCTGTTATAGGGAATCGAGCTGGCCGTGGTGGCGACAACCTCTTCCGTGGTGGCTATTGCCTGCCCTGGTCCCAACCTACTCTGTTGCTTCATCGCTGGCAAACCTGCAGAAATTCTGGAGCTGGCAGCTTCTAGTGATGGTCATCTTCGCATGTTTGGCCTTCACCGCCAACAAACTGGGTAATATCTTCTTGCCTGATGATGGTGACCTCGTATCCGCCTTCGGGGCCCTGACCATCGGTCTACTTGGCAATTTCTATTCGCGGATTGTTCGCGGGACAGCCTTTACCTCGATGGTGACAGGTGTTCTTTTCCTTGTACCCGTACGTGGACCAAGAGTTATCCACTCGTCGCTCTTACATTCTTTCTTTCAGTCTGGCATCGCGCAGGGAGGAGTGCTCATCGACACTGACCCAAACTCGACAGAGCAGTATTCATCAGGCTTTTCTCTAGCTGTGCGCATGATTCGGGTTGCCATTGGAATAACGCTCGGTCTTTTCGTTAGCCAAATATTCGTGTACGCGTTGGGGCGACGGAAAAACGCAGCCCACTTTGCGTTCTAAAGTTCGCGAGTCATAGTACAATTACTAGGTATACTCATATGCAAGGCAGCAGGTTATAGTCGTCTATCAATTACAACGAAGTCGCTCTACGAGTATGGGGATTACAGTAGTGTGTCGGAAAATTAGGATCCCATGAAGGAGTGAAATGAAGAGATGCGTCAACCAACGCAACTCACGACCCAAATAACTGGTTCAACTCCTCCATCCGCCGTTGCAGCATGTCAGCTTTGCTGAAGTTCTGACCCAAAGTCATGTTGGCCAACTCAGTCTTTTTCCGCTGAACTTCTAACAGGCGATCCTCTATGGAGTTTTCAATGATGAGTTTGACTGTCGTGACGGGGCGTGTTTGTCCCAAACGGTGCTGTAGGGTAAACCATGAGTCAGGGAATAGCTCATGTATATCAAGTGATAGCGTACGATACGATCAACAGCCTGGTTCTCAACGGCTGGGTTCCTGTGGTATGGTGCTTAAGCATGCTCCGGGACGAAGGCTCAAAAAAGAAACAAATTTTACCAATAGGGATCCATCAGGTAAACTCGTTGTGCAGCAGTGAGGTTTAATCCGACTCCACCAGCCTTTAAGCTGACAAGAAGGATTTCGCAAGCCGGGTCGTATTTGAGGGCATCCATGGCTCTGGTCCGGTCGTCACGTTTCATAGTGCCATCCAAGCGGTCGTAACGAATGCCTGCAGCATCCAAAGCGTCTTCGATCCTGAAAGACTTCATGAGGATATGAATTGTCAAAGTAGGGCAGGGTACAGCCATACTTATCGAGCATGGTCGTCCATTGCGAACTAGGGGCCACATGTTTAGCTTTACCTCGACTACGGAACAGCTACTTACAATACCACGGTCTTGACAATTCCATCGTCAATCCGCTTTCCTTGGCCGTCTACCATCTCCACCTCAATCGACTCAGGATCATAATTGGCAGAATATGGATTCGCCTTGGAAAATTGTATAAGATCACTGAGCAAAGCTTTGACTTTGGTTGACGGAATGAATTTCTCCGGGCCAGTTCCCTTTGGCTTCCTTTCCCGCTTGCCAGATTTCTTTTTCACTAAGTCTTGAGATTGACAATCAGGCCGAACTTGTATGGCATCCTGAGGAGAAAGTCCAGTCTGACAAACAGAACATGACCGTCGAATATCCAGGGGCACGTCTGGCCATCCAGGACATACGCACAACCGATAACATGTAAGGCAGAAAAGGTGCTGACAACGGGTTAGCACGAGAGATGACGTCGACGGGGTATTGGCTCTGGTTGAGGCGCGAGACGTTGTCCCTTTTGCCTTCCGGCCACGTTTGGGTGCTGACGGTCCGTCGTCCATACATACCCCACCCTCAATACATTGTTGAGTCTCCGAAGAAACGCATAGTTCCTCGCCACATTCTACGCATTGCGTTGTCGCCGCCTCCCTCAGCAGTGCAACGATTGCGGCGGCACGGGATGGGTTGAGGCCCTCCCGTTCAATCGCAGCCGCAAGGTCTTCATAGCTGCTGGGCTCTGTGGGCTGAACGCCTCCGAATCCCTTGCCCTCGACAAGCTCAAAATGATCACAAATTTGCCGCAAGCGCAAAATCTTCTGCAAGATCCCCACGTAATTCTTCATAACCTCGTTTTTGTTCGACAACTCGTTGAACTCAGCTTTGGATTCCGTGAA
This sequence comes from Boletus pseudopeckii, assembly GCA_038092915.1. Classification (NCBI taxonomy): domain Eukaryota; kingdom Fungi; phylum Basidiomycota; class Agaricomycetes; order Boletales; family Boletaceae; genus Boletus; species Boletus pseudopeckii. The sequence goes on from JBBPRH010000001.1 coordinate 32,210, forward strand.
GAACTGGTCGTAAATCGTTTGCTCGCGTGGATCGAATTTAAGGTAGCGGAGTTCGTCTCGACGAGGTGGAAGATTAAGAATTTTCTTCCCGTCAGAGGTTTTTGTTTCTTTGGTGCGGCGGAGGGTGATGCACTTCATGATCGTTTGCAATCGGGCAACGCCAAGTGACTGCCCATACTTGACAGGGGTTCCGATGAACTCTGTCCAGACGTTCTTGTCAGCGAATGGTTCTAGACGTAAGAACTTGATCAGTGCGAAAATATCGTCAAGCTTGTTCTGGACAGGAGTTCCCGTCAGGCAGAGACGACGGTCAGCAACCAAGTCGCATGAGGCACGACTGCCCACAGTTCCAGTCTCCTTAATAGAGCTGTGTCGTAGTGAGCTTGTGCCCGCTGAATACTGTTTGGCAAAACATACTGCGCTTCATCAAGTACGACTCTAAACCAGTGGATGGTTTGCAGAGCGCTGGTGGCCTCCACGGCAACATTGGAGAACGACTTTTTCCGTTTCATCCCTGCTCGCTTTGGTTTCGGTAACCGTACCACCTGATTTCCATGCTCATCAATCTCGACGCCTGGGAATCCACCATCACTATCGCCTTCCTCTTCGTCATCAGCTTCAACAGAAGTGATACTCCGGTTTTGCTTTGAGTACTCAGAAGCCAACGTTGCATAGGTTGTGATAACAGCGTCAAAATCGGCTAGGAAAGCTGGGTCTGGCCGTCGCGCATTCCCATGGTATACGTACACCCGCAACGGACGGCCACCCATTGGACGGTAGGATAGTTTTATGCCAGAACTAGGATCTTTCTGGGAAAGTGTCGTCTGAGAGGGTGGTGTAACAGTGCCAGGTGTGTTGGTGGCCGCAGAGCAGGTGATTCCACCGCCTCCAACTACTGAGACCTCTCCTCGCCAATGCTCGCGGAACTGATCCTCCCAATTCGACACCGTTGAGAGAGGACAAATGATGAGGGTCGCTCGACTTTTGACCTTGATACGACAAGCACGCGCATATTCGGCTTCTGCCCTGTCCTGAGCCTTTGCTGCCTTGCCTTTACCCTTTGCAGAGTCGGATGCACCGGGCATTCCCCAAGCACTCCCAGAGAAATGCGCAGCGGAGAGGGTATCCTCGAGGAGATTCCTGTCTGGAGGAGGAGGAGGAGGAGGCAATGGGGAAGCAGCGAAAGCACGAGCGGCATCCAAAGTGGCAGCTATGAGGGAGACGCACGTGATCGTCTTGCCAAGACCCATCTGGTGTTAAGTTAGCAAGCGCATGGTCATTACGTAATCTTATCTAAAAGCAACAAACGCACATCATCAGCAAGAATGGCGCCTTTGGCTTCCTGTGGTTCATGAAAAAGTTCCTTTTGAGTTACAATATGGAACCATGATTGCTGTCCGGAATGGGGGTTCACCCTGGCTTGCCACAGAGAAGAGTAGCGGCCATCACTACAACGTTTCTCGCGTTCACGCTCAAGAAGGAAAGTAAGCGCTTTCTTCTGATGGGGATAAAGAGCTGTCCCAACTTCATATGCTTTTCATGAAGTGAAACAAGTTAGTGCATGTAGTTGTGACGATCGAGAACAATGAATGAGAATTACCAGGTTCAGTCTCAGGGAGCTCATCTCCGCTTCTCAGACTCTTGAAGAGCTCCTCCACCTGACTGCGCTGAATTTCGAGTGTCTTTCCAGACACTGCAGGTGCGGTCCAACGAGAACTGCTGCCCCCTGGGCCGGAGTAACCAGGGCGGACAGGAGGCAACGGTTGACGGTGTCCTCCAGGAGGAGGGTTGTGCGGATTACAATAATGATAGTTAGCAAGTCTTTGGATGTCATACGGAGGGGATGGGTGATCGAGCAAGAGTCCACACTGGTGGAGATAATTTCCGACGACGGTGATGTTACCCTTCGGAGTGTAAACAAGCATCTGTAATGGAAGGATGGGGAGCTGCGGTGGGATGAGAGAGACGGGTTCTAGTGGAGCTGGTTCAAAGGGTGAGGTACGCTTACATTTGGCATGCCACGACGCACTTTGGCGTCTAATCGGATAAGACCTTTTCCTAACATCGGGCCAAGGTGGGATGCCACTTTCTGCTCCACAACGCCGAACGTCTCACCCTGGCTTAGTTCACCGGCGGGGGATTTAATGTGAGGAGTTTTGATATGGATAGTTTCTGTTAAACCTGGCTGTTTGTGAGGGTTGTGCTCGTACTGGAGACGCACGCTTGCCCAATCAGCTTCCGCCTTTGTCGTATCATGCGGCTGGAGATACGAGACTGGATAGAGAACCAAGGCGGTAACTGTGAGCTGCCCAATGCACACAGGGGTTCTGGGGGAGAGATCGTCCGGGAGTGGGGTGGGAAGAGGAAGGGGAGAGGAAGGGGGAGAGGGGGAATGAGTGAGATCAATGACATTGTTTGCTGAGTGTGAGGATATGGGCCGGGTTGTGAATGGATGAATGAGGGAGGTGCCATTTTGAGGCGAAGGGAAGTGTTGATGCGGGCGGGGGAGCGAAGGGACTGGAAAGACAGGGCGATAGGCCGGGGTACGCAGCATCGGCGGGGGCTTTGGCGCGTGTGGCAGTACGGAGTGCGGGTATGAAGAGAAAGGATGCGTCTGCGCGGGTGTAGCATCCACACGGGCGCGTGTCGATGGAAGAGAGACATCGTCGTCGCCAGTTAGGTCAATGTGCGTGGGCTCGGACAGGGCAAGGTTGGACATCGACACGGACGGTACAAGGTGGGCATCGCGCATGACGACGGGCGCTGTTGAACGGCGGCGACGCTGGCAGCAACGACGACGACGACGGAAAGCTTGTACTAAACAATACAGCAACTGTGCAGAGAACCGTCACGGACGTCGGTGGGTAACTCGTTCGCTCGTATCTTCGGCATCCGCTCGGCACCACTTCTCAGCCTTCCTTGCATGAGTAAGCTTCCCACGCTATGCAATGAAGTAACATTTTTCCTATTTAGGACAACCCCTTTCTGGTCAAACAAACTAGTCATGCCAATATTTTGACCACCAATCAAGCCAGATCACCCGCCTTGTGTTGCATCTTTTCAGAACGAAATAACCCATAGAAAAAGAGAGAAAAACCAGACGCACGAGGTGCCCATCCCATCGCATAGTACGCCGCTCTCGCCGCCTCCTCTTTCGCGAGTTGCTTATTCGGTCCATTGCCCTTGCCCTTCTCTATCCCATTCACTTCGATCATTACTCAGACTCCATGTCTTTTCCGTAGTAAAGAAACCGTGTTTTGCTCACCGACACAAGTCACATTCCACTTTCCTGCGTGCGGCGGTCCGGAGAATGTTGCGGGGTACCCGACACTCAACCCTCGCTGTGTCGCTGTTTGGTTGAATAGCGGCAAAAACGCCAAATGAGGCTGCGCCGGTGCCAGTGGATTCCCGAAACTCGGCATCCCCTTTGGCGGAGGTGGTTGTATCGGAGGCGGTATGCTTGGCGGAGGTGGGGGCGGGGGTGGAGGCAGAGAACCAGCATTCTGGGAGTATGGGTTGTAGTGTGTAGGCTTATAACCAGTCGACAAACTCGGGAGTGCGTGTTGTAACGGTTGTGTCGAGAATCTCTGCAGTGACTCTTCAACCTTGGGTCGCTTCCCGGATTGTTCCTCAAAGTCCGCGGGTCCAAGGTCAAACGTTGCTCCGTCCTTGAACACACTATCCGGTAATCTTAGGAGGGCCCCGATCCATTGTTGGACAGTTGTCAGTCCGCGCTCGCTGAAGACTGCACCGAGGTAAGCGAGAAAGAGCAGACGGCCTTGCTGTATTCCAGTTTCAGTACTGTAGGTCTCGCCGAATCAGACAGACGCACCACCTACCTCGGCCTCCCCTACTAATGATTGAAACGATGGGTCGTAGCGTAGTTCATCTCGTAGTCGATAAAAATTGGCCCATTTGTCGATGATGTCCACCGATAATAGTGTTTGTCTTTGTGCCTTCCTACAACATCGTCTCATGACACTGTGAGTTCATGGTAGTTGCGCTCACCTCAATCTCGCTTCTCCTTAGCATCGGTTTCCTGTTAAACAGTAGCTGTGTCGTCATCATCTCCAATATGTAGGACCCGAGAACCGATAATCGTTCGTTGTCGCGATATTTAGCGTGACATGCAAGTCGGAGGGATCTATGAGTAAACAATTCCAACATAATCTCTCCAGAAAGCTTGGGCAACTCTGGCAGATCTTCTGGGGGTGCATCGTACGTCACGGATCGCTGCCGTTTGCGGGAGCTTGGATTTGGCCCAGATTCAGAAACCGTTTCCATTTCCATAGGCGATGGATCCGCGATGTTGAACGTTCGGAGACGAGGAGTAAGAACCATCAGCCTGGAAAGTAAGACTGGACTTTCGAGTAGTAGAGGTATTTATTTTTTGCCGAGCACCTTGCCCGACAGCTGTGTGATTCGAGCCGAGCGCTGTCCCGTGAGATGGTGGTGAGAGAAATGTGCACGTCAGTCTGCCCAGAGAGAGGAGCCATCTCTACTAAGCGTCGGAGTATGATACCTGCAACCAACTTCAACCAGCTGCATACGACTTGGCCATATGTACAACACAGTAGCCTAGTAAATAAAATTACTCAGATTACAGTGGGTAGATTAAGGTGTTGTTTGCATCCTGTCATGGCCAGAAAGTTGCTCTGCTTCCTCAGTCTCTCGCTTTCGCTGCTTAAGAAGACGTCGAAGTTTCTTAGTTACCTTCTTTTGAGACGGGTCCTCAGATAATCGCAAAATATGCTTCGTGATACTAGAGCCCAAGTTAGAAAGAAAAGGGAATCTTGTTCAATTGCAGACAAACCTATGGGTGTCCTGGTGGACGACTGGACAACTCTCGATAGGATGGTGGGGTCCAAGACACACTGGGCAACCAGACAACTGATTTTGTTTCTGCTTCTTCGACGGATTCTCAAGCACCCCACCAGGTGAAGACAGGCGTTTGGAGGGCAGCATCACTGGTGACGAGCGGTCTAACGGAAAGGTAGAGTGTCCGTTCGCAACACTCCCCCGATCTCGGTGGAAAGACTCCCGGTTATCGTCATGCACAACCGCCAGCTGGGGAGGAATTCTAGTCACCTCATGCTTAAGCATTGTTAATGAGGACGACTTATGGTGGTATTCGAGGGCCGCATCGCGTTTACTTGATTCGCTGGTTTTCACGGACGTCGAAGCGGATCCCGGTATAGAGACCAGTTTGAGGGGTTGACCGACCAATAGATGGCCATGACCTCGATCGTACAACGCCTGTTCTATGGCCTCAATAGCGGCTTTCTGTGCATGTTTCTTGAACGTGACGTTCACGGGTTATAGGATAAATACGCACTCTGTATTCCCATGGTTCATCGTCAGTATGATTCAACAAGATATCCCGGTACTCCATGAGATTTGAGGAACTGTCCATCATATCGCAGACACCAGGTTCATGGCTGTGTCCACAAAGGCCGCACTCTTGATCGCCGTGATGCGGAAGGGTTGACCCGGACTGTGTAGTTGAAAACGGAGCGAACAGATTACGCGGTTGTTTCTTAGGCAATGCTGGGGCCAATGGAAGTTCCTGGTCAATATCCATCGACTCCGTCGTGGCATCGGTGTCGTCACCGGCACCATGATGAGCGGAACCATTATATGCATCAGAATCCGACGAGGTTCCAGATTTAAATGATCGACCCTTCTTTTTGCCTTTGCCTTTAACCTTGGCGGGAGTCTCTTCCAGACCCTCTAGGAAGTCGAGCTGTTGCTGCGAGATATGAGTCAACCATGGAACACAGTGCAGACCTTTTGGACAAACCTGAGGAAAAGCGGCAGCAGCTTTTCGACGAACTCCACGACCTGTCACCTCTTTTTCTTTGGCTGCAAGCCTCTCAGCAGCAATACGTTCTAACGCCTGGGCCCATGAGTCTCCATGGTCGATGTCGGGTACGGCGTCCCCAACGTCATCCAAGACGTCCTTCCCTGCTGCCCATACCTTGGCAAAGTTGAACTTTAGACCGGGCTCGCTGGTAATGTTCCCTTCGTCCCCTTCGATCTCTGTCCTCTCGATGAGCTTATCAAGGTCATGGTCGGTGTCTGAATATGGTAGCTGAGCTGGAACCTGCAAAGAGAGCCGAGATACTACGCACAGACAATATCTTTCGAACCCTGGTCCCCTTCCTCAAAGAGCGCCCTGGCACCGAAGGTGAGAATTGATCTCAGGTCATTGTTGCCATTCTCGTCATCATCCATTTTCTGTACGATTAGGTGATCGAGGACTAGCTTTTTCTTGCCCGCTTGCATGATTCGTTCTGCGAGACATCAGACAGGGATAATTCTCAAAACAGCAGTAATTACCTTCAGCAGAGTCCTTCACCATGAGTTTGAATACGAGACATGTCTTCTGTTGACCATAACGATGCGAACGAGCAATTGCCTAAAATATATATTTAGAGCATAACGAGAATAGAGCAAAATGTCTTCATACTTGAAGGTCCTATAATGTAGTTATGAGCCAGGCAGCCCGGGACAAGAAAATGTTCCCTGACCTGATGCGGATTAAAATCTGGGTCGTATATAATCACTGTGTCTGCCGTGTATAGGTTGATACCGACACCACCAGCACGAGTGGTAAGCAAGTATATGAAATATTCCGAATCCGGCTTATTGAACTCATCCATGCCTTTCTGTCTGGTTGCTTGCTTTGTTTCGCCATCCTGGGAAAAGGGTAAGTCAAGGCCAACTCAAAAAGCTGATGACCGTACGAGTCTAAGGTATTTGTAGTTCTCGCCTCTTAAGAAGTCTTCGACGATGTCGAGAGCAATGACAAACTGAGGAAATCGTTTGAAGGCACTCGGATTAAGAAGCGAGACTTACTTGACTGAATAAGAGTACTCGATGTCCTCTTGCCTTGAGTTTCGGCAACAGCGATCTCAGCAGTCGAAGTTTCGCGCTAGCGTCGATCAGTTTCTCGTGAGCCTCGTGCGGCTCGAGGCCACGAGGCTCAATGTCATCCGAGATCAAGTATGGGTGTTGGATGCACCTAACGCTATTCGTAAGGGTGGTAAATGGCAGCCTGCACGAGTACATACTTTCGTAGCTGCATCAACATGTTGTTCATATTTGTCTTGGAGATTCCTGCACGATCTGCGTTAACAGTTGACACTTGCGTGAGGTGCTTGAGAGTGTCTAAATTCTGGCCTAAGGCAAAGTCAATTATCGAGTCCATGTACATTACGTCGAAACGTCACTGAGAATTGATCGATAGATCTCTTTCTGCAAAGGAGTCATTGAGAGCGGTACAATGACCTCGTTCTGACCAAATATATGCTCAGTGGACGATACTTGAGGGGAAATGTAAATACCTTGGGTGGGAGCTGAAGAACTTCACTCTTGATGCGGCGAAGGAAGTACGGTTTTAACCTTACGTGCAATTGACGCACTAAGTCTTCGCTGAGCTCTTCGTACTCCTTCTCTAGTGCTTCAAGATCCTGCCACTCATCGGAGTCAAGGAAATTCATTAAGTTGAATAGTTCGCGGATATTATTGTTCAGCGGGGTCTAGAAGAAGATATTGAACGAAATTTGAGATGGATGAATTTTGACTAACTCCTGTCATGATAACCCGATGGATTAGCTTGAGCTCGTTTAATTTTTTGAAGAGCAGGCTATTTTCGCTTTTAACTTGGGGACGAAAATGAGATCAAGACTCAAAGCTACTAGAGAAACACTCACGGCGCTGACCCTCATCAACCACCAGAATCTCCCAACGACCTACACTCTTGAAAACAGCGGTGAAATCCCTGGGGTTCGTGATAGTCTCATATGTAGTGACGAGAACATGGTATTTTGGTTCGTGCTTCCGTTCATGAAATAGCTCATATTGCATGATCACATCCCTTGACTTAGCTTCCCCGAAAAAGGGTACAACCCTGAGTCTGGGAGCCCAGCGCGAAAATTCCCGAACCCAATTGATGATTGTGGAGTTTGGGACGACGACAAGCGCAGGAGCTGCGTTGAACTTTTCAATTAATGTCCCGAGAAACGTAGCGATCTGAACTGTTTTCCCCTACACAGAGAAAATCAGAGCAGGCAGGAAGAAGGCAATGCGTGACGAACCAAACCCATTTCATCGGCTAATATGGAAGGCTGTCGATTCCACCAGTTATCACAAAGCCAGTTATATCCATCGATCTGTAGGCATATGAGGAAGAAGTTTGATCAGAGTAAGGCCACAAACTTGGAATTTCATGAGCTTGAGTTGATTGTTCTGTCCAAGATCAGGCTGTTCGTCCAGATCCCGTTTGAGAGCAAAGGCACCGTAACCGTTCTTAACACGAGCCTCCAGCTTGTCAATCTCTTTTCGCGTCTTCTGAACGAAAACCTCCCGAGAATCGATGAAATGCTGGAATGCGCGTTCATAGGCACCATACCCGGGCTCTCCGTGACGGGGTGGAGAATCCCAAGTTGCTATCAAGGAGTTGAGGAAGTATCGTCGCATACAAACTTGGGATACCCACCTTCCTCATATCCCAAATCCCCCCACTTAGCGAATACCCATACGACTTTGTCGATATGCTCAACCGATAAAACCTCCCCTGTCCTTGACAACCAGCCTTCCAGTTCCTCCATGAATGATTCATCAGGCTGTTCACCCTCCGTGTAAGCCCGTTCTAGCTCTTGTTGAGGACTTAGAGATGACCCATCGACTTGACCCCTACGAGCGACACCTTTCTTATGTTTCCCGTTCGTGCTTGTCGAGGGATTCCAGAATCGCACGTCGAGAACGCGGTCGATAGTCTTCCAAGCTGAAGGGATTTGACGCTCGGCGTCGGGCAAAGGACCGAGTGAGACGTGCTTCGGCTCAGGTGAAGGACAGACTTCAGGAGTAACATCTGCGCTAGGTTCAAAGGCAATCGGTTGCTTGTCGACACCATTAAGCTTGTCGACATCCATAGCTGTCTCGTCGGATACGTTGAGAAGCGGGACTTTGGAACCCTTGGTAAGGAAGTGCTTCAGTTTCGACAAGTTGGTCGAAACCAGCCACATGTGAGATACCCATTGCGTCCGTCGATAGCTCCGATCTGCCCATTTCACTAAGTATTCTCGAGGAAGGGAAGCCTTGGCATCAGGTGGATTTGCTAAAGTGGGTTCAACAACACCTTGAGGGTATGGTCGCCAAGCCAGAATTTTATCCAGTGGATAAACGTATGAAGCGCAATCAGCACAACGCCAGCCAGTCTCTTCTTGATAGTAACTTGCAAGGTCAGCATCCTCCCAAGCCGCACTTTCTGGGACGGGCAGGTGTCCATAATGAGCAAGTCGCCTGCAAGAAAAGCACCTAAAAAGGAGTTGCTGGGAAGGCTGCAACGAGGTGTCGTCCCCAATAGGTGAAGTGTGATCGGCCATCTCGATGTCAGGGACATCACTTTGTGCAGGTTCAAGGGAAGATCTGGGAAGTGGCTTGTTCGCAAGGGACGGGTCGGGCTCTAGAGCGACTTCTAAGCATCCCATGCAGATACCACCCTTCATACATAATCCGCAGATGAACTCAGTCGTCTGGTTGATGTCAAGCTCATTGCGATCTGGTGAATCGACAGCTGATTGTTCGCTGGCCACTTCTACTTGTGCTCTCCAGTGGTCTTTATCACGAGCGCGAGCAGCCCGCGTGATTTCATCTCTTTGCGTCTTTGCGAGACACTTCCAATGGGCGACCACGGGACATTTGAGACTGCGAAATTATATTAACAAGATGAAGGAATAGATCCCTAGATATCCAAACCATCGAACCCAGCCTCCCAAACCTCGTATATGGTCTTCGTCGTCGTCATCGGATTCGCCTTTGTCATTTTTGGTCTTGCGTCTGCCTTTTTTTTTCGCTTTCGTCAACTGCTCGTGAGCTGGAGGCTTGTGACATTTCTCGCAGATGTCTCTGTGGGCGCGAAGGGATGAGGTTACTTCGTCCTCGTAGGAATCAAAATCAAGATTGTTGATGTCACGGAAGTGTCCATAAGCAGGACGAGCTATAGCGGACCATTTCTTTTTGAGTTTTTTCTTGCTTTCTTGTGTTTTATGTCGAGGGCTGTCGTGGTAGGTGTCTCCGTCCGACAGTCCCTCATCGACGAGGTCATCCGCGAGGTTAGAGCGAGCGCTCCTCCGTGAGCGTGTTGACTTTCGAGGCACAATTTCTACATCAGAATCCACTTCACCGTAGCCACCTAGATCATCTCCGGAGTCAGAAGCCGATCGCTCCTTCCATATGCGATTACTGCGAAGCTTCTTGGGACTAAATGGAAGCTTGCTCTGTAAGAGCTTCCTATTACCTGCAGCCAGGCGGGCGGATTTGCGAGTCGAGGCTCGGCTAGTGTAATCTTCATCGCCACTTCTGTCGTCGTCCTCTTCTGTTAGAGGAGAATCGGAATGGGATACGTCGCTCTCGGAAGATGCTAGCGAGGTTGTGAAGCGAGTAACTGCATCAACTGATATCCTAGCATTCATTCGCGAGTGCTCGTGGACATGGTCGGAAGCAGGATCAAAGTGGTCAAGTAGACCCTGTGCCCTTCGGTGCTCTGAATGGGCTATAAGACAACGCGACAGAAGGCAACTTTCCAGAACGCACGGTACTCGTCGACGAGGTCGCTGTAGTGAGCGAGGAGTGTACGCGAAGAGATCTAAAGCAAGACAGTTAAGCTTCGCAAAGGGGTGAGGGCAACGGGAAACTGTGACTACCCTACGTGCGAGTCCATCTTTGAAGCGCACAAAGTAATGTGAAGGTTTACCCTGGGTGTCGATCGGGTATTCGCCAACGACAGTGTCGAGGTCATTGCGCACAAAGTCGGGATCACCTCCAAGGTAATCTGGAGGCGGCTGGTAAAGCTCCTTGATAGAAGGAGAGAGAGGTGGCGGCGCTACGTAACAAAAGACTTTTCGACGCGTCGGCATGGTGAGCTGAGGACGAGAGGGAGGTGGGCTGGGCTCCATAGAAGTAAGAGGGGAGAGCCGGGAGGGGCTGAAGAGGAAAGCTGGGTCAGAGGGTGGATCAGCCATCATGTGCGGGCTGGCTGCTCGCAACGGGCGCGTTCAAGTACGACGCGTTCCGGAACACGCTGCCGCAATGACGGCTTTGTCAGCACTTCAGTCACATGACATATTCATTAACTATAATTAATATTTAAATTTAAATTAATTACTCGACTAGTCCTGCACCAGCCATTCCCATTTCCTCGCTATGATCTGCCCAGGATCGTAAGCGCGTTATCAGAGAATAGAGAAACTGTCTCACTGATGCAAAATGCATGTCGAACGCCTGATTTGCCATGAAAAATGCGAACCTCATCTCCTCCAAATGCTCCAAGGATCACGCCCTTTTGCTTACCAACCTAGTCATCGCATTGTGCAAAGTACAACCATAACACATTCTTGTGTCTGTGCAGAAGCTCCGAATCCAACCGACGAATATTGATCATCTCATCGTGAGCCATTGACATCGCTGCGAATATTGCTTGCGGCGACCGCACGAATGAATGCAAAGCGTTTAGCGGCGAACGAGGATACGAAGGGAACAGCATCCCGAGAATCTGCACAGGCAAATAGTAGAAGCAATGAGCAAGGTTGGCTATCACACGGGGCAAAGGTGCACGAAAGAGCCACTGTCGTGCGAAAACACATCTCAACGGACGGGAGAAAGAAACCAAGGTGAGAGAACTACGAACGGAGAGCCTCTTGCCGTTGGGAGTGTCTGCAATATCTGCAATAGCGGGAAGAGAAGGAATACGCGAGATATGGCATTGGAACGCAGTTTCAAAACCTTGACAGGGTGGAAATGTCATTTGGCAAGTGTCAGAAGTGCGAGACACAAACAAGAACCTGCCTGCAAGGCAAACCAAGCGCCGACACTGTGTCCGGCCAGAACCACCCTGACGGAGGTACCAAAGGTGGACTGTAGAGCGTCAAAGATACTGAGGGCGTTCTGGAGCTGTGAAGTCAAGCTAAACTGCGAAGAGTGGAGACTTGAAAGAGGATGTTTTGAGACCAAGGATGGAGCGTGGCCGACATGGGAGAATGCGAGGATGGCAAGAGTGCCTGATGTATCCAAATCATAGATGGTGTCGAGGAAGTGCGTGTAAAAATCTATGACACCGGGATTCCCTAGAGACGGATATCAGATGCAGCGAGGATACGAGGGAGGTCTACACACCTGGGATGAATAGGAAGAGGGTGCTGGTGACCACCAATGGACGAGTACAATATTGGTGTCTTGTCGGAAGAGGGCGGTGCGGGGTGGTTGGAGCGAGAGGAGGAAGGGAGGAAGTGACATTGATTGACGCCGTATTTGGCTCAGAGGCAGCGACAGGTTCAAGCACGACGACGAGGAGCATGTCGCGCGTGCCGTTCGAGTCGCAGTCGACCTCTCGTCGCACCCGCACTCCGTCGATATCCAGTCCTCTTCCAAACCCGCTCAATTACCCAGCCTCCCTCCCAGCAACCCGCCCTCTACAGATCGCCCGACCTCCCTCCCGTCCATCTACCCCCAGCAACGCCGCCTTCTCCTCCTCCTCCTCCAAGGCCCCCGCCTTCTCATCCCCGAATCGTCCCAATCGCCCGCAGAGATCGGACCTAAGACCCCGTCAACCTTCTGATTACTCCGCTTCCGAACGCACCTCAACCTCCTCCCGCATAGTCAACGACTTCAACGTGAGGGAACGTCGGGACAGCGCTAGCACGACTCTCTCAGATGCTTCTATTCAACATCGACCCATAGGCAGCATTTCCCTTTCAACCAAACCTCGATTAGACCCTCCCCATTCCGCGACGAGCGAATTACCAGGATCCCCCCTTTCATCTACCACCTCCTCTCCCGCTCTCTCCACCGCCATGGCCGCCTTCAGAGACGCCGGGGAAGTCAATTTCCGCAGGCGTGAGCTCGCCAATGGAAATGATGAAGTCAACTATGAAGTGGAACGACGCTTGGAGGTCGAACGGGAAAAGGCACGGCAGGACCGAATAAAAGAACGTATGCCTTACAGGAAACCTACTGCAAAAACTCAAACCGGCGAAATCGACGGTTAGTCCAAAGCATTGATACTTTGCGCTCCGGCACGCAAGCACGACTTACTGAATGAGCCTTAGCTATCCTGGACCAGATCACAGACGAGTGGGAATTTGTCAACGATCCCGATGTAAGTATATTTTCCTACCGATCCTGTAACCTGTTGAGTTGTAGAGATATTATTGACATCTCCCAGTTCAACAACGTAGACCTAGCCCTCTCCTTGCTCGACGAGACTTCTACCGGCAAAAGCATGTCCTCGTTCAGGAAAACTAAGGAAATGTTGTCACAAGCTCTAAAGGGCTCGGTTGATCGTCAGTAACGCCCTCTCTCCAGTTTGGTTTCTTCCAACTCAGACTATTGCACAGAACATTACAAGGCTTTCGCCGATGCGTTACCGCACCATGCAGCTTTGTTGAACCACCTAGGGCAGACTCAAGCACAAGTCCAGGAAACACGTGTTGCTCTTCAAGAAACTAAAGAATCCCTCGGTACCAAACGTGCGGATCTTGTTCAACTATGGGCCAGAGGACAAACTTTGGAGGAAATGATGCGATTGTTGGACCAAATGTGTGTCGAGCTTCTCCGTTTGCACGCGGATGCTGAATATATCTTAGCGAACATCTGAAATCTGTCCCAGACGCCCTCGAGGCTCTGATCTCAGAGAAGCGCCTCTTACAAGCTTCAGTCTTACTGATACGAAGCCTTAAGCTAATCAACAAACCGGACATGCAAGAAATTGGTGCCGTCACAGACTTACGGGCATATCTTCTCGGACAAGAGACCGTAAGTCCTGCAGACTATCTTGCCAATCTGCCAGGAGGCTTATCGCCTACAGGCACTTCGAGATATCCTAGTTGATGAGCTCCACAATCATCTTTACCTCAAATCATTCTGGTGCGAAACGCGGTGGGCTCCGTATACACACGGTCAGTCAATACGTGCGTGATCTCTAATACCGTAGTCTACTACCCTCAATCAACCCATGCAGTACCGAAGGTGGAGTTTGAAGACCAATCGACGCAAACGAATGCTCCAAATGGTTCTGTCCGAGCTCCGTTAACATCTTTTCCTCAGAACACTCAAGGGACCCGTCTCTCGCGTTACCTCACTGGTCTGGCGACCCGACCGAACGACGCTCCTTATGACCTCGACGATGCTAACTTCCGTGCTAGTGTCAGTATGCAAGAGCTATCGGTGTCGATATCGGCATCAGTATCGTCATCTTCGAATCTCGGTATATTGGCTATGCCGAGCAGTTCTCTACACCTTGGCCACTCCAATGTCAATCCCGAAGCAGATTCGTTCACTTACATTGAGACACTTCTGGAATCTCTAGCTATTCTAGGCAAACTGGGCAGCGCTCTTGATTCTGTCATGCAACGGTTGCAAAGCGAGATTTTCTCACTGGTCGAGTCCACTGTCGAAGAAGTTGAAGAGCGCGCAGAAGAGTCGAAGAGAAGTTCAGCCCTTCTCACAACTGCCGCTCTTGGATCCAAATCTGACGGAGGATACATATTTGTTTCCGATGAATCTACTGCAATCAGCTCAGTCCATGCGGCTCTTGCCCGTAAAGGCGCATCAACAACGGCGTCTACTCTTCGCCTCGCTGCGCTGGAGTCGACCTCGAAACATCACGATCAGGAGATTCTGAAAGACCTCTTTTGGACGATCTATTCCAAACTGGATGCCGTAACCCAAGGTCTACGCGTAGTCTTCGAAGTAGTCAACCGTATCGGATCAGTGAGTGCGACCGAGCCTAGTCTTGGCCAGATTTTGAACGTCAGTGATCCACTTTCAGAGACGAGATTTTAAGGACTCTTCTGGCGCCAAGCCAGGAACTCTTTTCCCCATAGCCGATGTGTGGTTACCAATACAGGCTGAGGTGCATTTGCTTCCAAGTGTCAAAGATATCAGCATTGACAAAACAGATGTTAGGTTCGAACTCTGCTCAACGATTATCTGATCGATGAGGAGCGAAGCGCCGCTACGGGTCGGAATCCAATCACCTCCATCAACGAGGTACTTCGTGAAGGGCGATTTACACGAGACAGGCTCAAGGTATTCGTCTAGTGCCACGATCAGTTCGTTCTCTCAGCCAAATATGCAATTGATTACAGGGAATATTTCGATTTGCAGACACTGATACTAAATCAACAGGAAAATTCCTTCGGAGGCACGAGGATGAACTCATGCGAGTCCTTCGAGATACCATGCCGGGACTCGTTCAGAGTTCCTCGGAGAATGCAGTGCAGAGCGCTCTGTCCTCTCTTGGTTCTGATGAGCGCGTCCTTGGTGCTGGGCAACACCATCGTTTGCTGATCAAACCAGACGCATTCCATGTTAGTGTTTTGTTCCAGCCGACCCTTGCATTTTTGGGTAGAGTCACAAACGTACTGCCTGATGGCCTGGAGAGCGCACGATCCGCAAACGAAGTGTTGGATGATTTCGTTCTTAAGGTATATTTGCCACAACTAGAGGAGAAGATATCTTTGTTGTTCCATCATGCAGTGTCTGGTGCGCACATTCGGTATAGCAACATCTGATTTGTGGATTGACCACGTACAGCTCCCGACGCATTTCAGCCTGATATCTTGTCGACTCGCTTCAGTCCCCGGCCCATTCTCAAGGTGCGTTGTCCACTTGGAAACCTTGTTTTTCATTGAGCTCTCCGTAGGCGGCTACGCAGCTGATTGCCCTAATCAATTCACTGTGCGCAATGCTTCGCACGACACCATTCCATCGTGAAAATTACTCGAGACTTATCGTTGGTGTTATCATCCAATTCTATCAGCGATGCAGCCATCGTTTCCAGGCTCTCGTGTCAAACGGTGGAATTGAAGGCCCTTCATCGTCATCACTTGCTGCTCAGTGGGCACAGAAATCTGAGCTAAGCCCTTGTTTATCTGAGCTTTCTGTGGCAGAGGTCAGTCCGCTTCGAACCGCGTCCCGGCATAGACTAAATTCATTTTCGCAACTAGGATTGTGTGATCAAGCAACAGTTATGCAGACAGGAGAGTCATCTAGAAATGGGTTACCTGACTCAGTGCTCTGTGGATAAAGGTGATCTTAACCCCTCGGTCCGCAACATCTCTGCGCTATGCAGCCTCTATCGAAGTGTCGTATGTGGGCCAGTCTATTGAACTCGCTCGCTGCTCTCTGATGTACGCTTTCCCAGGCCTGGTTCACGCAGGAACTCAATGCTTTAAAATCTTCTCCTGAGGGTGCACTTTCACCTACGTCGGCCTTCTCGCACATGGATCCTGTGTCCGCTTTCTCGTCACAAATATCTTGGCCGCATTTCCCTTTCCTACATGACACCTCTAAAGACAACCAACTCATTTTGCCTCTATCTCATGAGATGACATTGTAGGTGTCTTCCCCCGAGGGCCACATCTTTACTAATTACATCAACTCAGGCGCTTTGGTGCGTTGTTGAAGACGTATACACAGTTGGCCGAAATCATCCTACATACCATCAGGATAGAAGTTCGCTGTAGGGCCATCTACTATCTCGATGCAGCATTTCGCCATGTAGGTGTCGATATGCAATGAATGCGCCTGTTAACATTATGAATTCAGGGAAACTACCAAATTGACCATGAAGTTGGAGAGCCGGATCCATACATTGTTGATCTGAACTCGGAGCTTAGCGATTTTGACGAATTTACGTCTACAACATTGCTTAAAAAGGAGCAAAAGTCAGTTAAGCTTTCGTATCCTAATGACTAGCCGCAACTAACCGCAGCCACGCAGTTTCGTATTCTTCGGCCTGGAAGACTTGGTAGAACAACTGCTGGTCAACAACGCTCGCCAAATACGTGTGGCAAATGACTTTGGTATGAAGAAAGTCAATCGAAACATCCGAGCACTCCAGCAAAGTATTCGTACCATCGGTGATGGAGAACAGTTTGCGGAATTTGAAAGGGCTAGACAATACTACACACTCTTCTCGCTAGGACCTCAAGTATGTATTTATCCACTAAGTTGTGCCTGATTCTAACTACTTTGCAGGGTTTGCTTGATAGCGTCCGCACAAACAAAATATTTTCTTTTGACGAGTACAAGGTTATCCTGAACCTTCAGTGTGGCGTAGATCAGAGCTTCGGTGACTCTGCAGCATCCAGGGCTGCGGACCGCGACTATGGCATGTATAGCATCGAGCTGCATGGGCTAGAGCTAGAGAGCGCTGAATCAAATCCTTGACGTATCTAACTGATCATATTTATAACTCTCGCCGGGAACAAGTTCCCTGAAGTTGAGTGGGTATGAACATGTAGGTGTGTAAACGAGCGAAAGGAAGAGATTATCCGCGACGTCCTCCAGATTGAGCTGTGAGGTGAACATCACTTATCCATGAAACGTCTTGTGCATCCACGACACGAAGTCGCGATGGATGTGGTCTGGAGGCGGTTATCGCGTTGTCCGCCAGCTGAACGTCATAGGTACGTTTGGAGTTGTCTTGTGGCAAGGGTCGATGTATCAGAAGCGGGACCCTGCCCAGAAGCGCCTGATATCGCCGTCGAAGCCATCGAACTGGTAAATTTCCATCAAACGGATTTGTGTCAGACGATTCCTGGATTAGTTGTAGCCTCTTTTGCTTGCTAGGGGGATCAGGTGGCCTTGAAGGAGATCCCGCTAACGCAAACAACTCCTGGAGGGTGAGAGTATTCTGGAAACCAAATTTGACTGGATGATTCGGGAAAATGTGCGTGTTGGATTGGTTCGCGGGATGCCGCAGCGATACTTGAAGAGGAGGGTACACCTTCTTCCATTCGCTTTTGAAGAAACGCCACCGGATGTTGTATTCGCGACGCCTGCTTGGTGGTCCCAAAAGCACTGTGCCTTCAAAATTCGATGATGTACGTCGCGATAACCCCGGGGGGGAAACAAGGTGATGTTTTTGCAATGCCCTTGTGGTGCGCGAAATGCCTGAAGTGAGGAGAGTGGCGAGTTCCGGAGAGTAAGCAGGTGGACGGATCTTCAGCTTCCGCGGGTTTGTTGAGGTGGGGAGCGGAACATTCAGATCTGAGAGTAAAGGCTAGTGGACATTGTGAGGCTCGAGGAAATGGACATGGGAGTCGGCATTCATACCTCTATCAATTCCCGACGTAACTTGCCTACCCTTCCATAAGCTATGTCAAGCATGCGATCGAAAGCGGTGGATTCTCCTCCATTGGCGGCTTGCAGCCGTTGCAAGTCCTGCGCCAAGATGCAAATCAGACGGATGAACTTGCGAAAAACGCAACAGCGCTCACCTTTGATACTCTCTTGAGCTTTTTCCTGCAAAGTTCGATCGACTTGGTTTTCAGTATCGAACGAAAGTCATCTGCGCCCTTGGTTCTGAAAAAATGACTACTGGGCATGAGACATTAGTAGGCAGGTGCGGCAAGGGCGCCCACCGGAGGTAAATATGTGGAAGTGCTCTGACTTGACGAAGATAGGTGCGATATAACGAGAAAATGTGTTGACTTGGTGAAGAGTTTATCATGACTCCTACTACTTACTTGACTCGGTTGACTCAGGGAAATAACTGCCAGTACGCACCGCCACTGTCGACGACTTGGCAGGCTGAATGGAGGGCTCGTCACCGTCCCGCACAATGCCCAACGCGTTCTCATTGCGCCTCGCCGACTCGTTCCCGGTCGTGCAGAACAACATAAAGGCCAGCATTGGTCTTAGGCTCGACCACCATTCGAGGACGCTCAGTCTCCCCCGCCAGCTGCATCACTCGTCTTCGCCATCAGCTACTGCACCTCTCTTGCGTTTCTCATCTCCCTCGCGCCCTCCCTCCCAGGTGTGCTCCCGCTCATCCACCTCCTCACTATCTTCCTCGTCTCCGCCCTCTTCCCGCCCTTCCTCACCGATGCTAAACGCACTCCATGAGGCTCTCACCGACAGCATCTTGCCCTCTCCACCTCCCCCTGCCAGACTCGCTTCCTCGCACTCGCCCTCCCATCCCCTCTCAAGACCACCGCATCTAATATCTAGTCTCCGATACACATCTCCTTCTGCAACTCCACCGACCACTTCGGACTCCTCTGTCACTCTCACTCTTTCCCCCTCACTCTCGTGTGCTGCCACCGTGTCATCTACACGCTCGTCTCTCGACACCCTCCGCTCGATACACACCTCCGCAGTCCCACAAATCCCCCCCTCCCCTTCTCTGCGTAGATGGTGGTTCCCCTCAGACTCTGATACCGGAAGAGAGTGTGTAACAAGTGCACTGAACGGATCTGATTTCCTCGATGGTGATCTCAGAAAGAAATGTACGTCGTCTTATGCTGCGTATCATCCAGTAATTGGCAGACTCCGATCTCCTAGTCCGCGCACCAAATGCCCCTCTCGTTTTCTGCCATGGTCTCCTGGGCTTTGACTCTGTCACGATTGGGCCTGCTATAGCACCCCTACAGGTTTCTCATTGGCGGGGAATCAAGGAGGTTCTTGAGGCCAATGGCTGCGAGGTCCTCATCACCCGTGTCCCCGCGACTTCTTCACCAGTCAATCGTGCAAAGGTGCTTGAAAAGAAGATATCGGAAACATATCCCGGTCGAGATGTACACCTAATAGGCCATAGCATGGTACGGTTTTCGCTGCCAAGAGTTTTATCATCTCACTCGTGCATCAGGGTGGCATCGATTGTCGTTATCTCATTACCCACCTCACCCAACGCACCTTCCGCGTCCTCAGCTTGACCACAATTGCCACACCCCATCGCGGCTCTTCCTTTGCATCCCACTTCCTTTCCCTTGCCTCTACTCACCTTCCAGCAGTCCTTGCTCTCCTTGAGTTGCTCCCGAATGGTGGCGGCGATGGCAAGGCATTCGAGTGTCTCACCAGGGAGGCAATGAGGGAGTTTAATGATAATACGCCGGATGTAGAAGGTGTACGGTACTTTAGTTGGGGAGCAGAGTATGAACCTGGATTAATCGATACTTGGAAGTGAGTTTAGCCCATCACCGCCTTAGAAGCACACGTACATAACTTATTATCCCTCGTAGGTATCCCCACTCCATCATAGCAGCACAAGAAGGATCGAACGATGGCTTGGTATCCGTACAGTCAGCACAGTGGGGCACGTATCTTGGTACGCTGCGCAATGTGAACCATCTCGACTTGGTGGGTTGGACAGGTGGGCTTGCAGGCAATCTTACCAGCCTTGCAGGTTGGTGTCCTCGCCTTCTCTCGATGACTCGTCTCTCAATTAACGTGTTGATATTCAATTCGATGATCAGGTTTCAAAGATATGCATGCTTTCATCCGGGGAAAAGACGTAGGATTTAGCACGGAAAGGTTTTACGGGGGTGTCGCAGATTTGTTGGCAGGCGTGGAAGAGGATGAAGGATACGTTGTTGATGGACGATGGGTTGGCCGGGAAGGCAAGGAAGAGAGGAAGAAGAGAGCGATGGAGGTGCCTGAGGAACCTGCATCCGACAAGGCGGGTAGCGCGGATACTATACGGCGCACTGCCTCGGATAAGGAAAGATGGAGGATGGAGGAAATACTACGGTCAACGCCTTCACTTCCATCTTCCCTATCCAGTCCCTCGAGTTCCAGTCCTGAGGCAAGAGTGGAGGTATTGAAGGTGCAAGGGCGGCGTCGCGCTCCTGTAGCTGCTGAGAGTGAAGGCCCCCTAGACAGGGATATGGCATTGCGGGGAAACAGCCTTGAAAAAGACATGGACCAAGAATGCATCTCTGTTCCGGAGTCTGTGCAGGTCAGGCGGACGGCTGACTCGCAGGATGCAAATCTGTCAGCTGTTCCTCCTCCCGAACCTCGCACTCAGTCACAAGCAAGATCACGAGAGACTCCATCTTGTCCATCCTTGCCACGCCAGTGACACGCTCAGTCGTCCACCCAACAGTCAAAGTAACATAGCTACTACCTTAGAGCGACCATTAATCACTGGTGGACGATTATGCTGGGCGTTTCATCATCTGCCGGATATAAGCGGTCCGGTTTTCCTCAGGATTCCAGCGTCGATGGGCATGAGAGAAACCGATAGGTAGCACTCAACTTGCTGTGCACCAGTCCCACTCCTCATAACAGACTCAAATTCATATCGAATGGCAATCACACTCGAGAAAGTATCTTCAAACAAGCTTTACGAGGGGACACTGACAAAGTACAAGTTCAAGGTGAGCTGCTAGAGCATTCCATGCTCCCGTGGGATCGATCGCTAACCTGTATCCGAACTGTACTTATATTCTGCATCCTGCATCATCACATGTAGTCCACTGTCCTTGGTGACCTAGATGCCCAGTTCAACCTTTTCCTCCCTGCAAATGCAGCCCACGGGAAGGTGCCCATCCTGGTTTACCTGGCTGGCCTGACATGCACAGAAGACAATGGGTGAGCCTTGGATGTCCGGCAGTCGATAAACTTGTAGTTGTGACATGGCGCGTTCTTTCTCATCTTCTATAGTGCGCAGAAGGGTGGATTCATGCGTGATGCAGCAACAGAAGGTATTGCTATCCTCTTTCCTGATACGTCTCCTCGGGGAGCTGGAATAGAGGATGAAGCCGCCTCTTGGGATTTTGGAGTCGGTAAGTCCGATGATCATGGTCTTAAGCTCGCTGATTAGGCCATGCCACAACAGGCGCTGGGTTCTACCTAAATGCCACCAGATCCAAGTGGGTAAAGCATTACAACATGCTAGACCACGTCACGAAGGAACTACCAGAGGTCATAGAGGCTGCAGGGATTCCTATCGTACGCCGCCTGTCTGGCTTCCGATCGATTCAAAGACTCACTAAAGTTACCGTCAGGACTTTTCTCGCCAGTCCATCTTTGGTCACTCTATGGGTGGTCATGGCGCGCTTACCATCTATCTCAACTCCTTGATGGCAGGTACAAAGCAGTACCGTTCGTGCTCCGCTTTCTCCCCTATTTGTGAGCCATCCGCTGTCCCATGGGGCCAAAAGGCATTCAGGGGGTACCTCGCGGGTGGAGTGGAAGAAGGGAAGACGAATTATGATGCGAGTATCCTTGTGGGAAGGGTGAAGGGAGCGATTAATGTCCTCATTGATTATGTGTGCATCTTTTCTCCACCCGCGTCGGGGAGGTGTACCCTTTGCGGACCAGCACATTGATATGCTGATGGTGCTTCCAGGGGACCGCGGATAATTTCCTCCACCAACTCCATCCTGAGGCATTTCTCAAGGCTGCACGCGATGCCGGACACGACGAGGTTCAGGTTCGGGTGAGGTGTCATGAAGGGTATGATCACAGCTACTATTTTGTGCGTATCTTTGGCATCTCGCGGATTATTGGATTGACAACATATAGATCTCGTCATTTGCATCTGATCACATTCATTGTAAGTATTTCGTTAGTATGTGGGAGGTGTGATTTGACTGGTTATTGTCAATAGTCCATGCCAACTTCTTGAAAGCATAGTTACCAGTGAAGAGGTAGTAGACCTTACAGATTGTTGTACGGAATAGTTGATGCACGATACTCGAGAGTCGAGGACACGATCTAATTAAGCATCAGGCTGCTACTTACAGTACAAAGTGAGCGAGAGGCGAGGGCGTGGTGTGAAGCAACCCATGTATCATCGAAAATGGATATGCTTCGCAGCCACAACGAAAATAAATAAGGAAGTCGGGAGAATCCAGAGGACGAAGCTAGGCGTCGGTAAACAGGTCGACGACGTCACGAGGCGATTGAGCGAATTCGTTCGCGGTACGCCCGCTCGAGGTCTGCGAGGTCTGAGGTGATCCAGAAGCTCTTGAGTGCTGCGTATACTGTGGCTCGTTTTTTTGGATCAGGTATGAGGAGGTGGATCACGAGATTTTTCGCTGTGGTAATGGTGTGGGTCAAGGTCAGCACCAGAGAGAGAGAGAGAGAGAGTATGCATCGATGTATACGTCGGTCACAGGCAGAAGGACTGCCTGTTGTCACGCAGAGATAGGACTAAGGCACATGCAGTAGACGTACCGTTCCTTAACGAAGCCCAGACAGATTCGCAAAAATAGACCGTTCCGTCAAGGATGCGTTGTTTCGTCAGTTCATCTTGGATGTAAGAGCGCTGCGAGAATCCCATAAGATCTCCGCTATCTTTGATTTTGCTATCCTGTACATTCGAGATGATATCGTCGTCACGCATGTCCCTCGGGTCGCTGATATCAAACGGATGACTGCCCCTACAAGATCAAATTTCACGCATCAGCTCCAGGACGGAGTCAAGGGAGGTCGAAGGTCAGCAGGATAGGTCCCATGCAAGGCATTGTTTCCCCCCTCCAAAAAAAAAAAAGGTGGCGCACGTTAGCATGGCAAAGATGACGATTCCTGCACTCCAGCAATCCGCTGGCATTCCCACGTAGCCCAAGTTTTTGTTTTCCAACGCGCGTACACCTTCTGGAGGGAGATACGAGATAGTACCGCAAACATGGAGCGTTTCTTCATAGGCTCTCGGACGGGCAAGACCAAAGTCAGCAATCTGGATGCGAGGGTAAGGACCAGGGGAGTGTAGCAGAATGTTCTCGGGCTGAGTCAGGGGGCAGGCATTGGGGTGAACACATATGAAGAACAGAGACAAAGGGGGAGAGAGGAAACCACCAAACAGCCATTGGAAATGAAGAAATGAGGAGGTTGTCAGTGACATCGGTATGTGTTATAGGGAAATGAAAAGTATTATTGACCTTCAAATCTACGATTGGCATGCGTCAATAATTTGAAGTCTGCGTACCAGTGTGGAAATGGCTAGATGTTAGAGCAAGCTTACCGCGATGCGAAATCATTCTATCATGCAAATATTGCAGCCCCTTGAACATCTGGAATGTGATATATTTTGCTTCACCTTCGCATAGTCTGCGTCGTGGATGACTCGTAATGTAGGTGAACAGATCACCGCCCGTTGACAGCTGCAGCATGATGTAGAGAAATTGTGAATCATAATCGAAAGCATAAACTCTGTTGATGTTTGGCTGGAATTGGATTCAACGGTGTAGTATTGTGGAGGGAATGGGAACCCGTACGTGATGGAGAGATGTCAAAAGAGTAGCCTCCTTCATCTCTTTCTTCAGATCGTTGCCTCCCTTTCTGCGGATGATCTTGCATGCTACCTGACGATGTGCGGATGTATCGAGAGCAAGATGGACAGATGCATAGCTGCCTGTACCAAGACAGTGCGAGGTGATACGGTACCGACCCAAATCCTGGATAGATGATCAGGAAGGTTCGAGTCTCTCTGTCATGGCATACTTTGAAAGCGTGGTGTTGGGAGGAGACGGTATGTTGTCGCGTAGCAGGCAGATGTCTTGAGTTTAGGACGCATTGAAATGCTGGATAGGAAAATGTTGGGTTCAGCAGCGGAAAGGTAACGGTAGATGACTTGCCTTGTGAGGCTGGGATCTTGAGCGTATCTCCATGCATGAGGATAGAAGATGTCTTGCGGATTTTGTGCCCGTTTATCACTACGCCATTGGTAGACAAGTCCTGGAGGGTATGGATAGAACAGGCCGAGGGCACGGGAGCGACAATTACCTGGCACGATATGATAATTCCTCCCGCACCGGAGCGAACGCTGAGTGACAAAGGTGAGCGGTGGAGAGGAACAACAAGAGATCTGGACTTGCGCATATATCTTGCAATGGAGACTAGAAACGACAATATCGGGGATGACATAGGAGCTGTTTGTGATGGTCGGTGGATGGATGAGGAAGGATTATGGATACAAACCAGAGTTTTGGATTTCTGCCAATGGTGATGGGATTTCCGATGCTCAGCACAAGCGCTTGGAAGTTAGCGGTGAGGAGCAAGCAGAAGTGAAGAGGGGAGAGAAACCTTCGGTGCGACCATCCAGGGTGGTGGTCAGGAGGCTGGCGCATACATCGAGTGACGAATTGGCGATGGAAGGAGACAAGGAAGGGGCAGAGGGGACTGGCTGCGTGAGGACGTCGAGAGTTTGAGGCGTCCTCATTGTGGACGACGACGAGCATCAAGTGCAGTCGCGTCGCGTCGATAACTGGGTGGTCACGTGCATAGTCCAAGGTGGGTAACGTGGAAGGCAGCGTGAGAGGCGGCGAAGGTTGCGAAGGAAACAGTGCCCCGCCGATGGCCGCATAACCGCGCACAATGGCAGAGGCAGCGAGCAGCGTGGAAGGGGCGCAGTGTTAATAAAAAGAACAATTTGTATATTAAATGGCCTAATGGATGGAATGAACAGCTCGTTTGGACGGCTGGTGTTTTCAAGTTGGTGTTCACACAATTGCCGCGTCTAATCTCTTCCGTCTTCACAGCTCTCCATCAAGTACACTTTCTTTCGTTCATCCCTTTTCCTTCAAAACGCTGGCTCGCCCTTCCCTTACACCCGCACAACTACATCTTTTCATACAATAAAACAGTACAAACTACTTTTTTCGAACCTCGCCAACCATACCGTCCATCCTCGGGAACAGAGCAAGGAGAATGTCCTTCTTCTCTAGGAAGAAGCACCCCAGTGCATCCCAGCTTGCTGCGTCAAATGTTACCATTGCCCAGACTCCGTCTCAGGCTCTCGCTCAGCTGGCTGTCAAGGAGGCTCCACAGCAGTCGAATGATGCGTGAGTTTCTTTCTTCTCGTTTATACCTGCTCACCTAATTGTTCCTGCCAAATCCCCGTATGCCTCAAGCACACCCGCACTGAATGGTCCTCAGTCTCAGCAGCCGCGTCAGCAACAAAGTCGTGGCCCAGTCACAAATCCTGCTCCTCACCCTCCGCAAACCTCTCCGCCGCAGCCCCAACAGCAGCCCCAGCAACAACCTCAACAACGTCCTGCATACCCTTGGTCTGCCCGCCGCCTCCTACTCCCCCCTCCTCTTGTCATTCCAAAACCTGGCGTAGTACCTCCAACTTCTCCCTCTCCCCCTCCGTTTCCCCGTTATGGCCACGCGCTTCCTGCAACAGCCACTGCTAACGGAGAGCTCTATCTTTTTGGTGGTCTTGTCCGCGAAGCAGCTCGCAATGATCTGTACCTCTTCTCGACTAGAGATCTGAGTGCAACCCTCGTACAAACCGCAGGAGAGATACCTTCTCCCCGAATTGGCCATGCTAGTGCCATCGTCAGCAGTGTATTAATTGTGTGGGGGGGTGATACTAAGACGGATCCAATGTCTGACCCAACTGAAAAGCAAGACGATGGTCTTTATCTCCTTAATCTTGGTGAGTGATTCTGAATTATATTGCCCACGGTCCTCCGAAAATGTATTGCGCTCCGCTGACTCCCCGTGTCCCTCACTTGGACAGTATCGAAGGAATGGACAAAAGTAACCATGTACGGGCCCTCGCCATCAGGACGATATGGTCACGCCGTGACCATGGTTGGAACCAAGTTTTTCGTCTTCGGTGGTCAGGTGGATGGAGAATTCTTGAACGATCTGTGGTCTTTCGATCTCAACACATGTAAGTTATTTGCCTTCATTTTTCTTCCGGTAGACCTGATCACACAATCGCGTCGTCACACCTCTTGCGTGCCTCGCGGTATCTATGTATTGCACTCAAATGCGGTACCTTGTGCCAAGTGAGGACTCAAACCCAGTGGGAATTGTGTCAGCCCGCAATCGCTGATCGGCCAGCTCAACGGACCGGTCATATTTGTGTGACGTATGGGGATCGCATCATCGTGTACGTTTTTCCTTGCAATCTTACGGCTATCATTGATTCCATGTCATGCTAGGTTCGGGGGCACCGATGGTCAATATCATTACAATGACACATGGGCGTACGATGTCAACACGCGCAGATGGACAGAACTTCAATGTATTGGCTTCATCCCTTCCCCGCGAGAGGGACACGCAGCAGCTGTGGTGGACGATGTCATCTACATCTTTGGAGGCAGGGGCGTCGATGGCAAGGATCTGGGAGATTTGGCCGCATTTAAACTGTCCAGTGAGTGATATTTTTTTTGACAGATATCATTCCAGCGATGTGATGAGCGTCGGTGGCTGTGGTTCCTGTTACCTTTGGCGTAGTGGAGGTTAATCATGCTTGTTACACAGACCAGCGATGGTATATGTTTCAGAACATGGGTCCTGCACCAAGTGCAAGGTCTGGTCATGCAATGGCGTCAATGGGAAGTAGAGTATTCGTGCTTGGTGGAGAGTCGTTCACACCTTCAAGAGGAGACGATCATGGTATAATCCATGTTCTTGATACCAGTTTGTCTATCGTCATATTATGTTGCTCTGCCTGACCCGTTGACTTTTGTCTGTTTTCCTAGAGCATATCAAATACCCCGAATCCAATAAGGCGGCGCTACCCAATCCGAACGGAAGTACGACCAACTTGGCTCGTAAATCATCTTCAACGCCCTCTCCATCAGGTGGCCAGCCTGTACCGCCAGCCACGCTAAATGGGACTCGTGCCATGTCTCCCTCAGGTCCTCAATCTGACACAGAAGATCTTCGCCGTGCAATGTCCCCACCCGGAATCCGTCCAGGCACAAGGACGCCGAATGGCATGATTGCACCCACACCAGCCCAGAACATCGTGAGTATGTCGGCTCCGGGTACGAATACAAAGGTCAAAGCTCCAGTGCGTCCTCGACGAGACGAAGAGGAAACCCTCGGAACCGACGACGGGCATACTACAGACACAGGATTTACTTCCGAGAGTGCGAATGGCGTGTCAACGGGAACGAGAGCAACAGAACGGGCTCCGACTCCGACAGATCCGCAGACGCAAACGCGCGCGAGGAGCCCCACTTCGTTTGGGATTGTCGGCAGGGCGATGTCGCCTGTGGGAGGCAACATTGATGGTCATGGACAACAGGGGCAGCCATCTACAATGACCAGCGTGGCTATGAGCATGAATGGCGGCCTTGCTGCTCGCAGTCCTTCGCCTATCGTCGATAGGAGTAAGCCTCCGGTGGATGCGTTCTATCAGAGTTCTCCTTCTTCCACCCCCTTGACCAACAGTTATACGCACTCGCATGGTCACTCGCCGCAGAAGTTTGGCAGCACAGGCAATGTGACCGCCGACCTCATTCGGGATTATAAAGCAAAAGAAATGGAGGTAGAGATGTTGCGCAAGCGCGAGGCTTGGATGAAAACGGCACTTTTGAAGGCATCGCGATCAGGCTTTGTACAGGTTGATGAAGAGCTCTTCGAGGCTGAGAACTGGAAACTTGGGGCGTCGGCCAGTGACGAGCAAACAAAGATGGCGGACATGATCTTGAACTTCAAACATTTTAAGACGCAAATACAGGTGAATTTTTCTTTCTAAAGTTGCCTTTGTCTCGAGTCAATCTTCGAATATATGATCGCGGATCATTGCGACGTATGCTGATCCAGAATTCCTAGACGACACTAGCCAATCAAGCAAGAGAAGCCTCAGATCGGATTGCGGATGCTGAACGCATGAAATCAGTCGCCATTCAAGAAGCAGCATATTATCGTGCCAAGCTTACCGCGTACGAGGCCGGTACACATTCGGACGTTGCTCGCGCAGAACGCGAACGCATTGCGGAGCTCGAGCGACATCTCGCTACCCTTATGTCTGAACAGACAACTATGCGCCGCAAAGTCGACGAACTAAGCGATTCATTGTCATTGCAAACGACTCTACTCGAGCAAGTTGAGACGCGAGCAGCAGACGCTAACAAGCGGGCAGATGCACTCGAGGAATCTCGCGATCGCAACCTCCGCGCACATTCTGAACTCCAGACTAGCTATGTTAGTATGGAAACTGCTGTTCGGGACCACGCCGATCGTCTGCTTACGCAAACATCTTTGCTGGAGAAAAAAGATGCCGAGCACAAGCAAATTAAGAGCCAAATACAAGAACTCATTCTACTTCGCGATCAGCATATCCGTGCCTTGGATCAAGCACGTACAGCCCTACAAGCACAGACTTCTCGCTCTGAAGAAGTTGATACAGCCCACCAACGCGCGCGGGGTCAGGTCAGTCAGCTAGAGGTTGAGCTTGCAGAACTTAGAGGCGAGCTTGAGGCGCGCACATCGGAGGTGGAGTCTCTTCGGATCCGGCTAGCAGAGGTGGAGAACTCCTGGGCCAAGTCACGCGAGGAAGCGGACGCCTTCCGGGCATTGACGACTGGAAGCCTCGGAGAACTGTTGGACTCCCATCGTGATCTCCGAGCGGACGAAGACAGGCACACACGTGCGCATGCTGAGAAGGTCGAGGCGATGGAGATGGAGGCCGTGTCGCTCAGAAAGATGCTCAAAGAAATTACCCAACGTTTGGAGGAAGCGCAAAACGAACTTGGCGAGGAGCGTCGGAGGGTCCGAGACTCGGAATCTGAGCAGACTTTCTTGCGGTCTCAAGTCGTTGGGCTTCGTGCTCAGCTCTCTAATTCTACCTTAGAACATGGGCGTCTACGCAAGGACTTTGCGGAGAAAGACAAAGAGCTTCGGGAGGCCCTCAAGGAGGCTGCTGATACAAATGTTCGGTTGGCGATGCTCCGCAATTACATCGCTGAAAACGGACTTAACCCGGAATCAGAAGAGTCTATGAGCCATCCTGATGCATCCCGGATAGCTGAACTCGAGAAGCAGCTGGACGAGCGCACCCGGCTTCACGAGATCTCGGAGCGCGAACTCGCTCAAGCTCTCCGAAGAAAACAGGATGCTGAGGCTCAGGTAGCCACCCTAACATCACAGTCGGACCGCTCTCGCCCTAGGCAGAGTCCGATCATTGAGAGCGATTCTGCCGCAGAAGCCCGGGCTCTCGAGGCTGAAAGCAAGCTCGAGGAAACGGAGCGCAGCTATAAAGCGAGGATGCAGCAGATGGAAGAAGACTACCAGCTTGCTGTTCACTATGTGAAGTGAGCTACGATATAATATGCACCGAATGATCTCTTATGTCGATTCATCCATGCAGAAGCACTGAAAAAATAATGCGGAGGATGAAGGACGAGTTGACGAAGCAGAAGACATCGAATTCCGCCCTTCAGGCAGAGCTTGACACAGCACGTGGGCGCTCGAGCACTGAACCTGGATCAAGAACACGTGCCAACGGCAGGAGCACGCCTTCCGATGACAGTCACGAACTTCTTCGCACCCAGCTCATCGAGGCACAAAAGCAATCTCAGCGGCTAACAAACGAGAACACCGACTTACGCCAGCGTATAGAAGCGCTCGAGAAGGACTTGACTTCGATGAGAGAAAACTTGATAGTCTCTCAACGAGAGTCGGACGACCGATACTCGCGAGTGGAGGAACTCGAGCACGAGGTTGAGAGGCTTAATGCCACGCTGGCCATCTACCGAAAAGGTTCGGATGAGACAGCTGTTGAACAGCTCACCCAAGAGAACACCAACCTTAAACGGGAGAACGAGCAGCTTTCCCACAAGATACATCTTCTTCTAGAGGTCGATCAACCTTCGTTCAATCGTCCGTCGAGTATGTCTAGCTCAGAGAACTTCGAACACCTCTCCAACGAGTTAGATGATTGGCAACGGCAACTTGCCAGTTCGATGAGTACGCGCCGGCCGATGAGCGATTTCGAATCGTCGCCTCTCGGACACGCTCGAGTGGGCTCACGGTCATAACACTTGTGGTACTGTCGCCCATGTTTCTTGCATATTTACGTTTCATACCATTATTGTCTTGATTGCTTTCCCGATACTTACACTCGTTTGGATTCGCAAGTTGCATGCAATAATTCTCTCCTCATTTCGTTCCATCCTCTTAACCCAGATATATTCCCGTATAAGTAAACGGTTGTGATGCTATACTAAGCGGCGTCTGCAGCCGTCTGGGTCCATTCGATCGCCTTCTGCTTCACAACCGTAGCACCCTCTTCGTCACCTAACTTGCGTTCCAGATCTAACCATTTCTTGAAGAATGTCCTGTGGCAATTTGAAGTGAGTGGGACACCGATACATAGATACGAGCATGTACTTCGCCTTGTGGCTCGTCATCTTGATTGCAAGGACGTGACTGAACAGGTTCCTGCGACGCCATTGAGTGTTATACGCTGGCAGGCGGCATGCTAGAACTTACCGCAAATGTTGAATGTCTCCTTCGCCGGCCTCCATGTCCATGTAGACAGACCAAATATCCCATCGTTTGGGATGTGAATCCACAATACCTTCGAAAATTGTCCTCCCTCGTTCAGCGTCCCCGAGCTTGTACTCTAGCTGCGCATACTTGGATATCGTTTTGAGGTCTGGCAAGTAGAGTGTTCATCAAGCACATATACGAAAACGCCAACCTACGTTTCCGTTTCTCAAGACTTTGCAGAGAGCGCGACAAAAGTTTGCGTGCATCTTCTACTAGCCCGCGTCGAAGGTAATGTTCGCAGAACAACGTCCAAACCTTTGAACTTTGTCCAAACTTTTTGCATGTTCGCTTGTATTGTTCTTCCGCTTTCTGTCAAATGTTCAAGGCGCAGGTACCGACAGCGGTGCATTTTCAGCATACCTCATATTTTTTACTTTCATCAAAAATGGCTGCGAGGCGTAGATGAATCGTCTTGGAGTCATTATGTCGCACCGCGTCCTTGAAGACAACTTCTATAGTGAGATCTGTACCGTATGCATTCTCCAAATTAAGCAGCGCTATCCAGACGTTGAGCTTCTCCTGTTCCTCTCGGAAATGGATGGTTTGAATAGCACGTTTTCCAATGGTTCGTGCCTTATCGATCTCTGAGAGTTGCAGCTGGAAGGACATATACTGGATCCAAAGATAAGAGGAATTAGGGGATCCTAGAAGCATTCGTTCGAAGTCGGCATTCGAATCAGGCAGTTTCGTCTGCATATCCGCGGTGACATCCATCTCTATTTCCTTGCGCCTTTTCCGCTTCTTTTTCTCTGCTGCGTTTTCCTCACTGTCACTTTGATCCGAGGATTCCGATTGGAGTCGGGACACCTCATTGGGTCCTGTGTCGTTCACAAACCACTGGAAGCCGTCAATCTTGAGGCCCTGTGGTTTCGGGGAATTGATGGGGTCAGGCGGCGCAACGTCAACCTGCGTTGTAATGTCGTCTTCGTCATCATCATCGTACCCATCCGAGTCGCAAACTCTGAGTAGCTCCTTTTCCTCTGAACCAGAATCATGCGAATGTTCTTCATCTGGGCCACTTTCATCGAGCGCGTCGTGTGTCTTAACATTGTTCGCAACACCAAGCTCGTTATCCTCGAGGTGTTCAGGATTTGATCCTACCTCATCCTCGTCGCCAGTAAAGTAAGAAGGCTTCAAGCCCAGCGAGAGCTGTTTCTTCTCGAGATCGCGAGAAATAATGAAAGCTCTCACACGATCACCTTCACGAAACATGCGGAGTGTGATCGTGACATCTGC
Organism: Boletus pseudopeckii; assembly: GCA_038092915.1. Lineage (NCBI taxonomy): Eukaryota > Fungi > Basidiomycota > Agaricomycetes > Boletales > Boletaceae > Boletus > Boletus pseudopeckii. Next base: position 64,481 of record JBBPRH010000001.1, read on the forward strand.
GTCCTTGTTGTCCGAGATCTGACGAAAAGGTTGGCGGGGGTGACGAAATGGCGAACTGTTAACTTGCCTGAGATTTGTGACATAGACCACTAATCTTCGAGCCCTCAATCTCAATGAAAATGCCGTATTGTTCGATGCGCTTGACTCGTCCGACAACCTTCTGACCTTCTCGAAGATCGTTGAAAGTCAGTGAGTTGGATGGCGCACGTGTCAGGTTACCCGAACGGAAAGTCATCTCGACCTTTTTACTCGCAGTATCAACACTAGCACGCCGTCAGTAAGTTCGACTCCATCTCGAGAAACTCACATACTTCAAGATCCGACCCCTGACTAGTTGGTTCACAACGAACCGACCCTTCCAATCCTTTATGTACTGTGAACTGTTTTCAGCCCTTGAACTGTTGGGAAGTAATTCAGTCATACCTCATCAAAGAGTTCCTTGATTTGGACCCGAGCATCAATGCCTCTCCCAAGCATCACGAATAGCCCATGTTCTGCGACACTCTTGATGAAACCCCTCACAGCGTCTCCGACCTTGAGATCGTCGATGCTGTTTATTTCGCGGTCCACTGGCTGCTTAGTACCATTTGGTGAGAGCCTCGAAGCGCGCGTGGAAAGGGATAGGTGGTTGCGAGATTCGTCAATACCCACTACCGCAGCTCTCAGGATAGAATCTACAGCAGGAAACGGATTGCCGGCTTCGTAGTCGTCCGAAGCGTCAGTTGGATGTAGAGAGCCGGAGATCCGAGTGGTGAGCTTGATATGAGTGCCGTAACGTGCATATTTGGTCACTCGCCCACCAACGGTCTGTCCAACCGTGACGTTGTCCATAGACAGTGAAGTTTTCTTCAGTCGATCAATTTTCGAATGCCCTGTGACGACAACGAAACCTTTCTCGGGGTTGCGAGATACCACGACCAATGAGGCAATGGAAGCACCTGGTTTCACAGACGTCTTGAGCTCTGGCACGGTTGTGTTCCAGTGGCGTGCCAAGCCCGAGAATGAGATGAGCGCACGGACATCGGATGACTTCAGCGAAAGCACGAGATTTAACTTGTGCACCTGAGTAACGGCACCCTCGACCACATCCCCTACGAGAATACCAGATATGTCCGTCACACTTGAAGTGAACGAGGATGTGGCTTGCCGGATGCTGGCCACGATTTGTTGTGCTTCCGCGTGCACAGAGATGATGCGCACTTTGATCACTTTTCCAGGTGCATACACATCGGTAAGCTTTGCACCAGTTTCGCTAGGGGAAATTTATTTGGAATGTGACTCTACTTGCCGCGAAAGATCATACCTAGCCTCACGTGCGGGCACTACAGCCTTCACATTGTTAAAGAACTCGACCATGAGATGCTTGTCCGTGACCCGAAAAATGACCGCATGAGTTAGAAGCCCAACCTTGGCATCAGAAACAGAGGTCAAGATGGGGAACGTGGTGTCCAATAGTGTTTTTTTAGCCGTCAGCACAATGCGATTCCGTTCTGGATCAACTGTGAGCACCTTGGATGGAGTCAATGAGTACACAAGAAAGGCGTTGACGCTGGCAGAACTTACACGGCATTTTATGCTCCCTCCAACTTTGAACTTCTTCGAAGGATGCTTGAGAGGTATATCAGCATAGTGTGTAGGCCAGATCACTCCGTCCACATTCCCAGATATAGAAACGAATAGTGCAGAATCCGTCAATTGTTTGACCATCCCCTTCAATATCTCACCAACTTGTACTTCACCAGCCTGCAGAAACCTTTGTTCCAAGACAGATGAGCGCAGAGAGAGTTGTAAAATACCGTCAAACGGATGATAGCCAATTACGCGTGCCTTGTGGAAAGTGTTTACTCTCCATGGCCCGGATGACACCGACAGTGTAGGGATGTGTTCATCAGAGACATGTGAAATCTTGAAGTCATCAGTCGGAATGAAAGCACTGGCGACAGGAATGCCCACATGAACAAAACCCTCTTGGTTGGGTTGTATCTCCACCAGCAGCCCCCTCTCTGCTTCCACTCGCCGTACCTTGACCAAATCCAGGACAGCACCTACAGGGTATGCGGCGTATAAAAACTGGTCCTCAGATGTACTTTTGGGTTGAAGTCTGATATGGTGTTCTGCAAGCGTGACAACGAACCGCGGTGGAGTTGTTCCTGGGAGATCGTACAACACCCTTGTTTTTACTTTTTGCCCTACTTTGAGTGACTTGTGTGTGTTCGACAAGTGAAACTCGTCGGCCGTGGCATCGAAGAAGCCTAGGATTTGCAAAATCAGGCCATCCGGAGCCACAGCGGTGATCAAGGATTGAACCAGTGACCCCGGTAACACGGATGAAACATTAGTCACTTCGGATATCTGAAAAGGATTCAGCTCGGTTAATGGTATGGGTTAATCACAAACTTTACCGAGGATGAAACGAGTACATCGGGTTCGTTGGTGAGAGTGCATATACGACCATTCGACGACATTTTAATGACAGAAACATCTATGAGTGCCCCAACTTGAAGTCTTGACCCCTCGCCTTTAGGAGCTTCTCCGAACGACAGGAATCCGGATATTCCAGATACACCAAGATCGAGAATGTACCCATGGTCCTCAACACTTTGCACAGCCGCACTTAAGGACTGCGATGTACGATAAGTGTCTCGCTTGTTCCATCGCTGGAAGACACTCACATAACCAGCTTTCAAATCAACTTTCCGCACACCCGTGTTGACCTTCTCCGGGAAGAGACTAAGCTCAATCCTTCGACTGGCTTTGATGGCATCATCACGAACGCGTCCAAGTCCAGCTACATCAGTTGTACCCGGGGCATGTGTGCTTATCACAACAGCACGGACGTATTGCCCAACGTAGAACAGATTGGTTAACTCTGGAACTTGGGTAGAACTCTCTGATTTATCGTCATCAAGCTCTCTATCTTCAACGTCATTCGTGGACTCCAGTCGCTCGGTGAGCTGAGACGTGATTTGAGTAATCGGAACGTGAGCGAGAAGTTGGTTAGGCAACGAGACCACGATAGCGAGAGGTTGTATCGACATTACTTGACCAAGTACCTTCATCCCTGGAATGAGACGCTACGGAACCTTGGCATCAATAGCGCAAAACCGATACAAAAGTTACCTTGTAATTTAGGTGCTCAATGCGGATAACATCTTTTTTGTCCATCTCAACCTCTGTAGCTTTGCCTTTGACGTCGGCCTTGCGCTGTTTACGCTTGACTTGGGCTTGCTTTGCAGACTAGGAGAGATAAATTCAATCCTTCACATCAATCGGGCCACTTACAGCAAATAGTTCCTGGTCCGCTTCTCTAACCGCCTCTGCTTGAATAGTTTTGACTTCAAGTGGTGTCAGAGTGGATCCGCCTCCACGCGGAAAGTCAATCTCCTCCAGTGTCATTGCAGATGTAGAAGGAACTGAATCCTTTTTGTAGGTCTTCTTCTCTGACTTTTCTGATGACAACTTGGTCTTCTTCGATTTTTGGACGAAGACGCCATCGTCGAGACGACGTTTGTGTCCCACCATACTGACTCGGAGCTGTCAGGAAATTGGGCCAAAAGGTCCACAAACCAAGCTGAAACGAAGTGATTTCTTCTGAGTGGGTCTTCCCAACGAGTCTAAGATGTCGGCCGCAATGCCCACTGGGGCTACTGGCCTAACAGATGTGAGCTCTCAGTGAAGGTGTAAATTTTGGCAGTTGCAGGAGTTGCATCCGAATCGGGCAACTAACTAACATGAGTAAACGTTGGCGCAGGCTCGTTGACCACTACTTCCAACAACCAAAGGCAAAATATACGAGAATGGGTACGATCTTGTGTCATGCGTCGTAACGATAGCTGACCCGCTTCCTCTTCCAGATTATCAGGTTCGTTTGTATGCACTAGCACGGTCCTCCTCCTCGTTTACCTTTGATGCAGAATCGCGTGGGTTCCAAGTTTGGGGGCGGAGGTGTCGCAGGCGCATCAGAAACCAACGTCGACAGAAGGGAGCGCCTTAGAAAGCTTGCGTTGGAAACAATTGACCTTGCAAAGGTACGTATACCCTTTTCATTGCACACGTCTCTAACTTCTCTCAGGATCCCTACATTCTACGCAACCATCTCGGATCTCTCGAATGTCGGCTGTGTTTGACGCTCCACACGAATGAAGGATCGTATCTTGCACACACACAAGGGAAGAAGCACCAAACAAACCTCGCCAGACGGGCTGCACGGGATGCGAAGGAGACCCAGTTGATGGTAGCCCCAGCCCAGTCCAATGTACAGCGAAAAGTCTTCCTCAAAATTGGTCGACCAGGTTACCGAGTGACGAAAGTCCGTGACAGGGATACTGGAAAGGAAGGTATGATGGTGCAAGTGCATCTTCCCCAGATTAAACCAGGCGTCATCCCCCGACGGCGGTTCATGAGTGCTTGGGAACAAAAGCGGGAGCCACCTAACAAGGCATACCAATATTTGATTGTACGTCCTACTTACGACAAATGGGGGTTATAGGAGGTCTGACATATCATTAAAAGGTGGCAGCTGAGCCATATGAAACCATTGCCTTTCGCATCCCAGCAAGGGAGATAGAAGATGAATCTGACGACGCTGGATATTGGAATTGGTCACACTGGGATCCCGATACAAAGCAGTACACCTTCCAGTTCATGTTCCGCATGTCTTATTGATCGTCCTCAATATAATTTGGGATGAACATCAAGCATGACCGATTACCACAGAGAGCATGCACGTTCCGTCGGGACGAGCTATAAGTGCTGTTCGGGAGAATTATGTTTGGATCAAGATAGAGATCAGTTAACGCCGCTTGAATGATTCGCTCCATTCTATGAGCACAAGTAATATCGATACCACCGGTGGGAGTGAGGCCTCCTGAAATAACATGCCTCAGATCCTCACAGGCGGTGATGGAGAGGGTACTTTGTTCATTCTGACTGGACGTTATCCAGGGCTGTTCTTGTCCCGTCGGCAGGCTTTCAGTCGTATGGCGGTGTAGCCAAGCGAACTTTACTTTACGTGTAAGATCGATCGAGTTGTCCACGGGCTTGTGGTGACCGCCACAGAAATTTAGAGCACCTCACAGGATCCACACAACTCGAAGCAAACCTGCCGCCGCATCTATACTTACGGGCAGAGAAGCGAGTGATAGGGAAACACTTAAAGAACGCGGCGTCCTCGAAGACGAATGATGAAGGCTAATTTTGAGACTTCCTATCAATCTCCCCCAACGACGGTGTTGGTTCGCAAGTAAATAAACATGAGAGCAAAATTATCATAAGAGAGTGGGAATTGCGAACACGAAATTACTCTGTGGGATGATTATGATGAGCGTCGTTTGAACATGATCTCCGCCGTCCGGTTGGGTGAACAATTCATCTGAAACCATTGGTCTGGTGGCCGTACTCCGTCTTTCAGCTTCATGTCATAATTTAGCACTAGGTGAGCAATCATCGCCGTCATCATAGTTGAAACGAAAAAACGCCCGGGGCTGCGCGAGTTCACGATTCGTGGCAATCAGATATGAAATCCCAAACATCAAGTGGTCCGTCGACGTACCAGGCCCGATTTCCGTGTCCAAATACCAAGTATAACCGATTAGTAGATGCAAGCCTGGATTTCTGCAACGACTCCTCTCCAGCATCCTGCCCTGTCAAGAAGCGGAATGGGTCGAATTCAGATGCATTTTCATAATAGCGATCATCGAGATGCATAGGCACTGAGGCTACAGCCAGGTGAGTGCCACAAGGTATTGTTGTTCCATCAGAAAACCTGATATCTTCCATGGCTTTGCGAATGATCGGAACTAGTGCGAAGATCAATGCCCAATTGGCTATGATTATGTAGAAATTTGACCCACAAAGACTCGTCCCGCTAACTCTTTGGGACTCCCTTAAGAAGCTTTCCATTTTTACCAACATTCCCATTGAATCCTTCGTCCACCCATATTGGCTCGTCACCTCTCGCGCTTCATCGCGCAAGGGTTCCATGTATTGTGGATGTGATGCGAGATTCAACAGAGCATGGGTGAGAGTCTATACGAGGGCGTTAATAGCTTTTTTCTCTTTCAAAGGACGATACAGACCTGAGCCGATGTATGCAAAGACGCAAAGTTCAATACGAGTATACGTAAACAGATACTGCGTAAATTTCTATCCTCTGGTCTGGACACCTGAAGAAGCCAGGTGATCATATCATCCTAAAACCATGACATGAGCTCTAATAAGGTCGTGAGAGTAGTATAGCGGACCGGAAGGCTAAGCAACTTGTTGTCAGGATTCTTGTTGTAATGCTTTAATCGTTCCTCTACAATGGGCTGCAGTAAAGCCATGCAACGCTTGAGGCTGCTAGGCGTGTTAGTTAATACGCGACCAATGATTCTAGAATCCAAATAGTCAAAATCGTCGCACCATGAGCGGTAACAGATGTGCTCACGGATGCATCAGCATTGGAAAGAAGTTTACCAGACTAGCTCGAAGAATTATTTGCAGCGCGAACTTTGATTGGACATCGGCAAATTCGGTAGATTGACCTACGGACGGAGCTGAGTAACCGCCTTGCGACGGCATAAAGCGCGACTTACAAATGGGTAGTCCTACAAAAACACGGTTGCTTGTACGGCATGTCGCTTTCAACACCGCGGAATATGCGGAAACGTTCACCCAGCCTATGAGGATGACGGTCGGACCTGATTCGCAAGGATGTCAGGAGATGATGCTCACCGAATTCACCAGGAGGAAGGATTTCGTCGAATGTCTGACATATCTCATGGTGGATGTCGGGAAAGAGATTTCCAAGCTTGCGTTTGAGTTGGCCTTGAACGACGGTGACGTGGTAGGGATGTGTCTGTGCTTCAAGGCCGAAGGTGTATTTGACCTGAAGAATCTGGGTGTTGTTACGTACGTGGAAATCGATGGCGTCGAGGGGAAAAAAAAAGGTAATACACACGTCTCTCATTGCGTGATCGAAGGACAGTTTGTCGTCGGGAATTTTGCGGAGCTCTTCTACGAGTTCAGGTCCAGTCAGCACGACCACCCATCGATCCATCATCGGTACTCTAAAGAATTTGTCCTTGTACTAGCTTCGAGGTGAGCCTGCTAAACAGTAAAATTTTTGGTGGAGAGGACGGACCAGATCATAGCCTTGCTGGACCATGGATCTCGCATGCAGAACGAACTTTGCGGCGCCATAGTAAGACAGGAGGGGACCTGATGGTCCAACAGAAGGGATATCATCGAGCTGCACGAAGGGACGGTCATGGAGAGCAAGTATGGCGAGGCTGAGAAATGAACATGCCTTGGATGGCCATCGAATACGATCGATGACAAGGGCGGTTACAAGAGCGACGGCCAAACCACATAGCAGAAGACCAGCACTGTCCATGGGCGGAACGTCGGGAGCAGAGGGAGGCGGAGGGCATTTCGGGCAAAGCTCCCATAAGGGAGGTATTTATGTCGGGCAAGAATTAGAGTTAGAACGCTGTTAGCGGCTAGATTAGATTCATGAGTCGGAGCTGTGGCGCGGAGTAGATTTTCCGCCCAGTTTTGCTTGGACGAGTTGCACATGGGACTTTTCTTCTTCGTCATGTCAACTTGAAACCAACTGGCAACGACCTCCATGGAAATTCAGTCAAATTTAGAGCCCATCAAACAGTCCAAGTCAGTCGCCTTTGCGAGGCTTCTGAAGACACCAGCCCATCATCACCATGAAAAGTCATATAGCCAAGGCATCGCCGCGTTTCGGGCCTTTTCAGGCGTCGAACCTCCGCATGAAATGAACGGACTCGACGGCCCATGCGACGAATTGGTATCACCCTGGTACGTATTTGGGCCACAATAACCTCATATGTAGATCGCTGGCCAGCTGGCCGCCAGATTCTCGCGTAATCGCGGAAGTGAATACAATGCCTCCACTGAGTTCCGCAGCCTAACGCTTGTGGGAGTCATACGAGCGCGAAAATATCGAGGCATACTCGTTTGAGAGTTACAAACTCGAACTTTTTTTTGGGGTCGAAACTCCCCAAGGCCATCGACGCGGGAGAACTATGAAAAGCACTGTTCATGTTAGCGTGTAATCATAATTATTGCGAGTATAAGACGGCGTATCGTGTCCATGTATCAGCGTCCAGCGCCGTAGAGTATCTGTGGAGTTAAACTACAAATTGCGGATGGGGTTTGATAACTGCAGTCCTCGAGCTAGCGACGAAATGGACAAGTGGAATAGAAGACCGACTGAACGAGTAAGTCAAGCCATTTCCGCTACAAAAAAATACCTAGATGATATCAGGGGGACGAAAGGAGGACGAAACTCAGATATCGTTCTTCCGTTTGCTCAGTCTTCGCCGACGGGTCCCTTTTTTGGTCCCTTCGGCCTCGTTCGCCGTCTTCGTTGGAGAACTTCCCATTATCGGCACGGCGTCGTTCTGAGAGATGGGTGCATGGTCCGGTATCGGCGCTTTCGCCGGAAAGGCGGACGATCTCTTCCGTAGGAGTCTTAGTTCTCGACTATACATAGCGGGCTGCCCATCAAGATGAGCACCCTCTAAAGCATGATCGTCTGGATATCCATCCTGCCAAACTGCGACTTTGGCTGGAGGAAATTTGTGCTGCGGCGGCGGTAGTTGAGGCTGGAGTGGGGCTGGCATCACAAGACGTTTCGGAAGGTGGCGTATTCGCGGGGTTTCTAAAGTCTTATTTTGTGCACCGGAAGAGGATTGTGTGATCATGCTGTTGGGTTTATAAGAAATGTCCAACGAGCGTACACTTTGATGTCGGGAGCCGTGAGGTGGGAGAGTAGGGACTGCGCTCTCCGTCGTCTGTATTTTTCGTGACGTGGCATAAAGGGAAGGTTGTGTGGTACGTTGCGATAATCGTGGAGGACCGGAGCTATGGAATCTAGATTCGTATCGAGGCGGAGGAAAGACGGTCGTTTCGGGGACGTAAGGCGCAGCATCACGGTTGTGGTGGAGTGGGAGGCTATTGGGTATGTCAGGCGTGTTGTCTCCAAAATAGCGTTCTTGAGGAGCATGCAGGGATGATGATGATGATGATGATGATGGGTGGTTCTGGGAGCCGTAGAGAAATTCCAGGGACGAGGAGTCATCAGGGAAACGCGCCTGGATGTTTGGTAGTGATGAGCTTCGGGAGTGGTCAGGTCTGGCGACGATTGTGTTTGGCTGATGGCGAGACTGACTTGGAACTGAAGCTATACTTGAAGCGTGAGCACTGTAGATGGTATTTCGTTGAAGGATCTGGCCAGGTTCAAGGTTTAATGATAATCCGGTTCCACTGCGGGCAGATGGCACCCTGGAAGCAGACTACACGCAACTGGTGTCAAGACATGGTGACCCGGATGATAGAATACTGAACTTACTTGGTGTGGACCGGGACGCAAAGCACGCGGGTGGATCTTGGTGAGTACTGTGAGCAAGATGGGCAGATGTGAGCAGGTACTTGACACACCTCACGCCGCTTTGAATGAGGATTGCCTCCACGAGGGGAAGTGTCAGGTTGTGCAAGGTTGCCACCAGTTGCTTCATATGGTCCGTTATGGTGGTAGCTACCTCCAAATGGGTCCGTTTCGTCCAACTCGTCGATACGATCCAGATTGTGACGACTGGTGAGCCGCCGGACGAGAGCTTTCATCTTTGCTTTGCGGGGAATATTAGTGTTCTGTGACGCGACTAGTTTCAGGTTGACCCTCGCTAGGGTATTGGTACTGTCCGGGTTTGGTAGGATTTCTGGCATGGGGAGGGAGACTGGAAGAGGTTTGGGGATGTGTTTGGGATGTGTGGAAAGAGGAGAAACGGTGTTTGAGAGAGAGAGAGAGAGTAGTGACAGAGGGGACGGAGATCCACGGGACTGGGAGGGAGAGGTAGTTGATGAGAGGGCCGGGGATGTAAATGGAGAGAGCGAGGTGAGGGATTCGGATTCGGAGGATGGGGAGGGGGGGGACTTGGAAGGGAGGGTTTTGTAAGAGCGAGCATCGGCGAGCGGGTAGTGGGGATGCGAGCGGGGGTCGGGAGAGAAAGCGGGATCGTCAAGTATAGCGTTCGAGAGATAGTTTGGGGTCGACGTCGTGTCAAGGCGACGGTGCTCTGGTGGTCCATAAAAGACGGCCCACTGGGTCATGAGAGTAGGAGACAACTTTGAGCTCTCTGTTTGGTCGCTCTCACCTCATCCCTCATGTCTCACCCTCTCGCCCTCGTCCGCGCAGAGATAAAGACTTGGGAGCGCGACTTTGCCTCCAGACACGGCAGAGATCCCTCCCTACAAGACATCCGAAACCACCCATCTATCGGTGCGCCATCTTTCTGACGCGTTTCCACCCACTCTCAGATCTCAGTTCCGTCCAGCCGAGAAATACAAGCTCTACAAGAAGCTTTCCAAAGCAGCTGCCAACCCGACCACCCCTCATCGATCCCACTCTCGTCTTCCCGTACCAAAGTCACGTCCTGCCGAGTCCGTTCCTCCTCTCCCCGGATTCAACCCCTTCTCCCCCGTCAAGAAAACCGCTAAACACAATCACACCGTGCCACGAACCTCGCCGCATCCAAACTCATTCGCAACTCCCTCTCTGCGTACGGCCACCCCCTCTCCCGACCCCTTTCCGTCGATCTTGCCACCCCACCAGAATGCCACCGCGTCTTCTTCTCGTCCTCACCCCGTGTCCACAACTGCAATATCTCGTGCTCGCAAGCGTTTACGTGGAGAACCGGTCTCCCCCTCTCCTAACAAACCAAAGCGTCAGCGCATCCGCTCGCAGGCTCCCCCACCCAAATTAGAACAAGACTCCTCGAATAGCGACCACGAATCCGACCAAGAATTACCACAATGCGACTTCACCCCATCTTTCGTGGCCGATTCCCCCGTAAAGGCTCCTGCAGGTGGCAAGTCATTCAAGCTATTATTCGACGATGCCCTCCCCGCCCTCTCCATAGCGAAGAAACCCGTTGGCTCCTCTCTCGCACAGCTCGACTCTCCAGACGCAGGCTTTTCACAGCCAGCCCCTGTAGATCCTTCTGTTCCGGCTTCCGTCAGGCTCCGCCACGACCTCAAGTCAAAGGGCGTTGCCTCCGAGCCGGAACATCGAGTCAATCGCATTCAGGGCAAGACTTTCCCCCAGATTTTCCCCACAAAGGACCACTTACCCCCACTATCGTACAAGCCCACCTTCAAAACCCCGGTTTCTGAGGTTTCCCAATCAAGGACGTCGGCCAAACGTCCCCTCGATGGCAGTCATCTCGGTCTTGAACACTCAGAGCTCAGCATTCCGTTACAGTCACAGTATCCCTTGATCCCGCCATCTCCGCCTCCGCAAGACTCGATCAATCGGGATGCTGGCAAAGGAAAGGCGAAAACCACTGCTAGTCGGAAGAAGCCAAGAGTTGAGGATGAAGAGAGCGATGAAGAAATGGACAGCCCAGGCGACATCACACTCAAAATAGCGACCGTCAGTTTGGATCGGGGCAAGCACTCATACCGACACGCCGACGACCTCGATTGGGATCCGTTACTACATCTTAGAACCCGCAACCACGATCCATTTACCAAGGAGCAGATTGATGCAGATCATCACGCGTCGGGCACGTTCAGTGTAGACTTACCTGATAAATTCCGCCGCGTGCTGGCAATTTCACCATCACGATGCCAAAATATCACGGAGGAACGTGTCGTCCGTGGATTATTGTATGGTGATCGTGTCGGTCACTATGACCCTTCCAGAGGGGGGGACATATGGGATGCTGGCGAGACGGATGAAGGCGCCCAAGGGGATGTAGAGACCGAGGACGATTGGGAAGGCGAACCCGTGTCCTGGGAAGTTGGGGAGCTGTAACTTCGCGTATGTGGTTAAGTTAGGCTGTTGTGCTTTCACTTTGCAGTGCTTTCATATCAGTGGTTTCACGCCGTTTTGCTTGCCATGAAATGCAGGATCTAACAGGCGATGCGTGCATCCCACGTGCCCACCAGTGAACCACCTTTGTCGAGGGTACACGGGTACACCTGGCTCGTCAAATATAAGGCTGTACCGCACTGCTCTAAAGGACGCCTGGGTGAGTGGATGTGTAAGATATGCACCACTGACGGCCCGATAGTCATTGCGCATGAGCCTGAACGTGCTTCGCTCGCTTCGATTGTACACCGTCGGGCCACGCCCCTTACGCGTGTGGCCGGACCTCCGTGTCTCAAGCATGGAGCATGGCTCGCCTGTTCAAATGGTTCATTCCCCACACAATTGGTCAGTCTAGCCAGCCCGCATCCACAAGTTAGTGACGAGAGCAGCCTGGAAGAGTGCATAGCGTGAACGCAGCGAAGGGTGTAACTCACCTATTTAACCTCCTGATCCTTGCTTCTAATTCCTTGTTCTCCGACACCTTAGCCCCATATTCTTCGACCGTAGCAACCTGAAGAGTAATCTTAGTTTCTAATCGTCTCACCACCGCTACTCCGTCTACGACCAGACCATGTTCCCCGCTCTATTACGCGACCCCGACGCCGCGAAGAGGCTCCTTGATACTATCATCGAGTCACCCAATGGGCGCCGCTCCATGTCTCGATTGGCACGCACCTGCAAGGCAATGTGCGAGCCCACGCTGAATGTGCTCTGGAGAGAGCTCGATTCACTTCTGCCGCTCATCTCGCTATTCCCCAACAACATCATGAAGAGAGCCCGCCGTCCGGGGCTCGGTTTGGTTGGTCTTGACCGCTAGTATTCTATTCATTACTAACAGACCATAATACAGGCCAAGGCGCCAAACGCCGAGGACTGGGACAGAGTCCTCGCATATGGCAAACGTGTTCGCCGCGTTGCATACATCGAGTCATCTCCGAGCGTTTCACCTTCCGTCTTCGCCATCATCGCAGAAAATCGCCCTGTACCCTACATCTTGCCCCACTTGCAGACACTCATATGGAGGGTAGAGACTGCGACCGGTTTGGAGCGCTCTACACTTTTCTTGAACCCCGAGTTGCAGAGCTTGATCTTGGAAGTCGGCACTAGGATTCCGCAGCTTGGCGCTTATCTCGTGAATGTTTGCAGCCAAACCCAGCTCACTGCCTTTTCGTTCACCTCTCCCACCAGCCTTCCTGAAACGTTCACGGATCTCGTACGCTCGCAGAACACGCTTGAGAAACTAGCTTTGGTTGCACCTGGTGCCTTGTCGTCGCAGGTAGGACAATGGGCAGCTTCTTTGCCAGCTCTTCACACTCTCGAACTGGATCTTACCGGAAGATCAATCATTGCTGTGGAAGGCTTCTTCGATGACATCGTCTCCTCCGGAGCGGCAACCCCCAGTGAGGCTTCGTCCGACAGTGGGGTTTTCTCTGGTGACGAGATAGACTTCACGGAGATTAAGAAGTCGTCACTTCGCCTCACAGGCGACTTGCACTCGGGCGGTGTGTTTACAGATCTTCGGAGCCTTCAACTGACTGGTGAAGTTGCGAACATTGCCGTGTTCTTAAAGCACATCACGAGCGAGCTCACCAGTCTTGAGCTCGTCATCGAGGATCCCCCTGACATGGCCGACTGGCAAGACCTCTCGGTTTTGATATGTGAGCGGTTTAGCCGGACACTCCTTTCTCTGCGGATCGGTGCAACCGGCGCATCTCGATTTACGGAGCTTGTTCGAGCAACGTCTCGTGCAGCTGCGGATCAACCCTCTCGCCACCTCCCACTCCAATATCTCTCCTCTCTTCCTGCCCTCATCCGCCTCGAAATAGACCTTCCAGAGTCGACGCTCTTCTTCAATGAAGACTTGCGTTACATTGCCAAAGCATGCCCCAACATCGAGACCCTACGGTTGTGTCCCATGGCCCGATTTTCGGGTACTTCAGGCCCAAATCTTACTTTGGAAGGCATCGCGAGTCTCACGCAAAGCTGTATGCGGCTGCAGAACCTTGCACTCGTGCTAGACGCGCGCCCGGGATCCGCGGAAACGTTGTCCGCCCTCGAGGTTTCCTCGAGGTCACTTCTTCGCCTCCACGTGGGCCACTCCATCGTCGACGACCCTCTTCACACCACTATTCTTCTCAGTCACCTTGCACCACACCTCGAGTTGCTGAAGTGGTTCCACGAGAAGAACCGGCCAGGTTACGTGGAAACCAATGCTCAGGGGTGGCAGAAGGTTTCAGATTGGTTACCTCATCTCCAGGGCCTGCGTCTCATGGAAAGGGCCAAGGCTCTTGGACGAGAGGCTCAAAGATCCACGAAAGAGCAAAGCGTTGATGCTACCATCAAAAAGACCTACGTTAACAAGTTTGCTCACGTCAGACCCAAGGTCGTCGAGCAGGGAATTCAGTCGGTGCCGTCCCTCGTTGATAGAATGGTTCAGATCAAGCCTGATCTACTTTCTGTCTTTGTTGATGCGACGCCGACGTGCGTTGAGACTGCGGTCGATGCAACACCCGAAGTTGCTCACCAGTCTGTCGGTGTCGGACCTGTGATGGCTGATGCTGAGGTCGACGCTACACCACCCCCAGATACCAAATCCATGGAAACCTCTTTTGACGACACTGCGCACCTCTTCCCAAAAGATGGCGATATCCATGCAATCCCTTCTGTGCTCCCTGCTATCCTTACCGGGCTACTCACGCTCGCGTGTCGTGTTTTCCTTACCTACCCTCTCACACTGCCCATGCATATGCTCGACAAGTCACTTTCTATGCTCCATGCTGCAAAAAAGAATGGTGATGAGCCATCAAACGAAAACCACGAGCTCCAAGGAACTCCGTATAACTCCGCTCCATCGACGGCCGAGCTCTTGGACCATGACATCCCTCCTGTTTGTCTATGAATTCTCCTTATGCGGCGGACGCTTTTACTCATATAGTACACGGGTGCTGGCGCTTGTTGTAGGGTTATTATCATGAATACTATTCTAGCGCAGATTGGAAAGGAAGAGTCTCGATTGAACACGTTGAGACAATGACTGTGACCGTGGCCGCGTCGAAAGACGAAGAGGTAGAGCGCAACTGTCGACAGGGGCTTTCCAAAGAAGGGAAGACTGAGAGTGCAGAACAAACAACACCAAATATCTTTGCGACGCGTCATTTCACGCTCAACTTCGACCAGCCATATTCGCGGTCACACTATAATCTAGCAATGGCTGAAGTAAAGAAACAAGAAAGAGACTTCGCTCCAGAAGTAAATGCCTTGCTACCAGAAACCCAATCGCTCTCCGAGGTGCGCAATTTAACTTAACCGCCGCAACCGTAATTCACCGCTCCACTACCAGTCTGGCAGGCTTTCAGAGGCCCTGGATAAGCTTTTTGCTCTAGAAAAGCAAACCAGAAATGTGCGTTTACGATACTTTGAGATTCAATTGTCTCACCGATGACATAGGCTTCTGATCTACCTTCGACCACGCGTCTCGCGAAAGCTGCACTTGAGCAGTGCTATAAAGCGAAGGATTATGCTCAGCTCAACGCCGCCACCAATTTATTAAGCAAGAAACACGGGCAGCTCAAGGGCGTCGTGCAAGCCATGGTGGAGCAGGCGATGACGTGGCTGGCAGAAATCAAACAACGGGAAGGTGATGCAAAGTGGCTGGAACTGGTCGAGACGTTGCGATCGGTCACCGAGGGTAAGGTACGTTGGGGGAGTTATTCCTTCCCGCTGCTCGCTAAGTGGTGTGATTAGATTTTCCTTGAGACTCCCCGTGCACGCGTGACTCTTCTGCTCTCGCATTACCACGAAACCCTCTCGAAACTGCCGTCTGCAAAGGCATCCGCCATCAAGGAAGAACTGCAAACAGCGTCCGATTTACTCTCTGACCTCCAAGTAGAAACATACTCGTCGATGGAACGGAGAGAAAAGACTGAATTCATTCTGGAACAAATGCGGTTATTGATCGCGCTTGCACGCCTGAAAGACGCTGAGGTTGCAGGCAAGGGCAAAAAGGAGGGAAAAAACGCAGTTGGAGGAGGGGAAACCGAGTGGGTTGAGGCGAGGGTTGGTGGTCGCAAGGTCAACGAGACATTCCTAAAGGCGAAGGAGAATGAGGTTTGTCGGAGCATTCTATTCTGAATATCCATTCAAGCCACTAATTGATACCGCTTGACCAGGACCTCAAGCTCAAATTCTACGATTTGATGATTCAACAAGCACTACATCAAACGGCATACTTGGAAGTCGCGAAATATTACGAGAAAGTATGGGATACACCGTCAATAACAGACGATGAGAGTAAAAGCCGCGCGGTGAGCCCCTTGAACATGGAACCTGTTAATTAAATTCATCTGATCTGGTGAATGTAGGCTCTTGAACACATTGTCTATTACGTTGTTCTTGCCCCCCATAACAATGAACAGTCGGACATGTTGCACCATTGGTTCGTGAACCCCGCTCTGGAGAAACTTGAGTTGCACTAGTACGAAAATTTGCGATGATATTTGAATATTGCTGAACTTCCTTCCAGTAACCTCGTCAAATCTTTTGTAACACGAGAGTTGATGAGGTGGCCAGGGATCGAATCGATTTACGGTCCTTTCCTTCGAACAACACCCGTGTTCTCCAATGCTGCGCAATGGGAAGACCTCCACACTCGTGTGATTGAACACGTGAGTATTTCCCCACAACAATTACGCACTCGGACTGACTATGGTCTAGAACATCCGAGTCGTTTCTCAGTATTATACTCGAATTAGGTTGTCCCGTCTAACAACTCTTCTTGACCTTACAGCACAACAAACAGAGGAGACACTTGCACGGCTAGTTGTTGCTAAAACCATCTGGGCGCGGATAGATCGACCAGTAGGCATCGTGAACTTCACACCCAAGCGGAGTGCCGAGGATGTAATGAATGATTGGAGTTCAGATATGCAGAGGCTGCTTGGCCTTGTGGAGAAGACGTGGATGGGGATGAACGCAGCCCTGGCTGCACAGTCACGCGTCAAGGCATAGTTTGGACTTTGTTGTATTGCTAGTGTATGCACCCACTCAGGTCGAGAGGTGTGAAAGAAATCAGACCTGAATTAAATACCCTAAGCCATCAACGTTTCAACTTCCAAAAAGCTGTTCTTCTGATGGGCTTGAGCGCGGTTTGATCTGGTCGTCCCCGAGGTGCGAAGGTCGCACACCGTCTTTTTGACGTTTGATATACTCCTGTCCCCGACTCCAAGTATTGCCCATGCCGCTGTCGAGATTGAGGATTGCACGCCAACGCTTGCGAGCGCGGAGAGCACTCTCATCGAGGGCCTTCTTGCGCTCAGCGGACTTGTAAACCTTGTCCTCTTTCTCGAACGTCCGGTCAATCTCTGACGGGAACACGGTGCCATAAGACTCGGCTTCCATGCGAGCGAATGTGTTGGCAATGTCATACTCTGCACGTAGGGCACGGAACTCTGCGACTGCACGGGTATAAGCGACAGTGAGCGACACCTTGTGGTGCCTGTGGAGGTTAGCCGCGAAAAGCACTGCGCTAGAGACGGGAATCAGTGGAGCGCAGAAGAGCGCGAAAAGAGTTGCTTACTCTTCTGCTGTTGGGTTCTTGGTTCGCTGGCTCAACCTCGTCCAATCCAATCCTCTCACTGGGTGCTCTGGCTCGACCAGCTGACCCTCCACGATGGAGACTGGTCTGAATGCTTCAAACGGATGGTCTCTGAAGAATTGCAGTCGAAGCCTGTCCTCCAAGTATTTGATGGTCAAGGGTTGCATCTTTTGGGATCGAAGACTGGAGGCGGTTGGCCTGCGAGAGGGATTTTCCGCCTCGAGGGCTTGAAACGGAGGGGCGCGAGAGGGGAGGGGGAGGGGGGGATACTGTAGCACTGCTTGGTACCATACAGGCTCCCCGCGAATGTAGTTTGCTTGCATGAGGCGGGAGACCTGCTTGTGTACCTGCGACGCGATCCGGCGTACCATTTTCCAAGGGGAAGAGTTGTAACAGCGGCCCGGGTTCGCTTTTGGAATAGATAAATAAATAAATAAATGGAATATTTCAGCCAACGACCATGGAGGAGGAAGAAACAGAACTGAGAAATCCCTTTCCCTCTCCCCCCTCTCACTACTCCAACTACACCGCACACAACCTCAGACTGTTCGGGTTGCTCAGAGAGCGTGTCAAAGACCAAAATGTCGATATCAGCAATGTGAATCAGCACGACATATTGTCTGACCAGACCGATATCCCCCCGTGGCCCCTCACTCAACTGGAAAAACCCAGGGTGGACTGGATTCTTGAAGAGGGACATTACAATGTTTTTGGTGATACGTGGTTTGTACGCCCTGTGCTTCCAAGCGCCAGCAATCGTTAACACGGTCTTCCAAGGTCAAGGAGACTATTCCCTCGTTGGCTGAACTAGGTGGACACCAGCTCTATCCAGCCGATCCGAGTACAGGCGAGTTGGAAGTTCAACACCGCACCACGCGTGCCCTCATCATCATATCACTAGATCGCCGTCCTGCACTATTATCTATCCTCCGCTCTTTTCTGGTCACGTACTCCAATCTCACAGGTGCCATTCTAGCCCCGCCTCCGCCTCCATACTCCACCGCCCCTCCGGAATGGCAACGACACGTAGAATGGATCACTGTGCTTGCCCAGAACCTCATGGCCGCCGCAAACGATTTACGTCCGGTCCAGGTCGGTTCGTTTAGTTCATTCTTGTTACAGAATATAAATGCAACAATATAGGCAAGGGGGAATCTCGAAAGCATGATGCAGCGCCAGCTAGAGCTTCGTCGTGAAGAGACAGTCTCCATTCACACGTTCGATACGTCTCTCGTCATAGCTTGCCGTTCATTCTGATGTGGTGTTTGTTGCTAGTCAGTGTGATGAGCTCGAAGCACGACTTTTGGAGCTACGTGCCACGGTTCTCGACGCTGCAGGTCACCACACCGCTTCTGATGCGAGCCAGCAAGGACAGGTTGGTTCCGCTTCAAACACATATTCGTAAAAGCATTCACTAGGCTTCCCATTAGTCCACATCGCCAGTCGTGACCATCGAAGACGTCTTGCGTTGGGCTGAACAACCAACTTGAACTAATGACTCCGATACATTCATGCTTTGGAATTAGAATCAACTTGGTAGATCACTGTTTCGCATGTGAATATGTTCTATGGTTCCTGTAGTAGAGTGAGCTTGTCATGTTCGACTGATTCGGGGTGTCGGGGGTCCAACCATTCCTTTTCTCTACCATATCCTTCTGTCCGACTAGAGTCACTAGGCAATGGCGACCAGAAGAAGAATCGGGGTGCGCCTTGCTACGACAGAGGCTGCCAGACGTCAGCTCATGCAGCCTGTCGTGTGCTGGGAGAAAACATGGGTTGCTCCAGAGAACGCATCCTCGAACTCGACTATGAAGATATATAAGTGGGTGAAGACAGATAAAAAACAGGTGCGTTCCCAGGTTTGCGGACCGATGCATAGGGCGACTCATGATCATGGACTTCTGCAAGCAATTTAGTGATGATGAGGAAGAAGCCGATGAGCCTCTTGCCCCTCTCCCAGATGAACCCGAAGTCGTGGAGGGTGACGAAGACATGGATCAGGATGAACCAGCTGCGTCTGTTGCGCCTGATACCACTCACGACGCGACGGAGACCAATTTCGTAAACCAGGAAGCTCCCTCTGAGCCACAGACGAAGCCCTCTTCGCCCACACCACCGGCACTATCACTTCAGCAGACGGGGCCTATCCTGACCGTGGATGAAGGAGCAGACATACTAGATGCATCATTCAAAGTGTTGGACGCAGACATAAATGTCGGCGTCGTCGTGCATGAGAACGCTAACCAAGAGGACGTCGGGGATCTGGATATGAGTGTTCTTGGTCCAGACGGTACGCCTTACGAGGGCGTGCATGACCTTGGCCAGCTGGACAGTGCGAACGGATTGCTAGGTGGACCGTTGATGGACGCAGCTGGGGATCCGTTTGCTCCATCTATGGAACACCAACCATCAGAACAGGAAACGACAGGATAGTCTATGCCTTAGGGAACTCCTGATATTGGGTAATTGCGTGTCGATCAGTGCAGCTTGAAAAGAACAGGACTGATCTATGTTTCGTTAGACCCGGTGGTTACTCTTGCTTTCTGCATGGATGTATCATTCACGTCAATATCTGTGTCCTGCACCAGCTGAATTCGTTGTTCTGTCTTCGCTGTGGACCGCCTGGTGCTATGGCATCCTGTACGCTGCGACTTTACCCGGTGTTGGTTGTTACATGCGCTAGTATACATAACTTAGACTAATTGACCATACATGGTGTTGCTTCGCTGACGACAAACAACCCCAAAATGACTGCGCGATAAATATCAGTCGAGTCACACTTTGCAGGGTTCCACCCTGACTACCACCACAGTGTCTTAATCATGGTTGCCTCACTGCAAGCATTCATACTAACAGAACATCCGACTCCCTTCTTCTCGGTGGGAGAACTCGTCCTCGCAACGTTGGCTTTGGGTCCCTTGCCAAGTTTTGTCCCCCTGGTCCTCCTCCTCTCGGTTCTAATGATCCATGGGCAAAGAATTGCCCACCGTCAGACCCGAGGGCGGGAATTGCTTTGCTCGTGGATCTCCGTGACAGGTGGCTCTGCTCTTGCCCACTGGAGAGCGGTAGCCACTGCCACCTCCAGTCCCACCGAGTCTCTGACTGCGGTCGTTCTGTTATCCGGGGCGACCTACTCAGTCGTCGTGTTTTCCCTTTACCTCGACATTCTCCTCAAGGGTCGGTTGAACACCAATTGGGCGCAGTTCACGCTTTTCCCAGTGCTCTGGGCGACAAGTTGGAGCATTACATCACGCATATCTCCCGTCGGTCGTTTACTGAATTGGTGGCCAGCGCCGGTTCCCTCTCCATACAATTGGATGCTGCCCGTCGTTGGTCCAGCCGGAATCGATTGGGTTGTTGCAGCATGGGCCGTGGTATGTTCTGAGCTTGTGGCTCAGTGGCTGATGGGTTTTTCGGAATACGAGCCTTTGGATACGCACAGCAATCAATCGCTCTTATCTTCCAGAACGAAAGGACTCTTGACACTTGCGACAACACTCATCGTCCTCACATTTCCCTCGTCTGTATCCCAGAGCTTACCCTTTCGTGCCGATGTGGTTGTCCACACGCCGCTCACGGTCGGTTGTGCCCTACCCAATCCACTGGACGGAAGTCATCCCACCCTAAAGGACTTCATCGACGAGACAGCCAAAATGAACGCAGCAAATGTCATTCTTTGGCCTGAAAGTGCGGTCGTTTTCAATTCAGAGAAGGAACGCGAGGGTGCATTTGCGCAGATTCGAGAGTCGTCAATCCATGGTTTCGTTGGCGTAGCCTTCGATGAATATGTCGTGGGCGATCCAGCGCACACGAGGAATGGATTTGCACTCATCCACAAGGGCCAAAAGTCGGGTGATGAGGTCGTTCAATATTACAAACGCAATCTTGTGCCGTGTGAGTAACAGTCACTTTACTGTTGGCCTCTCTGACAATGAAAAAGTCACGGAATCATTCGCAAAGATACCATCGGTTGATCCGCCGGTAATCACTCGCTTGCAGCTGAAGAACCCCAAGGGTATAACCAAGCCTGACTGGGCTCCAGCACCAAACTTTACGCGACCCCTTCTTATCACCTCGTCTATCTGTCTAGACTTTACATCTCCAACCGTGTTCACGGATTTGGACGCGCGACCAACTCTCATCCTGGGACCTGCCCGCACTTGGGATTCTACTGTTGGGTTCGCAATGTGGGAACAGGCGAAAGCCAGGGCAAACGAACTTGGCAGCATGGTTCTGTGGTGCGATGGGGGCTCGATGGGGGTGAATGGTGTGGGAGGTGGTGGAATTCAGGAGCCCATGCAAATTGGTGGTGGCTCCTGGATGAGAACGATTGGCGTATCATACCCCTTCGATGAAAACCGTACGCTTTATGCCCGGGGAGGAGATATCTTGGCGATCGCCTTCCTGGTGGCATTGATGGGCGGCGGTGTCGCCAGCAACTTGCTGCTGATGTGGTCAAACCGTGGGGCCACGAGGGTGCTGACGGAGGGGAGGACGGCTCTTGGCAGAATTCCGTTGATGCGTCGCTTGATTTCCTCCTCAGCGGCTGACACTGGTTTGCTAGGAGCGGAGGAAGTTGGAGAACGACAGGGATTACTGGGATAAGTGGGTCGCGTCTTCACCTTGCTTGTTTTCTTTTACATAAATCACGTTCCAAGTTGTTGTACCCGGCGATCAACTTTAACTGTACAGATGCATGTGTACTCTGACGATGACCCCGTTAATAAAAGCCTGCTGTGCTCCGAGCGCTTCGATGCATGTATCTTGCACTGTGGTCACCTGCGAGCGATAACACTACTGCCCGGAGACGCCTGGCCGCTCTATCAACGGAGGAAGAAATAGATATGATCGGATACTTGAACGTGCACTAAAGACCATGAAGTGGTTGGGGCGTGATAGAAGATTGGATCTTACGAATTTAGAATCAATAGGGCCGAGGGTTTTTTGTATTTAAGTTAGATTGAGGACAAGCACTTGCTCGCTCTTGATATCAGTATGTTATTGCAACCCAACGTTCCCCATCCATTGAACTTGAGAGACGAGTCCGAGTCCAAGGTGTGATTACATTATCGCACCAAAAGAGGGTGAGGTCGATCATAAATTGGATGGCCTCGAGGGAGACGCACTTGGAAAAGTAAGACACGAGGTGAGCGGTACGCAGGTGATAGGACTTTGCTATCCCCCTTTCATTACATCCAAAACTCCTGGCTGACACGCACAAGTCACGCTTTACTGCCCCCCGTTTCGTTCAAAGGTCGCGCATTGTGCATCGCCCGTCTTCACAAGTCCGTATCTCGAGGACTTGACAAGACACAACGTCAGCGCACAACTTCCTTCAGTCGAAGCTACCTCGCAGCCTTCGTGGCTCCCTGCGCAGCTCGACTCACTCCTTCGATCCCTCCCGACTCTTGGCTCGTGCCTTCCCTCGCTCGACCAATCTCTTTGGAAGGAGGCAGTCCGCACCTGCAAAGGAACCAGAGACACCCCCGCTCGACGATAGCTCTGGTGACTTTGAGCTCATCGCCAGCGACGACGTTCCACCTCATCCAACCACCAGTGACCATTCCGCTGTCCCAGCTTCTTCTCACGCCCCCGAGGATCACATTCCATTTTCCCTCTGCGAGTCCACACCACCCCATCCGTCATTCTCTCGCCCAAAGTCCACCCTTTTCCGTCTCAAGAACATATCAAAAGCATCAATCCATCTCTCTTCCTTCACAGACAGCAGGGCATCCTCATCCCGCACCCGCACTGCAACCAACGAATCTGACCTTTGCCTTGCGTTTCCGAAACCACCAACCCATATCCCCACCCCTGAGACATCTGCTCCGGGTGCTTCCTTGACCTCTGGCACTCCTACCCAACTTCCCGAGTCTTCCACCCTTGACGCATCGACGTCCTCGTCCGCTAAGCACGATACGTTTTCAGGTGGCTGCGCCGTGCTTGCAGACCCGGACACAACCGAAGAAGAGCCTCATACAAACTCTGGACCTCCAGTTCTAGTCACACCAACTGGCCCCGCCAAACACTCATCGAAACCCGTGAAACGAAGACCTAGATTTGCTGGTTCTCTGAAGCGTTTCAAGTCTCTTTCACAAATCCTCCGCGATTCGTTTGTATCTCATCCTGTCGACGCTTCCTCCGTTGACACTATCAGGAGTACGAAACTCCAGAATCACACACCTGACTTTGAGTCCAGCCCTGCATCCAGCGATCCAGCTAATCCTTCCATCCTTCCCGTACCACCCGTACCAGACCTTTCCGTTAACCCTGCTCATCCTTCCTCCCTATCTTTCACTGCCGGTGACATCGAGAGTGACTCACCTCCTGCTTCTATATCCTCCTTGCCCGCAGAGTCCTCCCCTACTCCCATCCCTATACCGCCGCCTCTCAGGAGGAAACATTCAGCACCAGCGGGACTTGGCCGTGACCTGTCTTCTGTAGCTCACTACCAGTTTGTGAATCCGTCAGAACTCACTGCATCTCCATATTCGTTGGTGAGGAGTTCTCTCATACACTCCTCCGCAAGATCGTCATTCCTGCCTCCATCTCCCTCTTGGCTCAGTCGAAACGTGACCAATCTTGATCCGGCCGAGATATCTACGACCTTTCCTCCATCGCGCATTTCCGCCCTCAGTGATTCAGATCACCTCAAGATCCCTGAGATTACCGCATTCTATCCATCTGCACTCTTCGCACCGGACTCCCCTTATCCACTGCCCATTCCACCACCCCTCATCCCTGTCCCACCTCCGCAATCGCGCCAGTCGACCACCTCGCCTGGCAGACCCATACTACAGCCCCTTCTGACAAACGTCCACCCAGAAAGTCCAGACTCAGACACAGGGTCATTCGTAACATCACCCACACCACTTGAGAGCACCCTCTACTCCCCTACTTCTAGTACCACACCTACTACTGCGTTTGCTTCCGCACTTCCATCACCTTCGCCACAGTTCCGTCACCGGTTATCAAACATTAGTCCGATCTCCATTGAGCGCCACCGGCATTCTATCGCAAGACTCAAGAAATCTCGCACATCTAGCCCTCGAGCCCATCGTCAACCTTCGTTGAAAGCGTGTAGGACATCACTCAACTCAAAATATAAGGTCAGCCTCCAGTCAGACGCACCTCCTCATTACTGATTTCCTGCAGGATCTCTCCGCTCGCAATCAGCTATCTAACGGTCCAAAGTTCCATCTTGTTAAAGCACCTCCGTCTCCCGTCACCTGGTACGTTTCCGGTCCCATCTTCATTCTTATACTCAGTTGCTCCATCCAGCGACGATTCGGACAACCGGACTATTTTCATACCTTCCAAACCATCTGACTCTCCATTATCCAATCAGTCGCCACTTCCTAAAGACCTTGCGTTACTCCTCGAGGCTTTCTTCATCCAGTCTGGTATACTCAACTCTTTTTCACGACCTGCAATGGACTATACTGGGAAGAACGTTGATGTCGTCGATGTCGGCGGTGAAGTGGACTATTCTGGGCATCACTGGTTCCAGGAACCTCCACCACGACCCGAGGTAAAGGACATGTTCTTTGGGTGGACTTGGACTGACTCTCTTTTAGCCCCAACCGGCCGTTCAGCCCTACATTCCAGACGAATACGTCATCAAACAGAACGAGGCGTTTGACTTTGCTCTCAAGGCGGCGCCAAACGTGTTATATGGGCGGTTCAAGCAATATGGCCAGGTTTGTGCTCCACGACATGATTTGCCCCAGACTAACATGCATAACAGCTCGGTGTTCTTGCCTGGTGCTCCGAGTTTGGAGAGATGATTGATAGTCTCAAAGACCTTGGCTTTGCGGGCAATATGTTTGTGGCGACGCGAGCCCAAGCACTGCGGACATGTGAAGAAATACTCAAGCTGAAACTCGATATCAAGATGCAGATCATCCAATTGTATCTCTCGTCACAAGTTGCCAGGCTACGTCGCTTCCTTGACAGCGGCGAACGTCAGTGGGATGACTATCCTACCCCAGAGTTTCCTCTGGATTATCGCACGTACTCATCGTGACAATGGTTTTTGCAGACAGCATCCTGCTACCGATACCTGTTTTTACGATCCATTTATTACAGCATGGCTACTCATGGTACAATCCGTATATTTTGTATTATCAATCACATGGAAGTTTTGTACTTGTACCGGACTGATTGCTTTTTTTTTTTTTGGGATAAAAGTGGGATCAAGTTGAAGATCATCCACATTAGGCACTTGGTAAACGAAACTTCGTTGCTGTACTACCAGTTTGGACATGGATCTGATTATGCTATCGCTCTCATTAAAATTTGGAGTGAAGCTATTACACGGTAGAGGTCCGGAGTTCAAGGCAATAAGTGAAGGGAGGAAAAGGAACAAGGGAACAACAATAACGATGCAAGCAACGCCCAAAGAAAAGAACAACACTGGAACGAAGGAAAAGTATGGAATATCGTGAGTGTACGTGAATCTAAGTGAGTGTGAAACTAAGATGGTGCAATGCATCATGCGAACGACGAAACTGAAGTGGGTATATCATGAGTGTGACGGCATGTTAGTGTACTTTCCCCAATATTCTGAAGCAGATCCACTGCTTCTATCTGCCAGGGGTGGTAAACGGGCAGGTTGATAACTCGATTCGCGCGGAGGAGCAGGTAGAGGGTTGGGGTGAGCTGGTGGGCCCACCGAGGAATCCTTGGAAGGAAATGAGAAAGAGTTTGATGGTGATCGGTGCGTGGTGTAGTCCCTCGAAGATGAAGGATGCGGTTGCCCATATGGAGAGGTGGCAGCATATATGATTGGCGGAGGCGCAGATGGCATGTTAGCATAAAACACGCTGGCTGGTATAGGGTGCGCCTGTAATGGTTGCACAACGTATGACGTGTGACTGGATCCGTGGGCGAAACTTTGGATTGAAAAGGCATCTCTAGCTGTGTCGTTATTGACAGCCTTGGACTCGACGCTAAAAGGTGAGGCGATCATGCTGGTCTCCGGCTGACCTTGAACCATGCTCCTACCCTTCCATAGCCGATCCATCTCCCAAGCTTCACGAGCTTTGAGAGCATTCATATCAGCTGCCGAAGTCAACTCGGATGTTGGCCGAGCGGACATGGATGGCAGGCGATCAACACGTGCAACCGTCACGATTGGACTCGGCCCAGGGCGTGCGGTCTTGGAGTGACCCTGGTGGACGGAATCCCGTGGCCGATCGTCGCTCTTACGGGAGCGTGGAGGCTCGTCTTGCAGGGTGAATATCAGAGGCTGAACTAGAGTTGGTCGTTGGGGGGTATCGAGACTACGAGCCCGTCCAGGCCGCCCTGAGAAAGAACCAGTGTCCGTTTTGTCGACCGATGGTGACTTTACCCTCGCATGGCTAGTGGTTCGACGTTGCTCTTCGTCCTGTTGAGTAGCCTTCTCCTGCCTTCTCCTGCGTTCACGCTCTTCGTCCCTCCCCCGATCCCTGTCCCTGTCCCTATCCCTATCCCGCTCTCTTTCTCTTTCTCTGTCCCTGTCCCTCTCGCGATCTCTCACTCGCTCCTTCTCACGGTCTCTCTCGCGCTCCCTCTCACGGGATGTTCTAGAAGAAGAAGGTTTCTCGATCCTCTCTGTTCTTTCCGCTCTCTCCTTCGTCCTTCGACGACGGGGGACTTCAACCGAGTTGACAACCAACCATTGATCACCCTCAGCCTGAAATGCCGCCTCCGATGACGATGACACCTTATCCGAATGGGTCCTCACAAGCTTGTAAGTCTCTGTTTTCCTACTCGTCGTCGAATTAGACTTGGTAAGTCGAACTTCGCTGTCTACCGGGTGGTCACCCACTTCCTTAGTAGGCGAGACTTGTTTGGGGAATAAGACATCTTGCGGTTGCCTATTATCACCGGAACGGTCCGTTGGGACTCTCTCAAAAACTGGTAACTCGGAATGTGGAGTTGGGGGATTGGCGAGAACTGACGCTTTGGATAGTGGAGAGTCGTCGGCAACGGGAAAGATCAAGTGAGGGGGTATAGGTGGTGCCTCACTAGTGGATAGGTGAAGTCCAGGGGACGGCGACGGAGGAGGAATCGATGTGGGTGGAGTGGGGGATTGCGCCGTAACCTTGAATTGCGACACTTCAGGAAGGGTGACAGCAGGGACAGCGATGGAAATGGGGCTGAGGAGACCTGGAATGGGCGACGACCTACCAGCTGAGGAAGGCACAGAAGAAGGCTTCGCAATTTGTTGCCGATCGGCTGAATGAAGGCGATGTGCAGCTGGTACATCCTGAGTCGGACACTTGAGATCAGGTGGGGGTCCTCTGTGAGTTTCTGGTGGCAATACATTGTTCATCCCGTCAGGAGTGGTATTTCTGGAACCTGGAGCGTCTGGGTTTGCAATCGTCAATTTCCCCAGTGGCGAGAATGGCACATCATAGGAAATCAATGAAGTACGGTCGCTGTTCTCCCGCTCAACTTCTATTGATGGGCCTTTGCCACCTTGCGGCTCCATGTCCAAGTCTATCCGTGGAGGAGGAATACGCTTAGACGGATCTGAAACCTTCTTTTCTGTCGCTAGCTTCTCCGGAGACGGCTGTCTCTGCGAGATGAGCGAGCGACGGGGTGACTGCTCGTCCACAGCCGAAAGGGCAGCTCCATCGGGAGTACTCTCGGGCCTTTCGTTGACGATAGTCCCGGGATCTTGACTAGACCTTCGCAAGATACTAAACTTCCTCGCCAATCGCCCAAGGACGCTCTGCCGTTTGTCCTGCTTTGACGATGAATGGCTTGACAATGCTGCTGTGGAACCATTTGCAGAGATGGACATTGGAGAGAGGGCGGAATGACGTTTCGATCCACCAAAATTGATGTGAACAGCACCGTTCGGGACAGTCGACGAGCGCTTTGGTAAGCTGGAGAAGGAGTCCCCAGCGGCAGCTGTCTCTGGTTCCTCTGGTGTGCCGTTTTCTTGTGTGCCAAAGAGTCCAGCCAATGCGTGCTTACGACGCTTGCTTAGCTTACGCGTGACATTAGTCGGCTCTGGTGCTTGCAAGTGGAGTGCAGACGTTGACTGAGAGAGGGGCGAAGGAGTGACGGTCTTTCGACGAGTTTGACCCGTATTCATACTGGATAGGCGGGAACGAGTGCGTGGTATACCCTGTTTTGTGTCAGTCAGTTCAAAGGTAAGGTGGAGAGGACGCGAGAATGATGGTTCACCTCTGGAGAATCAGCAGCGACGGGACTAACGCTGCTGCCCGCGTCATACGGTGACTGGTGATGCCAGTGCGTGCCCCAGGGATCACTAACATCCATTAAATCGACGTTGTCCTGGGAGGTCTTGCGACTACGTGGCTTGACACTGGGATCGGGGATGCCCACTTGGGACGAGCTCGGAGTGGGTAAGGGGGTGCCGGAGGGGGTGCGGCTGGGACCAGGAAGCCGCGTTGAATCTTCAGAACGGTCGTGTATATTGTGTACAGACGCTGCCATGGGGGGGAAGGAAGGGGAGAAAAGCGAGGGTGGACGGTTGAGGGAGGGAGGGAGCAAATGGTGATTCCTGTAGCGACGAGGGCCGTTCGGATTGTGAAGAGGATACTTGATTCTGAAGGTGGAAATGTTGGCGGCGGCCATCTCGCTCTCCTTCTTGAACCAGGCAGGGAGCTCGCCCAAGGGGTCTGGGATGATGGAGCGAGAGAGCAGGGAGGAGGTAACGTTTTCCTGGGAGCCGTGGGGGTCGTCGTTGTCGTCGTTTGGATCCATTGCGGGAAGCGAATGCGTGCTGGCCAAGGAGGAAATGTGCTTTACCTGGGTGGCAGTGGCAGTGGGCGACTCAGTTGACTTCTTTGTGGATTTCCTATGCCATAACGACCTTGCAGAGTTGTTTTTTGAATCCTTGCGAGACAGCCTCCGTGAGACCAGAGCCTTTTCATCCATTGACTTGTCGAGGAGCTCATCCGGCGAGTGGTGCTGGTTGAGGCTGGGTTTTCGTGTGGCTTGGCTCTGTTGAACAGGATGAGCACTCTGCACTGCACAGGCCAGGAGCGCCTACTAGCACTCGCCTCTTCGAACGGCTCAGGCACTGTCTGGAACAGCGTATTCCTGTACCCAGACATTTCTCTCTCCATCCACACTCCCGAAGAACGAGTAGCACTGACTGCGCAGACGGACTGGGATCAGCTGCCAGCAGCGCCCCCAATCTGCTTTCTTTTGGCCAGGTCACGCGCCGTCGTCCCCCCCGCTCAAGATCACGTTTTCCCCGTAGGCGATGGTTTCGTTCGACCCGCGCTGCTCACCATAAGCATAAGCTTTCGACCGTATTCCGCTGATCCGTGGATCCAACTCAAGTGCGGATCCATCGCAGCTTCCATGCACACAGGTTTTGAGGATGCTACGACGTAGATGGTTATCTTATCTATTTCCCAATCATAGACATTGGTCCATCATTCCGTTTTTTTTATCATTTCCATCCTCTCTTGCCTACTTCGCCGCTCCTAAATGAGTGCCAGAATCCTTGTTCTAGGTAGCGGAGGTAGAGAACACGCTTTGGTCTGGAAGCTCGCTCAGTCCTCGCTCGTAAATCGCATTTATGTCTGTCCCGGAAATGGTGGGACCGCCAGAACCCCAAAGACAGAGAACCTAAGCTTGCCTCTCGCCGCTCCCCATTATCAGCAACTCGTCCAGTTCGCCGTTCAGAATGAGGTCAGTACCATGCAAATATAGTTTCACCCGTTCTTAATATCCGTACCAGATCGATCTTGTCCTTCCTGGTCCAGAGGAACCCTTGGTGCGAGGCATTCAGACGTGCTTCCGTAAAGGTCGGTCAATGAACGTTGCACACTGGACCATGTTGCTCACTCGAGCATGTAAGTTGGCATCCCCACCTTTGGTCCCTCTGAGCTGGCCGCAAGGATGGAGGGAAGCAAAGCGTTTTCCAAGGCATTTATGCTTCGTCACAGAATCCCAACGGCCACGTTCCGCACATTCTCCTCCTCGCAAGTTGACGAAGCAATTGAGCATGTCCGCACCTGTCGTCATCGAGTTGTTCTCAAAGCCAGCGGTCTCGCCGCTGGCAAAGGGGTACTCATCCCGGAATCTACCGATGAAGCGCTAGAAGGTCTACGACAAATCATGGTAGCCAACGTGTTTGGCGCCGCAGGTCCGCTACATTATCTACTTACCACAATCAATCCTCTAACATACTCTACTTGCCAGGAAACGAAGTTGTAGTCGAGGAACTACTTGAAGGCCCTGAGATATCCGTCCTTGCATTCTCTGATGGCTACACAATCATTCCCCTTCCTCCTGCCCAGGACCACAAACGTATTGGTGAGGGCGATACAGGGTTAAATACTGGTGGTATGGGTGTATATGCCCCAGCCCCAGTAGCAACCCCCGCGATCATGGATCGCATCATGCAGGAAACCCTTCGTCCAACTATCGACGGCATGAGGAGAGAAGGTATGTTTGTCAACCGTGCCTTCACGGAACATAGCATTCACCATCCATGACCAAGGTTTCCCGTTCGTAGGCCTGCTCTTTGTCGGATTAATGCTTACCGAAAGCGGACCGAAAGTACTTGAATACAACGTCCGGTTTGGTGACCCAGAGGCTGAGACTCTTATGCTTCTAATGAACGATGATGTTGACCTCGCCGCGGTACTCCTCGTACGTCATCTCAATCCAATGGGATTGTGGCAATACTGATTAGTTTTCGGACTAGATAGGCCTGTGTAGAGCACCGGCTCGACTCGGTACAAATAAGCAGTCGACCAGGTTTCGCGGTTTCGGTAGTGTTGGCATCGGGTGGTTACCCTGGCGAATACTCGAAAGGCAAACGCATTGAAATCGGGGAAGTACCATCCAGTAAGCATTACCGCACAGAGAATTTTGCGTTTCACTTATTGGTTTGGGTAGATGTCGTTGTTTTCCACTGTGGCACCTCGTTGAACGGAGATGAACTCGTTACGACAGGCGGTCGCGTCTTGGCTGTGTCAGCTGCCGCTCCATCATTAGAAGAGGCACTTTCCTCAGTGTACACTGCGATTGACAAGATCTCGTTCGAGGACAAGGTGTATCGCCGTGACATAGCCCATAGGCGAGCAAGATATCGTTTCTCAGATTAACGATGCTCATTCTCATAGTAGAGCGTTGAAGGGTGCCAACGCCACTGTCAAAGGCTTCACTTACGAGCAGGCTGGTGTATCGGTAGACGCCGGGAACTCACTTGTTAATGCCATCAAGCCTTTTGTGCGTGCAACCAAACGCGTTGGTTCGAATGCAGAAATAGGAGGCTTTGGGGGCATCTTCGACCTTAAAGCTGTTGGATATAAAGACCCATTATTGGTCAGTGGGACAGATGGGGTCGGCACCAAGCTTCGTATCGCCATCGAAACGGGCATCCATGATCTCGCAGGTGAGCCTTGAGCTGTAGTCTGTCAGACTGGTCTTCTGACTGGACATGGCAGGTATCGATCTGGTGGCTATGTCTGTCAATGATCTGCTCGTGCAAGGCGCAGAACCACTCTATTTCCTGGACTATTACGGCTGCGGCAAGCTAGACGTTCCTGTTGCAACTAGCGTAATCAAGGGCATCGCAGACGGATGTCAACAAGCTGGATGCACCCTCATTGGAGGCGAGACCGCTGAAATGCCGGGTATGTACGCGGAAGGTAAGAACGATTTATGTGCTGTAATAATCTGCAATGATTCGATCTACCTCTCACTCAGGGGACTATGATCTCGCGGGTTTCGCAGTTGGTGTCGTCGAGAGAGAGTTAGTTCTCCCTCGTGACGTCGCCGAAGGAGACGTTCTGCTCGGTATTGCCTCTTCCGGGTTGCACTCCAACGGATTCTCTCTCGTCCGTGCAATCATCTCCCTTTCAGGTCTAGCCTATACCTCTCCCTGTCCCTGGGACGCAACTCGAACACTTGGCCAAAACCTCCTCGAACCGACCCGTATCTACATCAAGCAAGTTCTCCCGGTTGCCCATAAGGGTCTTATCAAAGCCATGTGTCACATAACAGGCGGCGGTTTCATCGAAAACATCCCCCGAGTTCTTCCGGAGGAGCTAGGCTGTTACGTGGATGCGTCTGCCTGGCAGCTACCGGAAGTATTTCGGTACTTGATGAAGAAAGGTGGAATCGCACCATTGGAAATGGCACGCACCTTCAACATGGGTATCGGTCTCGTCGTTATCGTTGGCAAGGACGATCGCGAAAGTGTGTTAAACGCCTTGCGCACACAGGACCCTGGAGCCCCCGTTTACGAAATAGGGCAAGTGATCAGTGCAAGCGGGGTGGAGGTCAGGCAGTTGGAGCACTGGACATGACATCCAAATCTCTGTAACGAGAACAGGAATTGGATGGAAGCAGTGTATTTTGCTCTCACGAGACGAGACATCAATAGTGGTATGCTATGCAAAAAAACAGTGCGATGGTGGGCGGGAGTGTCACAGTAATAGTCGATAGTAAATGTAAATAGTATGTGTACCAGTCAGCATGAGACAGAAAGGTCAAATGGCAGATAGAAACCTCTAGAAACAGTCACCAAGGAACAGATGCAAAAGAAGAACAATGCATAAGAAATAACCGTGCTTATGTGCAGAAGAACAAATTTGACAGCAATAGATAAACCTGGGATCAGCACCACGAAACCAAGGGAAGTCAAGTCCAAGCAAAAAGGAGAAGTGATATATATATATATGGCCAATATAAACATTCCCTTTACGCAG
Source organism: Boletus pseudopeckii (assembly GCA_038092915.1). Classification (NCBI taxonomy): domain Eukaryota; kingdom Fungi; phylum Basidiomycota; class Agaricomycetes; order Boletales; family Boletaceae; genus Boletus; species Boletus pseudopeckii. The sequence goes on from JBBPRH010000001.1 coordinate 97,653, forward strand.
AAACCGAGACCTCCTTCGCAGATTCGGGGGTTCCGGTCGCCGCAGCAGCGAAAGAGATGGGTAATTTGGTCGCAATGTTGCCTGTCGCACCGCTAGGATGAGTGGCATTTACCTCCGTCGATTTGTTATCCTGTTGAAAATATTAATGGTACGTTCCCGGCGTCTCAGCAATACCCACGATTTGGCTTTTGACCTGACGCTCGACCGGTGAAACACTGCGGGTGCCAGGTTCCCTTGTGATGTCTTTGCGGGGAGGAGGAGGTGCTTGTAATACTTGAGCGGCAGTAGGGCCTGCCAGTCCATTGGTCACAGGGGCCCCACTCACGGAACTCCTCGACGATGTGGTCGAGGATCCACCGAGCACAGGAAACTCATCAGCGTTCGGGACTCGCTGTTGCTTAACAAAGGGCCTTTTCTCTACCCGCGATCCATTGGACTTGAAGCCTCTTGAACGACTGCCCGGGTCTGTAGACTGCGAACGACTTGAATTGGTCGTGCCATTTGTACCACGTCGCGGCTGAACATCCTAGAGGGAATCAAATTAGACGAATTCACAATGTAGGTAATGCAAGATGAAGGATGAAATTAATTACCCACATCTCGTACATTCATGGTAGTAAAGTTTTCTTCAATCGTACTAATATCATTTGCAGCGTCTCTCGCGCGAGAGCCCCGAGTACCCAACTGAGGTTGTGCAGGTGTATCAGGGATGACATGGGGGAAACGGCATTCGTCACCGTTCCTACACCTACCAGAGGGGTAGAACAGGCACGCAGGTTTTCGACTTCCGCCAAAAGAGCCTCTGCGCATGCCACCTCTACGGTTATGGTTCATTCCTTGCCGGAAGGCGGGAGGAGGACCAAAGTTTTCTCCCTGCGGATGGACTGGGGACTTGGGCCCGCCATTTGCCTCAAGGTACGGTGAGTGCGCATGTGGACCTGGAGGAGGATATGGCGAGGGGTCCTGACGCACTGCAAATGGGGGAGCAGATACAGGTCCATTTGGATACATCGACTGTGGGGACTGGGGGCCAGGCGCCGTCGCAGGCTGGTGGGGTGGGGGAAGAGTGGGAATAGAAAGAGGAAGAGGAGCATGCGCAGGTTGAGGATAAGATGGCGATGCAGGAGTCATAGGGCCATAAGGGGCTTGAACAGGGGTTTGAACGGGAGAGAGCGCGTCCGGGACGGATCGCGCTTGCATCACGGGAGGATGGGGAGGAGTATGAACTGGTGGCGGCGGCGGCGGAGATACAGGGTTCATGTGTGGTGGAACAGGTGCAGGAGGATGAAAGGAATGGGGTGGTGGATAGAAATTTTGAGTGTACTGTTGCTGAGTCATGGGGTCGTAAGGGGATGGATATTGTGCAGGGGTAGGAGGAGCAGGATAGTAAGGACCCTGGGGGTGAGCAAAGATACACGAGGAACCATAGCGGCAAGCAGGATAATACCTGCAGGGAATGAATCTAGCTACTTCTGGTGGAGGGAGATTTCCGTATGCACCGTTCTCGCCGAGTGACATCGGAGGGGGATGATAATATGCAGGTGAGCCGTCAGGGAGAGAGGGCACGGGAGCAAGAGATGGATAATAACCGTAAGGAGGGATAGGGACAGGGTAGAATCTCTTAGATGGATCAGCATGGCGGTCCTGTGGATAGGGATGGTCGTGAGGGAGCAAGCCTTTTGCCGAGGCACTTTTAAGTAGTTCGATAATCTCAGGGTTTGTTGTGTCTGGGGAGGCATGAGTGATTGCGAAAGAGGGATCGGCTCCTGATGAACGGAGAACGAGATCGATTAATCACACGCGACACGATTGAGGATCGAGTGCGAACCTTTGTCAAGAAGTGCCTTGACTACATCAAGAAGGCCCTTCTTGACCGCTTCCTGGAGGGGCGTGACACCAGTGTGGTCTATAGAAATTAGGGCAAGGGGGAAGAGGGACATGAAAAAATACGAATAAATGTTGGAATGAGGAAGAGAGACATACCTCTGATCTCGATATCGGCAGGAGATGCGTTGTGGAGTAGGGCAAGGAGGGTGTCGATGTTCCCCTCAGAGGCTGCGTTCCAGAGCGGGGAAACCATTTCGCAGAGGAGTGAGGATGGTGGATAGAAAGTAAGAGAGACAAAGGACGAGGTCGGCAGAAAAAAGAAAAAGAAGTCAGACTGAGAAAAAGACAGGGAAACACAAGCGTTGGTCAGTCGGGCTCGGATTTCGGGAGCGACTGCATGAAAAAAATTGAGGGAAAAAAAATGCCGTGGGAAAGGCCTGTTTTAAATTGCTTATGTAATTACACATGAGTTCTGTTCGCCGATATCAGATGGCGGTCCATCACCACGAGCATTTCCGCTGTGCACATGAAACAAGCCGGGGCAACGACTGTCGTGTGCACAGACGATGGAACAGCTGAATTGTGTTCACACTGAGACGGACAGGAATGGCTTTTGCGCGGGCTTATTATTAACGTCAGCCGTGGGTAAGTCGAGGCACCGGGACCGACATGCTGCATTCGGAATGACGTGGCAATTCGATATCAGTTATCCTACACTAGTAGAGGCTCAATTCCAAGTTTCTGTAACAACCGTTTCGCTTGTTCACCCGTCTTTTTCGGTAGATCCAACTCTCGTGATGATGGTCGGCTCATCAGTTCCTGCACTCCAGTTTTCACGTCCTTGCCTACACGACCGGCCCCGAGTTCAGCCCGTGTGCAATGCTTGAGCGGAACACCATACCTTCGTACAAGGCCTCGTAAATCTGTCATGTGGAACAACCCGAGGGATTTTTGCAACTCGGCTGAGAACCCAACAGCACTCGGTAAATTCCGCCACTCACCCCGTTCGCTATAGGTGCAGACACGTTGATCTCATCGATAATCTTCTTGAGACCCTTTGCCGTCGTTACCCCCTCGGCCACACTTCCAAGTGTGTTAATAATGTCTTCAAGTGCCTCCCCTTTCCCCAATCGATACCCCACCGTGTAGTTTCGGCTTGTCGGGGAACTACACGTGAGGAAGAGGTCTCCCACGCCGGCAAGACCCAGGAAGGTCAGCGGAGACGCGCCATATGCTGTGCCTATCCGAGTCATCTCAGCTAATCCTCGAGTAATGAGACCTAAAATTTTCCATCGTCAATCGTTCCTGGTTCCGACATGGTTCCGCTAACTTGCTCTCGTGTTGTTCTCAAATCCCAGGCCATCAGCCATTCCAGCCGCAATAGCATAAACGTTCTTGAGGGCACCAGCTAACTCAAGTCCTATCGGATCTCCGCCTGTGTAACTATGAGAATATTAGATCGAAGGGGGGCACTTGAACATGTGCAAGTGAACCTCACCATCGAAACCATGGTTGGTGAAATATTTGCGATGCTTTTTGGGCCTGCGATTCTGTTAACGAAGCAACCGAGACAGAGGTCGGTTGTCTGCGAACAACTGGCCCGGCTTGTCAGCAGAGCCAGAATAAGACTGCATAAAGGTACCAACTTTCCGCAGCAAAAGAGGGTCCCGACTGTATGGAGTGAGTTTTCGCAATTGTCGTAGTGCCTTACATTAACCTACAATGAATGTGGCGGCTCGCGCGATATCGCTTCCGCAGGTATCGGCGATGATCTCAAGGGTTAGCGCCTGTGTGCCCGTCTCTATACCCTTGTTCACAAAAATCATCAGAGGCAATATTTCTCCAACCAGACTGGCTCGGAGTTTGATCAGAGTTTCCCTAACAGTGAACCGCGTTACGATGAGAAGACTTGGGGGATATGCGAATCTTACCTGAGTCCTTGCGTCGGTATCGCGAACAAGACGACGTCCATCTGGTGAATCTTCTCTTTATCTGGGATCTCTGGGCCGACAGCGCGGATGTTGCTCGAGAAAATGTGGTCCTTTAAGTAGGTTGGATTGCGATGGTGTACATTAAAGTATTCGACGAAGCTAGCATGTCGGGACCAGATGTATACTTCATGATCAGAGTCGCCAAGATGATCCGCGAGACAGCTCCCAAAGTTGCCTGCGCCGAGTACGAGGACTTTGGATTTCGGCGTCGGAAACGAGGGCATGTCTAGTTTTGCCGTGATGGGGCGTGCCGACAAGGATTGAAAACGGATGCTGCTGAGCGCAGGACGAGAGCTAAACAACCTGAGGCGCGGTGCCAACGAGTATACAGCAGAGCGTCGCATGCGTCAGTCCAAGAGTCCCTTGCGTGGCACGCGTCCTTGTCGGCCGGATCACCCGGCACCGGGCGGGCGGCGTGCCGGCGCGGAGAGGAGGCTGTTGGATTCGTGCCGTGTTGCTTTGTCCTATACCTGTCAGATATCAATACCTTTTCCGCAGACACACTCCTCTAGCTCATGGCAGTCCAGGATCGTACCAACGAATTCCGCACCTGTGTCGACTCTATACGAAACAGGTCTTCTCTACCCCCAAGAACCGCGGACGCGAAACAGCGCCTGCTCCACGGTCATGCCAATGGTACTCAGTTTTCGCAAATGGCCTCGACCATTGGCAGAGATATCAGCAGCACCACTATTAAGCTTGGAAAGCTCGCACACCGTAAGTTGTCCTCCGGCGGCTGTCGTCGGTTCGTTGACTGGTCCTGCCTCTAGTCGCGAAGCGCAAAACATTGTTCGACGACCGCCCCGTAGAGATCAGTGTACGTGTCTTTTCCATGCACTCTGTATTCTGTATTCCAGTGCTCATGCGTCCCGCCTCCACTCATCCAGGAACTGACCTACATTATCAAGCAAGACATAGCCAACATAAATCGACAGATAGCCGCTCTACAATCATCCCTTAAGCAACCCAATGCTCAGGGTGGTCCAAAGTCTACAGAGAAAAAACAAATTGACGAACACAATCACAACATTGTCATGATGTTACAGAGCAAACTCGCAAACACCAGCATGAACTTCAAGGATGTGCTCGAGGTCCGAACGCAGGCAAGTTCAGGAACCCTCTACCTCAGTGCATCGCTTGACTGGGTGTCGTGTAGAATATGAAGGAGTCAAAGGACCGCACAGAACAATTCATGTACTCCACAGCCGCAGCAGCCCACCAGGCGCCCCAAAGTGAGCATGCTGTCAACGGTCGCTATCCTACAGTCTCGGCTAATTGTCCACAGATTCACTTTTGTTGAATGGAAGACATGATCCAATGGGTGACGGCAGTGGGAGCCGTCCAAGCTCCAAAGGAAAGGGAAGACCGACACAAAACAGCGACGTTCTAGCAATGGACTTGGATGCCGCTGAGGGTGGTACAGCTGCTCATGGTGGAAACAACGCCTTTTCGCAGATGCAGCTAGTAGAACAACAGGTATGGAACGTTCTTCTCGCGCGAATCACACACCAATCAGCAACCAGGATTCATATATCCAATCGCGGTCGACAGCAATCGAGTCGATTGAGTCTACAATAGCGGAATTGGGGCAGATATTTACTCAACTGGCGCACATGGTCGCAGAACAGCGTGAAACGGTACAACGGATCGATGCTGACACGATAGATATTGCGTCGAATGTCAGTGGAGCTCAAAGGGAATTACTTAAATACTACGCCAGTATATCAAGTAATCGGTGGTTGATGCTCAAGGTTTTCGGCGTGTTGATTGTTTTCGTGAGTCCCCTTTCAACTTCTTGAAGAATTCGACTGACGGCGTTTCCAGTTCCTTGTTTTTATTCTTGTTTCATAGAGCGGACGTTGAGCGCCACGCTGCCAGCTACTATCTATTGGATTAAATCGTTGCACGTAATGGACACTTAATGACACTGATTGACAACCATTGTACACGGTTCTATCCTATTGGTATAGCGTTCACGCCTGTTCGGAAATCTTGCACCAGGGATCCCCGTTTTTTAGAGCCCCTCTGATGTTTTTGGCCGCCTCGGTGGGTCTCTTTTGCTTCGACATCACCGGTTGTCCAAGTTCGCTTGTGAGTGGGAGTTTGCTCTCCACCAGACGTGGCCGAGAATCGTTGGGTACCGCTAGATTGTGCACTCAACCTGGGATCTTGCCGCTTCCACTACAAGAGCCAGATAAGTTGTGTCAAATCAGCTATGCTGTTAGGGCATACCCGTTGTACTTCCAACTCTTTATTACGCTCTTTGAGCTTCTTCATGCGGGGCAAGCCTTTTCCACCCCCACCGGCAGTCAGTTCTACGTTGATCTGGCGTCCGTCGAGTTGTGAATGGTGAAGTTTGAGCCCCTGCTGAAGCACACCACGGTGCTTGAATTCCAAGAAAGCGCAACCTTTGGATTTAATGACAGGTTTCGGGGGTGATTTCGTAGATGGTTTAGGTGTTAATAGTCGTACAGTGGGTGGTGGAACTTTTTAAGACATGAACATCCTAGTTCAACAAGCTCATATCGACACACACCGCATACTGAGAAATGTGCTTGGATGGCTTCCGGGGTCGTGGTATATTTCAGATTACCTGACGGGGAGTGAGGAAAACCACGAAGGATCGACAATAGATAGCGTACCAAGAAAAAGGATGAACCTCTGCTTCGTCTTCTCGCTCTCCCTCTCTGTCTCCTCAGCTCCGACGTGTTCCTCTATAGGTTGTTCCATACCGACGAGAGGACCTCCGGCAGACCCTTTTCTTCGCTTTGGTTTCGGTTTGTCTGACTCTCCACGGGCTCCTTTTTCTTCTTCACTAACTTTCCGCTTTCTTTTCCTCGCTGCCACCACCACCCGCCCTTCTGCTTCTTCTGCTTCCGCTCCTGCTTTTCCTTTCCCGACCACAGCTTCTGCACTGACTTGAGGGCCTTGTTGGCCTTGTGTAGTACTAACAAGAACTTGATCTTCGAGGCTAGGGACATCGATCTTGTCCTCCAAGTTGCCAATGATGTCTAATGGAAAGTCCTTGCTTTTGCTGTGCCTCCGTTCTCGAAAGGCGATACCTTTTTTCTGGCGCTTCGTGAGCTTTGCTGTGGGGATCATTGATAAGTATAGGAATGACCGGTTACAGGACTTTGCCGGAAATAATAAGATAGCACAGCCGTGCTACTTTTGTTTGCACTTGGGAGGAACAACAATTTCCAATCATTGCCTTTGTCTGGCCCGAGGCTAGTGACCAGCAATCAAGCTAGTCGAGGACGAGTACATAGATACATACTTAGCAGAAGATACCCCCAAAAGAATTGATAGGACGATAGTGCCGCCAAGATGTCAAATGAGCCTCAGACCATTGACCCCTTCCCCAGCCCCTTCAACGTCCCTTTCCTCACCGTCCAACCCTCGTCTATGTCTTGGAATCGGGCGCAATATCGGGCTGGCAAGTCCTATCGTGGGACGAAGAATAGGACTTGAAGATACGCTCATCGACCCGATTCCTACCTGTCGAGAATTTGAATAGCTGGGGAACGGAAATCCGGCAATAGTCGGCGATGACGCTGCTGAATTTGATACTGGTACCGGGATAGACAAAGGGATGGGAAGCGAGGGTCTCCCGCTCGGGGTACGAGGGTATGAGAGCGACGGATGAGACTCTCGTAGATAAGATATTGAGGGAGACACCGCTCTTCGTTTTGCCGCCGTAGGGTATGGGTCATACCGATCGTCGACTGTATGCACGTGTGAACCTCGTCGTTGTCTCTATAAAGGGCACTCACATTTCCGTTTGTTTGAGCGGACTGCGCTAGTGGTTGGAGGAGGAGTGTACCGCCACTGCACCGAGGCTGGTGTTGAAGTAATCGATGGCGATGTTAATGGCTAGGAAGAGCATGAGCCTGGTGGAAGCACAAGGGACACGAGCCCATACAGCATCCACATCCATCGCCATTACCATGGGGCTTCCCATAAGGGACGTAGAAGGATCATCTCCATTCACGCTTTGCACGGGGGTGCAAGGTTTCACGGCCATATGTTCGCCTTGAGGGTCGAGCATAAATACTGCATCGACGTCGTCATCGTCATCGCTTAGTGACTCCTCCCCGTGTACCTCTTCGTCACCGACCTCTTCTGGGTACCGCCCTCTATCAGAGGGTGCGCGTGGCGTACGAGGTTGCAATGGAAGGTCAGAACAGGATGCTAAAAGGCGTTGGAAAGCAGCTTCAGACTTGACTTCATCCTCTTCAGGGCGGGCCTCGGCCAATAAGTTCAGTACCCTTGGGGGTTTCAACTTGGCAACCATTGAGAGAGACTGGTAAGGTTCGCGAGTGGATGTGTGACAATACTACTCACTGGATATGTCAGACGCCTTGACCCGACTGCAGCGGGGCTGAAAAGTGACTCGTTGTCGAGCACGCTCAGATTTCGCCTTGATGGTGGAGTGGAGGGGTTCAAAGGCACCGTACTATTCTGGTCGCGAGTTTGTTCTGTGTCGTTCTCGCTCGGCATAACGATGGGAGGTGTTGGATTGCCCGAGCTACTTGATGGTGAACTTTCTGTGTACATACGCTCTCTGTCGCTTTCTGATTCCTCTCCATTCGTGCTTCCGTGCCTACTTGAAGGCATCGTGAAAGATATGGCAAGTGGACTATATATGCGCTTTTCTGCGTAGTAACTTGACGGCTTTGGAAGCAGCGAGGGGCGACGAAAACGGAGAAACAATGGGCTAGCGGGCCCGTCATCTGCGAGGGGGGAGACGTGCGGTTTGCTTGAAGGCAAGGCAAATTCCTCCGAGGACGAAGGGAATGAGAGACGGCGAGGAGATTCTGACATGAGAAATATACGAAGACAATCTTTGTGGGTGGTCTCGTCTAGCTAGCTGGTGATGCCACAAGGTATGGATAGGAGTAATTACTCCCAACAAATCACCGCTGATCACACTCTTCTGCAAACAACTAACTTTTATACTATTCGGACGGAAGCCGTGATTTTGGCGGTATTAATGTTCGTTAGCTGAAAGGCACCGCATCAAGGGGCTAAATGTGTTGGCGGATACCTTGGTAACCGACATCGTCTGAGAGCGTTCACAACACTTGTCATTCACAGGTCGAGTCAACAATGTCTCGTATTCTACAAATCAAGCGGCAGGCCAAAGAAGGTAAGCTGCATAGGAGGCGCTTCCAAGAAGCCCTGCAGAAAGATTAGTAAAACTGCACGCCGCAGGAGACGGTCTCGCTCACCAATCATTGACAAGTTTGCAATGAAAGCGCCAGGTATTCGCTGGATGTCTAGTGAGCCAAAAAAACACAGGCTGCAAGGCTGATTCGCGTACGCTGGCTGGATTTCCGGATTTATAACCGAGGGTATAGACGACGCGCCCTACAACGAATGTACCGCACATCATAGCAGCAGCATGCGGGCACTTTAAGCCGAAAACCAGGGTGCTGCGGGGATGTTGCATGGATCAAGATGAAACCAACAGAGTAAATATAAGCTTACGATAGGGTAACGATGGGTGAAACCTCGAGCGTGTTTTGATGGGCGCCTTGAGGGGATGGATGAGTCAGCATGTTGATAACAGTAAGACACGGGAGTGCGAACGTTGGGTGCAGTTGAACTGCAAAGCTGCTGGACTAGCCTTGACCTCTGCTTGCTCAGCATATACTACGGGCCAGCGTCAAGTGAACGACCGGCTCGCTCAATAGTGTAGTACGCACACTGTGGGTAAGCGATGCCAGCCTGCTTACGCGCCCTGCCTACGAGGATCGTCTGCCAAGTAAGCAGCCAGCCCAGGGAAAGCAGAGATGCGGGAACGTAGCCGAATCTAGAGAAGGGTATGGACACGGACTGCAAGGAATGAAGGAGGAGACGCACCCGTTTGGAAGGAGGATTTGAGTGGACATGGTTTGAGAAGGACGAAAGTTTGGGTTTGGGTTCGGGTTTTGATGCCTCTTTATGGACGAGGTAAAGTCTGCCTTGACACCGGCGGAATGACGCGGAAACACACACGCCGGCATCGGCAGATTCGTGAGACCACCATGAATGTCCGTTTTTGGATATGACAGCGTGTACAATATTTTTGTAACATACCACGTGATCAATCAAATTTGATTGTCTTTTGGATAGCGTCCACCAAGTCGAAATGGCCAAGCGCTCTGCCACAGACCCGTCATCGGATAGGCTCGTCAACGCAAAGACCCCACGTTGCTCAGAAAGGCGTGTTGACTCCTCGCTCGACGACATCGGCGAGTTTGAAGACGCATGGGAGGATGAACTCGAGTCAGATGAGGACGTCGTAGATGCCGATGCCCCGGACGGTACGAGCAATAGCACAAATAATTCTGTATTCCACAGCCTTGTAACACATCTCTCGTCGTTCAGGAATGGACATTGATGAGGTTCTCCCCGCTGTCGAAGAGTCTGAGGAGCAACCACACCAGCTCGAGGCGTTCATACCTGGTACGCATGTTCTGGCGAAAGACGAAATATTAGAGCCAGATGATTCGGTCTACATCATGCGCCATTCAATGGATGTAACTTGGTCATGCTTGTCCTTTGACATCTTACGGGATAACCTTGGCGACGAACGGCAGAGATATCCTGCGACTGCTTATGTCGTCGCTGGAACCCAGGCTGCCAGAGCTGATCAAAACGAGTTGTCTGTTTTCAAGATGAGCTCCTTACACCGTACTCAAAGGGATGGAGGTTCGTCGTCAGCATCAACGGTTTCATAACGCATCTGACTACATCCGATCGCAGATGACGACGGCGAGGATGACGACGACGACGAAGACGACACCCTCGATGAAGATGCCGTTCTCGAATTTCGCTCCGTACCCCACAATGGCGGTGTCAATCGCGTCCGTGCCCAGCCCCTTCCGCCGTCCACACCTCTGGTTCCCGTCTCGCAACCCTACTACACCGCAACTTGGGCTGAAACTGGAAAGATTTACATATGGGACATCCGACCGCTCATAGAGTCGCTCGATGTACCCGGATATTCTTGGGAAAAATCACGGACAAATAAGCCGACCTTTACAATCACTTCTCATGGACGTGCCGAAGGGTTTGCCATGGACTGGGCCGCGTCAGCCGCAACAAACCCGTCCGCGCTCAGGCTGCTTACTGGAGACGTCCATTCAAAAATATATCTTACTACATCAACACCATCTGGGTTTAATGCTCTCACGCAGCCTTTTACGTCTCATACGTCTAGTGTCGAAGATATCCAATGGAGCCCGTCAGAACCTACCGTCTTCGCATCTTGTTCGGCCGATCACAGCATTCAAATATGGGACGTGCGCAGTAAAGGACGACGAAGCGTTACCGGCATTGATCCTGCGCACGAGAGCGATGTCAATGTTCTTAGCTGGAACACAAGTACGAATTACTTGTTGATCAGTGGCGGCGATGACGGTATAATCAAAGTGTGGGATCTTCGGAATGTCAGCAAGCCGGGGTGAGTAATCCTTCTGATGAGTCCACACCAAGAGCTGACTCATTTTCCCTTAGGTTGCCTCGTCAAGTCCCCACCCCCGTTGCCATGTTTACGTGGCATAATGATCCTATCACCTCGATTGAATGGCATCCAACGGAGGACTCAATATTCGCCGCATCTGGCGCCGATGATCAAGTTACGCTTTGGGACTTGGGAGTCGAACAAGATGACGAGGAAATCGGTTCATCGATGAATGAAACGCAAGAAGGTAGTCGGGAAATCCCACCACAACTACTCTTCGTGCATCAGGGGCAGAGGGACGTCAAGGAGATTCATTGGCACCCTCAGATTCCTGGAGCAGTTATTAGCACAGCACTCGATGGTTTCAATATTTTCAAAACAATCTCGGTGTAGGCAGAATGATGTTGGAGCAAGAAAAGTATCTAGAAGATAACTTGAATAATGACAAGAGTGGGCACGGATGACTGCATCTAATAATTTCATTCTCGCACTATACTGCACGAATTAACCGTAATGAATGAAACAACATCCATATCTAGTTATCAGTATAAACCAGCCCTGTTGTTCCCCCTTGGCGCACGTATCTGCCGAGAGTCAACTCAATGAGACCCTGCGGAAATGTCCCTACTCACCTTTGTGATGTTCTTGTGCAGGATGTCTGTCATCACGGCATAAACGTTTCTAATGTCAACAAGGTTCTGGCGAGCGAAGAAAAGTTGCTTCTCATCATGCTCTTTCAAGGCAAGCTATGACCAGGTGAGGATTGATCACGAGAGATACACTCGAAAACTTACTGTGTAATCTTCGACATTGGGATACTTAATAAGCTTTGTGCATATCTTAGCCCGGGCCAAGTAGTTTTGTCGGACACTGTCACGAATGTTGTATGCACTCTCTTGGGAGCGGAGTAGCTCACTGAGGACCTCTGAAACGATATTTTAGCATGTAGCTTGCATTACTCGTGGACAGTTACCCTCTTGTATCTGAACACCTATCAATCGTGTGGTTGGTTGGTGCAACCAAAGAAAAATTGTTGACACATACCAAAATTATCGCCACTAAAATGGTGTGAAAAGTTAGAGAACCAACAAACGTCATGCAGATGCAAACCTACTCTTCTATTCTGAGGTGGAAAAATCAGCATGTTTAAGCCGCGCGCTAGGTATATTCAAACACACTTTGGCATTGTTAAGTTGACCCATAGCTTGACCTTGTCCTGTATCTACCTAAGCATGTGGCGAGAGTAAGCAGCTGAGCTGACTCACGCAAGAATCCGACAGTTGTGCACATTCTGCTTTAATAGTTTCTTGCAGCTTCAAGACATGCTGATTCGCATGGACGAGTTCAGGATACCTCGCGTTTGCGATGTCGTTCATCAATGGCACGACGCCATCTTCCACACGTTTTCGCTTAGAGGAAGGGCCATTGGAATCAGGTGTACCAGGTGGTGGATACACCCGCGAATCCGTAGATGCAGGGGCCTGTGACATGTTATAAGCCGAATCTGGGGCATTAGCGCCGTCAATGATGGTCGAGAGTTCGCTGTACGGTGTCAGTTGATGTTAAAACACTATCCTAGATGAGTCGCACATTGTCTACGCAGCATTCAGTAACCTGGGCCATGGCTGTCTGCAACACACTGACCTTGGCTGGGAAGATGTGAAAGATGATGTCTTCTGCCACAGAGGCGACACCCGTTCGAAAAACCTGAGTGATATGTTAGAATATCGAAGCATGAATGGTACGTCAGTACTCGCTTCCAGCTTCTCCGAGGCTTCCTTGGGCATGGACATGGTGGAAGTAAAAATGCAAGTGAAGAGATGCGCGCGCTTACACAGTGGCCCATGTAGTATTACCTCATCGAGCCATTCACACCCCCGACTCGCGGGCGGCTTTGTCTACAACCTCAACTCTAGTTCTGACATGAGCAATCACAATCAAGTATGTTTATCGTCCGCTTTGGACGAGATGATGGCTCTCATGCGTACCCTTTCGTCAGGAAGAGACAGATGTTATCTCGACTTTGACAGGTTTCTCACTCAACAACGTTCTCCAAGGCCTGTCTCTGCCAACAAGCAGTGGCCTCACCAGCAGCCTTGGAATCACCGGCTTGCCTGCGTTGGACGCATCACAGATTTACAATGATAAATGGGACGAAGACGAGGAGGCTGTTGGCGCGGACCAAGGCCAGGACTACGAGGACGAAGTGGACAGGGAACTTGAGAATGAGTCTTTTGTCGGTGACGTTGTCAAAGTCGAAGCCCAATCTCCAGTCTCGATGCGGCTCAAGGAAAAACGCGTAAGGATTGTGAAGCGGCTCATCGAGAGACCAAAGACAGTCTATGAGCGGTTTCCTGACTTTGAGAACAACAAGATTCTTAATTTCTCCGACTTGTTCAAGGGCTATACGGGAAGGAAGTCGAGAGTAACAAAGCGGCCTCTCACTGGTCAGTGAAGCATCCCTTTCGCTTGTGATTACTTTTGTCAACTCTGCTCAGCCGAAAGCGTCTATCCGCGCAAGAGGGACGTCCCCCGAGGCTTTCTGGAGGCTGTTGCTGGCGATACTCAGCGTCAGAACGAGAGCAAGCGTGTGGAAGAAGTTGTTTCCGCTGGAAGCATCGAGAACGACCTAGTGAAAGCCATTGAGGTAACGACAACATCGATTCTGCCCTCAGGGTTTCTGATACCTCCTAGGAGCGCGAGAATTCAGCACTTCCCATAATGCTCCCTCTGCATGACAGAAGCTTCGACCTTGTGTTGCTGTCGAATTGGGAAGAGGATATCGTATGTATGCCCGGCAAGATCATTCGACCTCCGACCCAAGACACAGACAATTTAACTACTCCAGCGAACAACTCCCTCGAGTCGGGTGCGTGGACGCAGAGTATCATATGGGGCCCCGGCGCACCGTTCCGTGACTTTACTCACTTGGAGTTGAACGAGGAGGATCTTGTGGTCGAGGAGCGTCCAACAAGTATGTTTTGAACGGCTTTGCGGGTAAGTTGGGCACTCACAGTTTTTAGCCGTGGAAACAGTCAGGCCGCGAAAAAGGTTGAGAGCGGACAATGCACAGTCTCGCGATAAATTCAACCTTTCAAATGACCACTTGTATGAAGTTGCCAAGGAAGGTGGTCGGCATCGTGTCCGTCAGACTTTCGGTCAATTGGTGGTGGAACATGCGTATCCTGCGCAGAAACTCCAATTACCATTTGTGAGTCTTTCCATGAATACCCTGGGTAACATATTGCCAGACACTATGACCCTCAGTATAAGACCCGGCTTTCCAAACAAGAAGCGCGTTCCTTCCACCGACCAGCTTTGCAGTTCCCTACCAACATCGAAATCCGCTTCAGCAAGGTGCGGACTGCGAAGAAGAAAAAGGACAAAGCAGGGCGAAAGATCGGGAAGGGCGGCAACATTGGTGAAGGACTGCATAGGACGAGCGATCTAACGCTCAAGGATACCAGCAACTTTGTTCTTTGGGAATACTCTGTGCGTTTTGTCCGAGCCATCCTTGTCGATTGAATACGGGCTCACTCTGTGACAGGAGGAGCATCCTCCCATTATACCAAATTTTGGTATGGGTAGTATACTCGTCAACTATTATCGCAAAAAAGATGATAAAGATGATTACATGCCGAGGGTAAGTTTTAGCCATCGCAAGAAAAGACGTGCTGACCTCCCTAGCTCGACCTCGGTGTCCCATTTGTGCTCGAGCCACAGGATGAATCACCGTTCATGAAGTTCGGTTACGTCTATCCTGGGCAAACCTTCCCCGCTCTTTACAACAACCTTGTTCGCGCACCGCTCTTTCGCCACAAACCCTATCCCACCGATTTTCTTGCTGTGAGGTACGAAGCGCGTCGTAACTTGACATTTAGTCGCGCTCACGGGACAATATTTAGGAGTACAACGAAAGGTGATACGAAATATTTCCTGCGGGAGATCAAGAATTTGTTTGTGATTGGACAGACGTATCCTGTGACAGAGGTTCCTGGTCCTCACTCGCGAAAAATCACAAATACGATCAAATACCGGCTTCAGATCATTGCGTTCAAACTCCTTAGAAAGAGTATCGAAGAGCGTCTCAAGATCTCACGCCTGATGAAGTACTTTCCGGATCAGAACGAGCTTCAGATGCGGCAAAGACTCAAAGAGTTTATGGAGTACCATCGGCGAGGCCCTCACCAAGGCTTTTGGCGCCTCAAGGCCACTGTCACGATCCCGAGCGATACTGACATGCTCAAGATGGTCGGGCCGGAACAGATTGTGCTTATGGAAAGCATGCAAGTTGGGCAACGCCACCTGCAGGATTCAGGGTACACGCAAACTGCGGAACAAACGGAGGATGATGAGGGTGAATCTAAGCTTTCGATAGAGCAACAACTTGCTCCATGGATCACAACCAAGAACTTTCTTTTCGCGACTCAAGCCAAGGCCATGCTTCGGCTGCATGGCGACGGTGACCCCAGTGGCAGAGGGGAAGCATTTAGCTTTATTCGTATATCCATGAAGGATATTTTTGTGAAAGCGGGCGAGGACTATGAGCAAAAGCTTGGTATGCGAGCTGCTTTCTGACGCAAACCACCATTCACGCGACTTTCAGCCGAGGCCGAAAATCGACCCAAGTCCGCGCACAGGTACAACGTCGCCGAACAACAACAGATCTACAAGTCCGAAATCGAGAGGATATGGAAGGCGCAGTTTGACTCGCTGAGCCGCAAGGATGAGCCGCAGCTGACACCCGAGGATGAAGCGCCACCACCCCCTCCCGATACCAAAAAACCTGTGCAGAGGCAATCGTCCATGAGAATCGACACTCCCTTCTCCCCTGCTATGTCGCCCGCACCGGGACGGCCCGCTTCTCCGGCCTTTAGTCGAGGATCGTCATTGGAACGGGACCGAGAGATGAGTATGGGTCCAGATGGTAGCCGCAAGGTGTTGCGAATAAAGCGCTTGGTTGGTCGTTTATCTTATTTAACGGAGAATCGGCATTCATTATCCTCCAGGTCGATGACGAGTGGCAAACAGAAATCATTCGCGATCCAGCTGTCATTCGCGCGTATATCCGTGCAAGACTGATGATCGAGGAAGAAGCCACCCTGGCCGACAACCTCGCGCCAACGGGCGATGCGGACACCGACAAGCGGTACAGGAAGCGGTACGCCCCATTTTTCATGTCGTGCCATCATCCGCGATGTAACAGCTTGTTCTTATCAGGCTGGAAGAGCGTATTGCGAGAATGAAGAAAAACCAGGAACGACGCTTACACCGCAAGAATGCAAAGATTGTCAAGGAAGGGGGTACCCCAATGCAACTCACTCGGCCCTTGAAACCAGACACGACGGTAATGATCAACCTTTTCTACCGTCGTGCGGTGTGCTCACCCCCGCGTTTTGCAGCGGCGTTGCGGCCACTGCGGTCAAATGGGGCACATGAGTACGTGGCTGTCCCGTGTCGTCCCCCGTTCGAATTCTAACGCGATCCTATAGAAACTAACCGAAAGTGCCCTCGCTGGGCAGAGTTTAACAGTGGCGCTCCGCCCGTCCCCGCGACACCATCCGCAACAAGTCCGCCACCTGCGACCCCGGGTGGATCGAGTTTCAGTGGTTTCAACAAACCTTTGCAGAATGCGTCTTTTGGTTTTAATGCCGCTGTGCCGTCTCCTCTCGCGACGAGCCCTCCGCTATCGGCAATGGAAGACATCGAGCCTTTGATGACGCCTTCCAGCGCCGCTCCCAAGATTAAACTCACGCTGAAACGCACCTAGTTTATTTATCCGTACATTCTTCATTCATTGTATAACATCCATATGTAAGACGGGTTTGGTACGAAATAAGAGCATAACATGAACATATGAGAATCAGGCAACAGCCATCTCGACATCTACTGGCAGAGTGTGTGTGAACCCGTTGGGCGGTTCGTGTTGTGAGGATCCAAAGTGGTTCATGTAATCCTCATTGATCTTGACGAGTAAATGCCAAATGAGTTCGGCATGCCGTCTCCTCTCCTCGAGGAAAGTGTCCTTGTGGAGATGAGCCAGCTCAATCTTGTCCACCTTGGTGACAAGCTCGTCGTTGTCCGATGTTTTCGTGATCAAGTGGAGATCAGAAAAGGCCTTGTGAGGGAGGACGGGGGAAGACCTCGTTGAGCTGGGTGTGGTTCCGCGGGATGTATCAGGTGACCGGGAAGCGGAGACGGGAGAAGGGGAACGGTACATCTCGGTGATTGGAGGTAATCTGAGCGGACCGGCATCCGGCTTGAAGGAGGGAAGCTTGAGATCCGCATCCTCGGGCAAAAGGAGGGGATAGAGGGTGTTTGATGACGAGAGAGAATTGGAAGGGATTGGGGCGGTCAGTGAACCGAGGGTTGCGGGTGGACTGCAGGGCTCGGGAAGATCTGTGGCGGTACCAGGGGCGGTCTTGAGTGGGTTCATGACGGTGTGGACTGGTTTTCTCACGTAGTCGGGAGGAGCCAACTGGACAGGAGGGGCAGCACCGCGGGGTACACGAATGTGGTCAAACTGTGCGAGCGAGTCTGAGAGGGTGGAGTGATGAGGTGGAGTTGCATTGGAAGGGGTGGAACTGGAAGAGTGCGGGGAGGTGGGATCAAGGGGGGGAGTTGGACGGAGACGACTGTGAGGGGAAGCGGATGGATAGACGGAGTGGTTGTAGGAGGAGGAATGGGCGAGGGCAAAGTCGTGCGATGCGGGTGGGGAGACGGGACGGGGATTGATTTGAGTGGTGGGATAAGATTGAGAGGGGGCAAAGGACGAGTAGGTTGAAGGATACTGAGACGGGTGGGTAGACCTGGGGAGGGAGGACGGAGGGGAGGGGTAAGTTGCGGAAGGATAATGATGGGAAGGGTGGGGATAGGCGGGGTCATGCGAAAAGGACTGGGAAGGGGTGGGGAGACCGGGCATGCCTGCGAGACCGAGCTGGGTGAGGCTGTCTGGATCAAAGTAGGAGGAGGGAGAGAAGCGGTCGGGAAGTGGCTGGGAGTTGCGATGAACGGAGCCAGTGACATCGCGGCCGAGGGTGACGAGGAACTCGTTTACGGCGGCGAGCTCTTCCGGGGTGCGGACGTCAAAAGAGACGGAGTGGGGATTGAAGTCGTGCTGTGCGACATCGTGGACATATGCGATGTCGTTGAGACGGTCTGCCATTTCTGTGGAGATGATGAGGGGAGAAGGGGGTTGAGAGAAGGATACGCACGGGGATCGTAGGAGGGGGCGACCTTTCTCTTTTTTACGTCTGCAAAAAAGTCGTCGACAGGATGGTCACCGGGACGTTTATTCCGAGGAGGGACGTGGTGAGATTTGTGGGCATCCCAAGAGGGGACCTGATTGTGGAGAAAGAGGTCATAGGCGGAAGATGGGAGGTGGCGGGATGGATGGTGGTCCAAGTCGGGGGACGGGTAGGCTGGGATCGATTGATGAGCAGAGGGAAAGGGAGATGGGGAGAGTGTACCATGTGGAACGGAGGCAGAGGGAGGTCTGGAGCGGGGAAGGGGAGGGGGAGGTACTGCGGAGGGCTTGATGGAGAGGGACTTGTTGAGTGCGCCCTTGTGGGGGGGAGGATCACCGCGGACACGGGAGACATATATGGGATCGTTTACGGTGATTGCCTTGGAATGCTTGTGCTGCGCATGGTGCTCTTCTGTGTGTATCTTTTCGTGCTTTTTGAGGTCCTGGGGACGCTTGAATGTTTTCTTGCAGATCTATGCGGGGGTGAGGGGGAGGGGGGAAGAGGGGGGAAATGGAGCACAAGTACCTCGCATACATGGGGCTTGAGGGGCGTGTGGACTGGGGATAGGTGAGGTGGGGGTACTTGTTTTTTGGATGGACAGACCTCTGAGATGGCTTGTGATGTGGTCGCGCTTGGCGCAGGAAGTGCCGCAGTCCTTCCACTTGCAAGTGAGACAGAGATTGTTTGTCGACTTTCTGCCAATGTGGTCGTTGCAGAGATGATTGTAAAGTAGTTCTGGGTCAGTGAAAGCGTCGGAACAGTCGAGCCATTCGCAGAGGTGCGACGACATGATGAACGTGGTCTTGTTCAACTACAAAACGAATTGCCAAGCCAAGACAGATCGCCATCAGACGCCAAGTAAATTTGCCAAGTCCACCCTTTCCCTCTTTCTCATGTCTCCGCGCGCGAGACGGGAGCCATCCGGTCTCTTTTCCCTCTTCCAGCCACCCCAAATACAACAATTCAAAGAAGCATTTCAGCTCATCGACCACGACAAGGATGGCTGGGTCACAGAACAAGATCTCTCTCAGATTTTCTCGTCTCTCGGTCAGTCCTTTCCACACACCACCTCATCCCCACATCTCACCCTACGCCAGGTATATCCCCCTCGAGGTCCATGCTCGACGGCCTACTCGCCGCACGCCCCGGTGCGTCTGCCACCCATCCCGCAGACACCGGCATCAACTTTACCATGTTCCTCACGATGATGAGCGAACGGCTGTTCGAGTTCGACCCAGAGGCCGATCTCAAGGATGCGTTCGAGTGTTTCGACGAGGCCGACTCTGGCCTCGTCAAGGTCGACGAGATGCGCAAGTGGTTGGCCGAGGTCGGCGAGCGCATGGATCAACAAGAGGTGCCTTTCCAGACATACCCGTCTACGCCACTCACCATCGTCCAGATCGACAAGTTCCTCAACGGCCCATTTACAGATCGCCACGGAAACTTCAACTATCGCGAATGGATAAAGGTCTTCCGCGTCAACGATGACCCAGAGCCCTCGTAGTATATTCATGTGTTCAGATATGATGCCAGTATGAATTCCAAGACCAGTCTGTAATACGTGCACGGTCGCACCCGCAGTGCCAACTAGTCCGTGAATGATGTCAGTACATTCCATATATGGCAGTCTAGCACTTGGAAGTGCACCTCCACGGCATCCCATGTCTGCCCTCAAGCTCGCCGTCTCTGCCCTCAATCGCGACAAGCCACACGTAAGTACACCTCTGCTACACACCACGTCGTCCCCGCAATCACCCCAAGTCATCCATCACAGACTGGGTAGAGATCCTATCCTCACCGACGTACGCCGACGAAGCCTATGATGGGTAACATGTTCTCCCTCACCCGTCCCTGATCTGCTGCTCGACGTCCCAACAGTATACCAGAACTAGCAACATCGATCAGCCTACAGTCAACCGGGTATTTCCTTATCACTCCCATTCCGTTCACTCACCTCATTCAACCCACCCCAGGCCCTCCGAAGCCTCTAGAGCAATCCGAAAGAAGATCAAGCATGGCGACAATCACCAAAAGTACCGTGCCCTCGTGGTATGTCCCATACAGCATCACCCTCTTCCGCTTTTCTCACACCCACTAGATCCTCAAAGCCCTGATGGAAAACGGCGATCACAAATTCCAGAGTACGTTCACCATCTCCTCACACGGACACTCTCTCACGCCTTGGCGCATAGCGGCTTGCATGGATGACCAGCTCGTTGACGCCATAAAACACCTCGCCTCCGACCCGACTGCGGATACCAAAGTCAGAAAGAAATTGCTCTCCATCCTCGCATCATGGAACACTCAGTACAAGAACGATCCATCCCTCTCCACCATTGCTGGTCTATACAAGCAATCGCGCCCAATTGACCGTCGATCCCATGCTCGTTCGGAAAGCGCCGATGCTCAATTTCGCTCTACCGCTGTCTCCCCAAACGACAAGGACGCCGCAAAGAAACGAGCGAAACAAGAAAAGGAAGATGCAAAGGAAAGAGCCCGCAAAGCAGACGAGGAAGCACGCCAAAACAAGATTCGTTCAAGGAGAGCGCCTTTCAACTTTGAGGCGGTCAGCATCACCTCAGCTCTTCTCCATGCACCCCTCACACCATGTTCAGGAGAAACCCCAAATACTGACATCGATTGCCAACGCCAGTCAAGCATCCAGCAATTTAGTCAATGCGATCATGTTGGTCAATGGCGACAAAGAGAGCATCACCGCTAATCCCCGCGTTCAAGATTGTCTTCAGAATGCCAAGACAGCCCGCAAGACTATCGTCCGGTACATACAGGTAACGTCCCTTTACGAGACCCATCAACTATCTCGTAACCCGCCGTAGCTCGTAGAAAACGAGGACGTCATTGGAACTCTGATCGAGACAAACGAGCGAGTCGTCTCCGCACTCCAAATGTATGATAACGTGAGTCCCACCAACACCACATGCTTGCGATTCCGTGACAAGTCTCGAAACAGCTTTCAGCACCTCATACCCAAGATCCTACAGTCGGAATACGGGCAACCATGAATGGGATGTCCATCACCCCAGAACGCGCACCATCCTCGGACACACGTGATGAAACTAGAAATGCGTCAGGACATGTTCATCCCGATCTTCAAGATCTTTCCTTTGGCGGACTAGGCAATGACCAGGGTTCGTTACCCCCACCCATACAACCTATTCTCCGGCATGAAGCATCAACCGAGGCTGTGTGGGACCAGCACAGGGGAAGTCTCTCTGATTTCAGTGACTATGAGAGCGAAGAAGAACGCCAACCAGCTGGACCAAGCTCAAGGGCACAATCGGGAGCGAAAACAGTAGACGCTGAAGATCCTTTCGCTGACCCATTCGCTGATTGACGTTGCATTATCTGTTGATATACGGTACGATCTTGGAGGAATAAATTACACATTATACAACCAACCTATAAGTCCACAAAAACTAATCTTACGGCCACACGAGGTCATGACAAGGATTCATGAATGCAAGTCAACCGCTCTCGATGCTGCTGTCCATCTCGCTATTTGCATGATCCCCCGTGCCGGATGCTACACCCATGGAGTGTGAATCTTGGACATGGGGTTGGGATGTCTGTCCCTGCTGCTGGGGAGGCGATATTATGCCATGCATGCTGGCGCCTAGAGGACCAAGTCCAGGCCCTCCCATCATGCCCATCGGGCTCTCCAGATACAACCGAATCAACACGCTCTCCAGGGCAACGACACTCGGCGTCGGGTAGTCATACACGCGGGCATGTTCTCGGATAGAATTGAAAAGCACGGACATGCGTTCCCACTGCTCGTTCTGAGCCGAAGGGGCAGGGACCATCTGAGGATATGGGGAAGGCTGGCCGGGGTAATGTGGAAATGGATGAGGCAGGTGGGTCAATGGAGCACCCGAAGGGAACGTAGTCACGTGAGGTTGGGGTGTCTGGGCAGTGGCGGCGTTGTTCGATGTGGATGCTTCCGCTGATGTAGGGGCGACTGACTGTGCGTTGCGTTTCGACTTTGCCTTTTCGGCTTCTACAACAGCCCGCCTCCCTCGACGGGTAAAGGGAAGATTGGAGAGTCCGATTGGATGTGAATGTTCCGCAATATCTGTATTGAAAAAAAAAGGGAGGTCTGCCTCTGAAGAATCGAACAAGGGCAAACGCACAGCAGACACGAACTTCCTCCGTGTCAAAGTAGGTCTTGTAGCTGATCGATGCCTGACACCCCTGTCCCTCGAGCTTTGCGAGCGAGGCATCAACACACAGTTGTCGCGCGTCGACGGCGAACGCTCACTTTTCTGCTGGGCACCTTTCTGACTCTTTCTGGGTGTTTCTTGACGTACTTTTTGCGACCGCTGCGGGAGTGGCGGGCACAGACGAGTTTGGTGTGGTCCTTGAAGCGGGGAGGGACTGCCTTGCTGCCGTGGGTGTCGCCCTTTACGAACTCGACCATCTGTGTTTCTTCTTCGTGGGCTCGCCATTCCTGAAAGGCGGCAAGGTCGGTGAAGACGAGGGTGTAGCCGTCGTCGGTGTCGCCAGAGCCATAGGGGGGACGTGTGGGGGACGGTTTGTTAGATGCCGATGCGGGCGGGGAAGTGGACTGGATATTTTGAGTGTAAGACTGGTGTTGGTTCTGCTGCAAATGTGGAGGCAAAGGCTGGGACATGGCCAGTTGCCCGAGTCTGAAATGCTGGAAACTCATACTTTTTGTCAAGGAATTCGATCAAAAATGGTTTGTTGGCGATCCATCGCTCCAAAATATTTAATCATGTCACACAAGATATTTGTCACACGTTCATGACCTCCTCACTCAGAAACTCGCTGCACAGGCGTAATCACAAGGAGCGCTCCCAGCTCGCTCATCGTGCAAAGTATGGCATCCTCGAAAAGCACAAGGACTATGTGCTCCGTGCCCGGGACTATCACTCGAGGCAGGACCGCCTCCATCGGCTCAAGCAAAAGGTCGCAAACAGGAACAAGGATGAGTTCTACTTTGCCATGAAAAACGAGAGGACCGTCGACGGCGTCCATGTAAAGGACAGGGGAAACACCTCCATGCCCATGGACATGGTCAAGCTACTCAAAACCCAAGACGAGGGTTACATCCGGACTATCAAGGCCGTAGGGCTCAAGGTCCGTTTGTCGACTCTCTCTCGTCAGGGTCAACCACTCACTCGCCGTAGAAAATCGACAAGATCAAGCGACAGATCACGGATCTGGCTAGCCTTGCTTCGTCCGGTCACACAGTCGAGGACTCGGAAGACGATGAACCCCTTGCGGACGCTGAACTGGAGACACTGCGCACAGCGGGCGTGATCCCGCCAGATACCGCGCGAAAACGAAAGCAAAGCCGTTCGTCTCCCAAGCACATCGTTTTTGCAGAAGACGCTGCCCAAGGTAGGCATGCTCTTCGCCTGTCATCCCGTGCGCTGATCATTATTTCAAGCTCGACAATACCTCGAGCAAAGTACTTTTATGGACAAGGCTGCAAATATTGTCACTTCAGCAGGATCGTCCAGCGGATCTGAGCTTGGTTGGAAAGTTCAAGATTCCGCGAAATCAAGACGGCGGAGAAGGAACCAAACAATCGTTGACGGCGTCGACAGCGCTGCAGAAGAGCAAGACCTGGTAAATGTCGTACGTGACCGCATTTCAGCGTCTTTCGCATCATCCTTCCACTGTCGTCGCACAGAAACACCGCAAGCACCTTCTTAAAGAACTTGCTGCACGACTCGCTCGAGATACCCAGCTATCGTATGCACTTCGTGAACTAGAGATGCAACGTTTACTAGCCGGTAAGGGTGGACGAAAGAAGGTCCGAGGTCCCGAGCTTGTCGAAGAAGAGGACAAGGATACCGAGGACGAAGACCGTAAACAAAAGTCTGGTCCATCCGTTTACAAGCCACGCGTGTATAAATGGAGGGTAGAAAGAAAACGGTAGAGTTTAGCATTGTCATCAGAGTCCTTTTAATGATATGAGAGGATCCTGTTGTGGTAAAATAATATGACAGAAACGGGTGTCCTTAAGATGAGCACTAGACAAGCACATAAGGGGCAGCAGATAGGAAGCTTGTAACCAACAGCAATGCTGTAGTCCAGGACTTTAGGTTGTTTGACGGAGATCCCGAAGTCGATGAGCTAGTTTGCGGAATGGGGGTCGCAATGGGGGTCGTAGGTGAGTATGTGACCCCGTTAGCAGTGGCAGCCACCTCGAACACAGAACCACCACCATATTCGTAAAACTGAGTTCCAATGGCAAGTAAGCATTGAACTGGGACAGTAACACGCATCACAGGCTTACATCAACAAGCATAAAGCTGGGGTTTCGACCATATTCGGTGACGCAAAGGCCGACTTGCTGGCCAAGCGAGTTCTGCCCGGACACTGCATTAGTTTGATTAGCCTGGCCGGGGTCGGGAGCAGGTTGCCCAAGAATCAATGTGTCGAGAAAGTGGTTGATAAGGTACATTTGTGTTGATGTATCGCCTTGTGTACGATTGACGGTGCAGTCAAAGGTAGTGGTGACGTCATAAGGTGATTCCCAGACGTTGGTAAACTCTGGGAGGACACAATCATTGCAACATTGACAGGATACGAAGGCGTCGAACACGCACCATCAATTATATATGGGACACTGTTAAAGTCCGCTGACGCATCCATGAAAGAGACGAGGCGTTTTCCAGAGTCGATGAGAGTCCCCAACGTAGGCCATTGGGTGGCAGGTATCGACGCCGAAGGGGGTGCATACGACATGGTGTCCAGTCCAGCACCCTTGAACACGGTATCGTATGCGGTGGGAGGGAAACCATTAGAGTTGACAATCAAAAGGGACAGAACTGAATTGACATCAATACGGGAACGACACGAGTTTGGTACTTGTCACCTTCGTTAGGGTTAGCATCCAACCATGTTTTCACTGTGTGCCAGTTTGAACACACAGAGAATTCGATGTATTATCATGACCTACCTGTTGCGAGATATGTGGAGAAAGGTCCTCCATTGTAGAAAGACTAGATGGTGAGTGAGAGATGGTGAGCGCGGTCGGCAAGACGCACGCACGCAGGAAGTGTGGCAAAGCTGTATGACGCCAGACAGGTTATGTGTCTGCACCTGTAGCATGCGAATTCCGTCGTTCAATTGCTGGGTGACTGATTTGGAAGGTCCATTGTCAGTCATTTGTTCGTGTCCGAGATCCGCTACATACTGTTGTAGTCCTGATTCGCAGCCACTGCAACACCGTACTCAGCTTGGGGGAGCCAGGGGAGGACTTGACTTACAATTGCCGACGCCGACCGCGTAGGAATCATGGGTACCGACGAAAGTGACATTTCCGAAAGAGCGGTTGCAAAGGTCCGGACTGCCGTTGCACGTTGTTGCGCGACGGGCTGAAGGAGAAGTATTGGCAAAGCAGGACTGAGGGGGAGCGAAAAGCAGGAGAGAAGCAAGCAGAGCGGCCGGCGCTGAGGAAAAAAACATTGGCAAGGAGAGCATTGCAAGGAGACAAAGAGCGTGTGGGTATGACTACTAAAAACAAGGCTAAGGCGTGATACCAATCTCGCCTGGGTCCGGAGTGTACCCAGGCGAGTCTATTCCTGTGCCGTCCGAATGCGTAGTGTACACGAGATCATGTGGAACTAAACAAGATACAGCTAAGATGGGGGATGACATGCTAAGACAAGGATTCGGTGATACTGAAATGGACATGGTCTCCCTCCCCCAGGGTAAGTCTGACGGGTAGCCTTGGATCGATTCGAACGGGGGCACTAGAACCAACAAAAAAGTCACCGCGACTGAAATTTCTGGTAATGGCAGCGGCCTCTTCCTCGGTAAGGTTGCGCGGCCGTTTGCTTGGGCGAAAGGTTGAAGATGATGCACCGGTAAATGTACCGTTGTAATCGTAGTACTGATGTTGAGTCAATGTTGGGGCTCCATGGACATAGCCTATGGGGGTTTGGGCAAAGGTGGAGACACCCGGCGCTAGGGCGCGTAAGCGGGCACGTCAGGATAATATCGGGTAAAAATACACTCACTCTGGTGAGACTGATTGGTATGATCGGTCTCGGGGTCAGGGTAGGCACAGGATGCACCGATGCCCCTTTTGAGACAGCTCTGAGGGTGATGGAGAGGCTCAGAGGGACACTACTGCGGAGGGCCGGAGACGGACCTGACATGGAAGAACCTCACTACACCTTGTCTTGCCTGTATGGCAGGCAGTGCACGCACGCCTGACAGACGGTGCTTTTGCTGCAAGTGCTTTTCTGACTGGTTGGGTACAATATAGCTACGGGTAAGCTAACCTTTACGGGTTGTTCCATCCGGGGACGTGCCGTTGTTATTTTGTTGTTGCTGGACATCGGTGGCGTGTTGCTGAAGCTGATGGAGTTGCTGTGCATCAATTGCCGACGCCGTGTCTTGCGCCGGTGTAGATGCCTCACTGAGAGCCGACATGGGAGTTGCGGAGCGGGGCGGTTCCGATGCTGCTCGGGCAACTGGGTTATATAAGTCATCCATCGGAGCAGTACCTTCTTTTAGTAATATCTATTTGTATTTGTTTGTTATCTCGGCACATCACGTGCAACTTCGCCGCCGGACTCGCCGAATCCTGGCTACCGGTTATCCGGCTCCACATCTGCCCGGTCGTCGTCTCTGCCTCTTGACCATGTCTCTGCCGCCCTCGCCTCAACCGCCCGTACCGTTCGCAGATTTCGAGTATGCGTTCGACCCCGCACTCTCCAGCTTGTTCCCTCCATCATCACTTCCACTGCCCCCCTCTGCAGACCTCTTTTCTCCATCAGAGACCACCGACCTCCTTGGCTTCCTAGACAACTTTAACTGGGACTTTGAATCAGATCCTCCCTTTAACGACCTCGCAAATCCGTCCCCCATTCCAATCATTCCTCCCCAACCTCTTTCCGTATCTCCCCCCCTCCCTCCCAACATACCATCACCCAGTACATCCGCCAAACCAGAAATGTCTCTGGACCACGACGACGATCTGTTCCTACCTCCGACACCTCCGGAATGCTCTTCCCGGACACGGTCCACGCGCCGCAAAAGTATATCAGAGCCACGCCAGGCTGCCAGAGCGAAGCCCCTCTTGTCCACGCCTCAGAAGCGGCTCAATCACATCATGTCGGAGCAGAAGCGTCGCAACGCCATCCGCGACGGCTATGCGCAACTAATTTCACTCATCGCACCTGCTGGCACGCAGACGATCGACTTGCCCTCTAGGGGCCGGCCAAAGGGTAGTGGTACGAGAAGCAATGGCCAAACAAAGGGCAAAAGCGGAGTATTGTTCCGCGCAGTCGAGTATTGCAAGTGGCTGGAGGAAGGGAGGGACGCCCTCAGAGAAGAAGTGCTGAGGCTGGAAGCAGCTGCCGGTATTGGGGCATCGTGTTGAACGCGAGGCACAAGGTCGGTTTCAGGTAATTCCCTTGGCCATACCAATCTGAGTTTTCTCCCCATCAGCGCGCCATGGACTCTATACCTTGCACTTGCCAGGAGACTTTACTGTACTTCACATTTGTTGTGCTGAAGAAAATAATCGTATTTTTAGCTCCGTATGCCTACGGAGGTGTAGTAGGCCTGATATTGCGAATATAGTCAATCAACCAATCCCTTCCCATGCCTCCATCAGCCGTCCTTCCCTCCTGGCACATCCCCAACTTCGTGCTGCGAGTCGACGATCTAAACCACAAAGGTGCTACAATATTTTTGAACAACTTTCACCGTGACCTCCTTCAGTCTGCTGTCGAGGCGTCATACACCTGCTTATACACGCCCTTGACTGCACCAACCCAGTAAGGCACAAGTACCCCATTGATCGCTTTACGAAGATCCTAATCGCTTGTCACAAGCGTGGAGAAGATCACCCTCGTCCTTCGACCCTTTGACGGTGTCGCCTTCACTTTTGGATCACACACGGACAAGGAGATCCATCTATCGCTCGACTACGTCGTCTCCTCGGTTTCTCGGGCACGAGACGAAATCCTAGGCGTACTTATCCACGAAGTCGTGCACTGTTATCAATATAACGCAAAGGATACCTGCCCAGGAGGGTTCATAGAAGGTATCGCAGGTAGAGCCGCGTTCCCATCGCCATATTGCGACCGAGTTCATTCTCGTCTACATTAGATTTCGTGAGGTTGCGTGCAGGGTATGCTCCCCCGCACTGGAGAGCCTCAGGCGGCGATAAATGGGATGCAGGATACGATACCACTGCATATTTCCTCGACTGGATCGAGAGGCGTTGCGGCACAGGTACCGTCCGAAAGCTCAACGCGTACATGAAGGATTCCACATATGATGCAAGGATATTTGTGACTCTTACCGGCGACCCCGTTGATACACTCTGGGGCTTATATTGTGAGCATCTGGAGGGACGATAATCAAAGGAAACAAATACACCCGGCTGTGGCATGATGTACTTGAAAATATTCCCAGGTGTAATCATATTACAAGAAGACTACAATTAGATCGAAAGCGCAGAGAGCAAAAACACCAGGGTGAAATAGCGAAAATGGTCAATGAGCAGAACACATTATCCCCAGTCTTCCCCGAGTTCCCGAGCCAGAAAGTCGTCATCTTCCTCTTCATCCTCATCTACTGGGCTAGGAAGACTTGGGTAGGGGAAATCCATTGCTAAACTCCGACTACGACTTCTCGACTGCCGTGAGGAGGCAATTTCGTCGGCGGTGAATGCCTCCTTTAGCTTCGACGTTCCTGTTCGATTCGAAGCAAGTTTCTTGCGTTTAGACAGGGGGGATCGCAAAATATCTTGTTGTGAATCGGTGTTTCCGTTCTCTGATGGTGTAACACTTCGTAGACGTTTCCGCTTCAGTCGAGGTGAGGAATTGGGGCTAAATTGACAATGATAACGATTGAGCTAAAAGATGTCACCCCGACGGGCAACAGACGCACCTAGGCTGACTACGGGTCTCATCAGTCATGTCATCATCCTCTGATGCCATAGCGCTCCTCACGCTACGCTCGCTCTTGACATCTTCTTCGTCATCGCTCTCATTCATAGCTGCCTCGACTTCATCGTTGATGTCATTCCAGTCAATGTCTGCGAGCTCGAGAGCTGTGTTTCCCGAAGGCGTAGGTTCGACATCCCAATCCTCGGCATCTGGCTCTGGATCCGAAGAAATCGGATGGGGGTCGATGTTAGGGCTCAAACTTGGTGCATTTCGATTGGGATCTTCAAGGAGGTACGGACTCTCAGCTTGTCGCCGCCACAAAGCTATCGAATCCGTGAACCAAGCCAGCCAGACTATTTTGATTCCACCCCGTTTGCGCGCCATGTCGACCTTGACGGTTCCTTGCTAATGTTGGACCGTCAGAAGAAACAAGACATTGATTGTTCTGGAAAATCAAACCTTAGCAGCGACTACGTGTGTGGTAAAGTTGTTCAATTCAGTGTAACATCGAGCACCGAACATATGTGCCACTTTCCATATTTCCGTAGTTTCTGGTTTCGTGTCAAGGGGTATAACACTAGAGAAGACAATATGGACCCCATCGAGAGTTCTAAAGCGCATCTCTCGAATGATGTGCTATCGAGAGAATTGACTGCAAATCAGACACGATATATCTAGACACTCACTGTCACATCATAAGGTGTAGAAAGTGGCGGTTGTTCATTGCCCGATCTGCGCCTTCTGTCCCTTTCCTCAGGGGAACGTCGATCATAAGCATCGAAAAATTGCCGATGGACATCTTCCAACAACTGCAGAGGTGTGCTTAATGCACTCAAAGATTGTAGCATTTTGATAACTTACCATGCCAACTCGTCGTAGTTCAACGTCGTCGTTTTTCAACAGCGCCTTTCTTGGATGCTCCATTTTGATATTGCCTTTTGATGCAACAGTGTGCTCAGCATCTGTGAAAGCGTTATCATAGGAGCAGCTCTTGAATCAGATCGCTATACCCTGTAGTTCTTCTTGCTTCTTTGCCAAAGGTCGTTCCTCTACTTGAGCCTCGAGTGCCAAAGAATTCTGCGTCAGCAAGGCCTTGGATTCGATCTCGGCGCGCTCGCGCTCTTCAGGCTGGGGGGGCGGAGATGGCGAAGGGGGTGGTACTACCGACGCGCTTGGCGCCGGGGGAGTGGTCGGTTTGTCTGATCATCATGAATAAGAGGGCTGGCGGCAAAGTCCTTACGGGGAAACTAACCAAGCGTCGGAGCGTGCACTGTAGGCGCCAGTGGCTCTATCTTTGGAAGAAACGCAGAGTTGATGTCCCCAATACCTACGAAGAAGTCGTCTTTTACGAACGTTAGTTTATACCTTCTAGGACTTGTCTAGGAAGACTCACAAGGGATAACTTTGATCAAGTTTGGGCTCCACTCCCAGACATCCGCCCGATCGTCGATGATGACCACCATAGATGTATCACACGGGAAGAGCCGTTGTAGACTTTTTTGTGTAAGGCCTGAGAAACATGAGCGATGATCTAGCAGATACGATACAGGACACTCACTCCCGCTTTCATCCCTACTCAAGATCCGACCCCCAAATATTCTTCCATTAGGATCGATGGCAGCACAGACCTCTTCCGCATAGGCGCGAGTACCCATGGTATACACATGCATCTCGTATTTCGTGGACAGTTTACGGAGGAAGTCCTGCAGGCCCGGCCTGTGCAGACATACGAATAAGCACTCGAGGAATTTTCGTGCACAGATAAACGACGTACCGAGGTTTGATGTAATACATACAGCCCTCACTTTCAATGACTTTTTGCTTCCCTTTGACTTTGGGGGGCCCTCTCGACGAAGGTAGAGCGAATGATTCCGGACCGAGTCGAAACTTGTGAACATCCTTAAGGGCGTCCCAGTTGGGATTGCATACGTCTTCTTCTGATATCCCGTTATCTGAAGAGTGGGAACCATTGTCTTTGGACGGCGTTGTGGACGACTTTTTAAGTTGCCTAGCCTCCCAAGCTCCCCCCTCCACTATCCATTCTCCAACCGTAGGATCAACAGTTGCATGAACGATTGTCTGGTCAAGATCAACGATCAAGGATAGCTTCCTGGACTTGAGGAGGTGTTCAGCGGTCTCCCTCTCTATCCTCTGTGCTTCCTCCATCGATACGGTTGGACCGAAGGCAGAATGCGTCATTTGGATAGATGCACGCGATGCATCAGAGAAGCCTGTGTAGTCATAGCTGGAAATGAAGGATGAAACACAGAGAGCAGTCGAAGACATGGATGCCACCCACGCAGTCATGTCCTTCCCACAGATCCCGCATAAGCCACCGACTTGGACGCCATGCTTGCAAGGTTCAAGGATTGTGATCACTGGCTTTTGCTTGGACCTCTGGAGAGAGATTTCGTCACCTACACGAACAGCCCAAGCCTCCACGGTGCCCTCAAGGAGGGAGTCCCATGTTCCGAAACGTATTTCAGGGCGTGCTCCGGGTGTTGAGGATAGATATTTGAAAGAATAGCTCAGTAAACGGGTTCCGCGCTGAACGGCAGCACCTTGTTTCACATCCAGGCAGGCAACCTTTATGGGATATGGGAGACTTGGAGGTAGATGTAGGTCCGTCGGACTGGACATGTCTTCCAGGACTGGCCAAGCTAGAGCAAGTGGAAGAACTGGCGGATATGTCGTCAGACGGATATGCGGCACTGCACACTGTTGAAGGTTCACTGTGTGTGCACAGCCACTCGTACAACCATGACCTTGTCTACCCCGTTGTTGTTCTCCACCATCGAGGTGACTAGACAGGCTTTCTATCGAACCGCCTTTTCGT
This sequence comes from Boletus pseudopeckii, assembly GCA_038092915.1. NCBI lineage: Eukaryota > Fungi > Basidiomycota > Agaricomycetes > Boletales > Boletaceae > Boletus > Boletus pseudopeckii. The sequence goes on from JBBPRH010000001.1 coordinate 129,908, forward strand.
ACGCCATAGTGAACCTCAAACCAATCGTGCCCGGCCGTGAGTCTCCTTCTTTCCCCACATCGACTAATGCACTCAACCACCCAAGATGTTCTGGTCATACCCACCCGTGTCGTCCCGAGGCTGACGGACCTCACAACGCCCGAGTTAACGTCCCTCATCACTTCCGTCCAACACGTCGGTCGTATGATTGAAAAAGCATACGGTGCAGACTCACTCACCGTAGCGTGTCAGGTAGTCCCAGCCACGATTCGGCTATTCTAAATTCATCCATCTCTAGGACGGCAAGGCTGCGGGGCAGTCCATACCACACGTCCACTTCCATATTCTTCCCCGGAAATTTAAGGGAGACTATTTCTCCGAGAGGATGGACGACATATACCCCACTCTAGAACGGTCAGAAGCTTCTCTCCATCAGCATTTCATAGACACAAAAGGCGTTGATGGCCGCTTCCAACCGCTGGCAGTCGACGCCGACGACAATCGAGCGCCTCGGTCCCTTGCAGAGATGGAGAAGGAAGCTGACTGGCTACGAACCTTGCTGATCCACCCCCACAAGTCTTCCGTTTAGACGAGAGTGACCCTGTCTCCACCTTCGTTTCTATAGTTGGTGTACATCAGTTTGTTTCATCTCCCTAGATACGATCTGGCCACACACAACTAGCTGCTGCATGGCCGCATCCATCCACATGCTGAACAGAGTTGGGGACTCCACCTGCCAGACACAACACTGGTGCTGACCACACGTTCCCAGACCCATCTCGCCCGTAGAACGCGGCTTCTCCGTCGACGTCTACCAAACCCTCGAAACCCTCTTCCACACCTTGGCCACCGGCAATACGCATCATCCTCACGCCATTTTTCCATGACTGGTACAGTCTGCTCCGGATGGCGGTGAGTTGAGCGAGACCTTCATCCCAACCTCTCTCGAACTGAGCTCGAATGGCGTCGTGCTTGTTCTGGTGTAATGTGCTTGTAGTCGTGCTCATGGAGCGCAGAGTTGGAGGTGATGGGATTATACGAACTTTGGGGACCACTGTGTTCGCCCGAATGACGGGGGCTGTCGTTTTTGTTGGCGGATCTCTCAATGATATCGTTGCAGCGGCCAATCCACGACGACCTGGGCGGGCACGTCTAGCTACAACAACCTCTTCCGAGTCTGTGGGTACGGTCGCGAGCTCTGGGTCCGGGCTGGTGCGAACAACGTGAGCCTCTAGCCAAGTCTTGAGCCTTTTCTCGCGTTCTTTGGCCGCCTTGACGGTCGTTAATGCACATGCCTTTCCGACGGTGGCCCATTCACTCTCCTGGGCGTCGCCCCATGTCATGTTGCACCCATCTACTATCAAATGTTTTAACTGCCGGAACCGTGCCGTCAGCGCCTCCACATCAGTCAATCGAATATTGCACGTCGACAAATCCAAGATACGCAGTCCAGGTATAGAACGAGGTGAGCTGGAGAGAAAAGGAGCAACTTGTCTGGACGGAATTCGCAGTCGCAAACTCGTCAGAGAATGGAGGTATGGCGAACAAGCCAATGTATTGATCGGGTCAAGGCAGAAGAACACCAGGGGTTGTGCGAAATAGAATCTGCGAGCTATTTCGGCGTCCAGAGGGTCTTGTATGATCGATAAGGTGGGGAGGTTGGCTGTCGGCCATCGAGAGAGGGCCTCTAGGGCAGTGTCAAAGTATGCACCCTGATTTCCCAAGTTAGCGAGCCGAGCATACTTGTGCTGCCCCCTCCCACCTTGAGAAATTGATAGTAGGTTGCTCTTTCCACACTGAGGTCGCGGTCAGCGGCAAGCTTTGGTCACGAGAAGCGCCGCGCCTTACTACGGTCTGAAACGCAATGAAACGTAACGCAAGGCTTCCCTCGGCTTCTCCAGCATCTCCTCCAGATGTTCCGGCGCAAAATTCGGCCCAACAAACAGTGTGATCCTGGAAAGACGCGAGAGGAAAACCAGCAGGTTGACCACCACGTCTGCATCTACACTCCATGTTTCAAGAGAGAATTCTTTAATCCAGCGTGGCTCTTCGAGGCGTCCTCGTAGTCGACGATATAGCTGCACCACACTTTCCGCTGACTTGAGTTGGATGCACTCAAATAAGTGATGCATAGGCACCGGGGATCGAGGGATAGCTCTGGTGAGAGACAAGGTTGTCTGTTGCCGTTCGTCCCGAGGGACACGTTCCAATATCCCGGAGTATATCTCTGGGGGTAGCTCAGCGAGATATGGGATCATAATGAAGAAGGTAAGTTGGTAGTCACGTCAACCACCGGTCACTGACTCGTCTCGATGAGATGAATTATTCCAGCCAATCATCGATGGATCCCATGTGTTCCGGTGCACTAAGCCCGTATGTATTCAAAGGAGCGGCCCTGCGATACTCGTTCTTAGGGATAACTTGGATCCCTCCTCACCCAGTACCAGCATCTCTACTCCCTTCTCTACCACCTCTCTCGTTTTCTGTCTTCCAGTCCAGGAACTTGCGCGCGGTGTCCATACCACCACATGCGCGCCGATATGACTCACGACCGTTCTTGCAAGCTCGGTGTCCTCACACGTCTCTCTTCGTTCCCTATAAGCACCCAAAAACGACCCAATTATAGTCCGAGTCGCCTCGTCCCGCGCTGGATGGAACTCGGACAGAATGTACAACTCTGCACAAAATTGACCGAGATCTAGTCCAGGTAACCCGGTCTTGCCAAGTTCCCAGTCCAGGACGTATACCTTCTCCACACCCTCTATAGTCCCGTCCGTCGCGCGTCTGAGCGACACCATGAGATTGCCTGGCCAGAGATCTCCATGCGTCATGGGATCGGTAGCGGACGCAGCGTAGATGGCCTGTTGCCTCGTCTTTACCAGCTTCGATATCGTCATCATCTTCGCTTCAGGAATTCCCAGCAATGGATCCGAGAGTGTATGAATGTTGTCCCTTCCCGTCAAGGTGGACTCGAGTCGTCCGTAAGTCACGAGGGCCGAGATATACTTCCCGACCTGATTGTTTGCAAACACAGTTAGGTCGGTATCAGGGTTCTGGTTCCAAGCATGGACGCCACTGATGAATTCGCCGAGGGCAGTGCCAATTTGTTCCGAGACTGTCTTTGGCAAACCCTCTTCAATGAGTAGTTCCTTCAGGGTTCGACAATCCTCCCCTGCGTCATCCATGATTATGACATGGCTTTCCTCGTCGAACAAATGGACAGCAGGAACTGTGATGAACGTGAGGACGTCTTGCGTGGCCAGCTGACCTGCGAGACGGAGTGCTTGAACTTCGATGAGCTGATTTTCATTGTTAGTAAACTAGGATACTCTTGGTAACTTGGTGCATACCTGGCGTTTCTGGTCAAACGGAAATTTTGTGGCCGATGAAGCAATATATGGAGGAGCATATTTCAGAACAAGCGTATGGCGACCAGCGAATGCTCTGTGGAGGTGTATCCTATATGTGAAATTACCCAATCCCCCGGTGAGTTTCTCAACCATGTGAGCAGCGAATTCAGGGTTGTCCTGTAGGTATGCCTGGATACCTGGTACGGTTGCTAAATCGTCGATAACACTTGACATCTTCTCGGGGATTGTGAGTGATGTTTGCTAGCACTCGGAGATCCTTGGCTTTCCCGGTATTTGTACGAACAAGTTCCAGAATCATGGTGACTTGTTCATCAAAACGTTCGGTGCCGATCGGAGCGTCACGACAAGTGACTCTTAGAAGAATCTCTAGCCAGGTGCGGCCCCGTCAGCGCCACGAAAAACGCGTGAGCTTTCCTCTTCGTTAGGAAATGGCACAGGAACAACCGTCCACCAAAAAGAATCAAATGACTGACGTTACAAACATATCTTTGCAGACTATGCCAGTTTAGAGAGTACAGTTCACTTGTCAGCCATGGATCGCAACCAATGTACACGACCATCCAGACACAGCACTGAGAGTGAGTCGGATCAAGTGAGACGTCATCCACAAAAGTGACTGAGGAAATACAAGAGATAAATTGTTGGGATACGACAGCTTACAACAGATTCCTAAGTCATGGTAACCTGATTTTACAGCATCCCGGTATCCAGGCACGAATTACAATTTGTCGTAATAGTAGTCGAGGGGGGGAATGTCGGGCTACGAACCGAAACATGTTAGCAGCCACGGGATGGAGCTAAGGATGGTTCCTACCTTGAGACCCTTACGCGTACGGATGCCCTTCACGAGTTCTTCGAGCTTGCTACCCTTGTCAAGAGGAGCTAAGAACAACACGCACTCAGTATCTAGCATCGTCAACTCAAACCGACCACCTACAGCCGTTCATGATCTCCCAGTGATCGAACACACTCTGCGGGAAGGCTTGCCCTGCAGTTTGTGAACGAAGATCCCCGTTGAAGCCAAAGGATTCCATAACAGGTAGGTATGCCTTGACAGTGAACATGGGCGTTCCGGGCCTCTGCTCCTCGCTGAACACTTGGCCACGACGCTTGTTTAGCACGCTGTAAATGCCACCGATGGCATTCTCAGGACATTGAATCTCAACTAAGACAGATGTCAGCCCCACGTTAGACCGAGAAATGGGAAACATTGTACCAAGATAAACGGGCTCCTGGAGACCTGGTGTCGCAAGCAAGCAGGCAGCATAACAAACACGCCGACATGTTGGGATGATTTGGCCTCCACCACGGTGGATAGCATCAGTGTGTAGCTAAGGATATTTCAGATCAAAAGATTATACTAGGAACGACAAGGATGGGCTTACTGTCACATCCATGACGTTCACACGGATACCACGCATGTTCTCTTCAGCACAGACACCTTCCTTTGTTGCCCACTGGAATGCGGCAACACATGAATCCTTGATTTCATTGAGGTACTGCACACCCTTGGTGACGTCAACCAACAAGTTAGGACCAGTGGTCTCTGGACCGAAGCACCAGATCTTCCTGGCATCGGTGACATCCCAACCGTATTCATCGGCAAGGGTACGCGCACGGGCTTTGAAATCGTCACGAGCATTAATAACGCCACCCTCGATAGCTTTGGTAAGTTCCTCATCGAGTGGCATAGCCTTCGCATACAAACGGTTGTGCTTGTTCTGTGATTTAGAGAGGGCAACGATGGAAGATTCCGTTTTCACAGTCTCGCGGTAACCAACGACAGGGTCCGAGATTTTGAGAGGGACACCAGCGTGGTCCTCTTGCAGGTCCTATGTTAACTCCTAAGCAAAGACTGGATGAAAGAAAAGTGGCGAATCTAACCTTCAAGCAAATTTCCAAGTGGAGTTCTCCGGCACCCGCAACGATGTGCTCACCAGTCTCGGCAATCCACGCCTGGACACAAGGGTCGGACTTGGAGAGACGCTTGAGACCTTCTACAAGCTTGGGGAGATCGGCTGCGTTCTTGACTTCAACGGCAACCTGAACTACAGGGGACACGGAGAACTTCATGACCCTCATGTTGTGGGCAGTTTCAGAAGTAGTGAGAGTACCGCTCTTGAGCAGGAACTGATCGATACCGACGAGACCAATGATGTTACCAGCAGGACAATCCTCAATAGGTTCAATGTATCGACCCATCATGAGTACAGTGCGTTGGACAGACTTGACGAACAAGTCATCCTTCTTTCCAGGAATATAGTTGGGTCCTTGGATACGAATCTTGGGACCGGCACGGACAGTTCCGGAGAACACACGACCAAACGCGTAGAAGCGGCCTTTATCGGACGTGGGGACCATCTTGGAGACATAGAGAACGAGAGGTCCCTTTGGGTCACAGTCACGGATACCGATGGCTGACTCGTCATCCATGGGACCCTCGTATAGGGTCTCGACACGGTAGCGCTGAGCGGTGGCGGGAGAGGGTAGGTGAATGACTATCATCTCCAGGAGAGCCTCGCCGGCAGGCAAGAATTTGCGCATCACGGTCTTGAGGAGGGCCTTTGCATCCGAAATCTCCTTCTCCTCGGAAGTAAGCTTAATCTCAAGTTTGTCGCACATGGTTTCAACTTGGTCCTTTTTATGTTTCATGACGGCATCAAAGATCTTGAATATGGGATCCAGCACGAACATGTTGAAAGCACGCTCGAGGGGCTTGCCATCGGCATCCGCAGACTTTGTGGACCATTTTTTGGTCGCGGTGTTGAAGAAGTTGTCACCCCAAAGCTTGGAAATGAGCTTGTCCTTGGGGACATTGAATTTCTTAGAGTACCTGCCGGCAAACTGACGGAGGGTGAAGCCCCATCCGTGGAGGCCGGAACCGAAGGCGACAGTTCCCTTGTCAGGATAGACCTGGACGTCACCGAGGGCAGCATCGTGGTAAGTTGAGATGATGACATTGACGGTCTCAACTGTGCGCTGGAAGGACTGGTAAAGGTCTTCTTTCTGAACTTGGAGCTCGAGGAGAGCACGGTCGACCTTGTTAATGACGACGACGGGTTTGATACGTTCTGTAAGAGCCTGGCGCAAGACGGTTTCTGTCTGGACGCAAACACCTTCGATACAGTCAACGACAACGAGGGCACCGTCTGTGACGCGGAGGGCGGCAGTGACCTCTGAAGAGAAGTCGACGTGCCCGGGCGAGTCGATCAAGTTGATTAAGAATTCGTTGCCTGATGGGATCGGATGGGTAAGACTGGGAAAGTCTGTGTATAGACACCTGCTCATACCGTCTGTTTTTTGCTTGATGACTTCGACGTCTTCCTTGTTCATTGCAAAGTACATGGAGATGGCGGTCGATTTAATGGTGATACCACGCTCCTTTTCGTCTTCACGGGTATCTGTGAAACGCACTTCTCCAGCTTTTGCTGATGCGATGATACCAGCCTTGGAGACAAGGGAGTCAGTGAGGGTGGATTTTCCATGATCGACTGGGGGGATAGATCAGATGGCGATATGGAGCGATGGCGGGGCGACACTGACCATGGGCGATGACACTCATGTTACGAATGTTGGTGGGCTGGTCCATGAGGCCGCGGACCTGGTCTGTGTAGGATGAGGCACGGGTGGAAAGGGGGTAGGCGGGTGGTCTCACCTACGGTGAAGTTACTGATGGGATAGGAGAGGGATGATGAGCATGGCAATGATTGAGGGGAGTGAAAGAGAGAACATACACCATGATGTCTAAAAGTTACAGATAGAAAAAGTGTAGAAAGGGGACTTTAAATGTGGGAGGAATGAGTCGGTCGCAAGCACCGGGACCGTCGCTCGCTGTGGAAGATCAAAGATGACTTTTCCGTCGGACGAGTTATCGATCGCATTCAGGGCAGGTAGACGGAGACAGTGCACAGCCACATTGTTATCTAATCTAATCTTTGGTAATCACGTGAGTTGGTTATGAGCGAGTCACCCGAGTTTTATTTGAGATCTTTATATTTAATGAGGGCGTTGGCGGGTTATCGATCTCTAGCACCGTTCAGAATGGCCTCCTCTTACAACGGTCCCTGGCCCGCTCGCAGAATTCGTGATGAGTTCTTTGCTTATTTCCGCAGCAAAAACCACACCTTCGTCCCCTCCTCCTCCACCATTCCTTACGATGACCCAACCCTCCTCTTTGCCAACGCAGGCATGAACCAAGTCCGTCTCATCTCTCCCTTCATCGACCTGCTATCCTCACACGACGTAGTACAAATCCATCTTTCTCGGCACCGTCGATCCAAACTCTGACCGTGGCAAGCTCAAGCGTGCGTTTAATAGCCAGAAGTGCATCAGGGCTGGCGGAAAGCACAACGGTCTCGCCCCTCCATAGCCAGGTCATAGCACACTCACCTCCTTTCAGATCTCGAGGATGTCGGAAAAGACTCTTACCACCATACTTTCTTCGAGATGCTTGGCAACTGGTCGTTCGGGGACTACTTCAAGGCTGGTATCCATCCCCCCATTCCTCTCATTCCGCTCATCTTTTCATCCACTGTAGAAGGAAGCTATCACTTTCAGCTGGGAGCTTTTGACCCAAATCTACAAGCTCCCAAAAGACCGACTCTATGTCACCTATTTTGCCGGCGACCCACAGAACAACATTCCATGCGACGACGAAGCCAGGCAAACATGGCTTGATCTTGGCATGGATCCTACCCATGTTATTCCATCAAAGTTCAACTTCTGGGGTATTCTTCTTGTCTTTTTCGTCCCCACTCCTACCTGACCTGCTCCTGCAGAGATGGGTCCGACTGGCCCGTGCGGTCCTTGCAGGTGAGTCCGACGTCCACTCGTTGTTGTCCATATCAACCACCATTACAGTGAGGTACATGTCGATCGAATAGGGGGTCGTGAGGTCCCCCATCTTGTCGACGGTGACGACCCGACAGTCGTCGAAATCTGGAATAACGTCTTTATCCAATTCAATCGTGAGGAAGACGGATCCCTCAAAGGTCTTCCAGCGAAACACGTAGACACTGGCATGGGCTTCGAACGTGTCGTCTCGGTCCTTCAAAACAGATTGTCCAACTATGATACAGACGTCTTTCACCCAATAATGGCCAAGATCCAAGAACTAAGCGGTGCACGTCCATATACAGGCAAATTTGGTGCAGAAGATGCCGATGGGATTGATACTGCTTACCGCATTGTCGCTGACCATGTGCGAACCCTCTCAATCGCCTTAAGCGACGGCGGTGTGCCAAACAACGTTGGTCGAGGTTACGTTCTCCGTCGCATCCTTCGCCGTGGCTGTAGATATGTTAGGAAGAAACTCGGTGCACCCATCGGCTCATTCTTTTCATCACTCACGCCCGTCGTGGTTGAACAAATGGTCCGCACAACCACCTTGCGTTCTTGTGACCCGCTGATCGTCTGTCCTCCACCAGGGCGATGTCTTCCCAGAACTTCAAAAGAAACAGGACGAAATAAAGGAAATTCTTGACGAAGAAGAAGAATCATTCTCGCGAACGTTGGATCGTGGTGAGAAGCTTTTCGACCAATATGCTACACGTGCAAAGGATGCTGGTTCCAATGAACTTAACGGTGCCGATGTCTGGCGCTTATACGACACTTTTGGTTTCCCCGTCGACTTGACGCGTCTCATGGCTAAAGAGCTTTCCCTCACTATCAATGAGAAGGAGTTCGAAGCTGCACAAGAGCGATCAAAGGAGGCGAGCAAGGGCACGTTCAAGAGGGACAAGGCAAATAGCGTAAAGCTTGACGTTCATGATCTTGCAGCATTAGAGAAGAACGACACAATACCCAAAACCGATGATTCGCCCAAATACCGTGAGTGCTATCCATTTTTTGTTAACACCAACCCAGAGATCTTACCGTCCGCTGTAGAGCTCGGAAATATTACCGCAAAAGTGAAGGGCATTTACTACAACCGCGAGTTCCTTGGATCTACTACCAGCATTCCTGATGGTGCCAACTTTGGTATCCTCCTTGATCGCACGAGTTTCTACGCGGAAGCTGGCGGCCAAGAGTACGACACCGGAAACATTGTTATCGACGGTGCATGCGATTTCGGAGTGACAAACGTCCAGGTGTACAGTGGCTATGTCCTGCATACCGGTCATCTCAAGTATGGCCAACTAACCGTTGGGGACGATGTCATTTCTTCATACGATGAACTACGCCGGTGGCCACTCCGTAGCAATCACACTGCCACGCACATCCTTAACTTCTGCCTCCGTGAAGTGCTCGGAGACCATATTGACCAGAAAGGCTCCCTTGTCGCGCCTACAAAGTTGCGTTTTGACTTTTCACATAAAGCTCAGATTGCACTGCCAGAACTTGCCAAGATTGAATCTATGAGCGTTGATTGGATCAGGAAGAATATGAAGGTTTACAGCACAGATGTTGATCTTAAATCCGGCTTCAAAATTCCTGGCCTCCGCGCAGTCTTCGGCGAAGCTTACCCGGATCCGGTGCGGGTGGTCGTACTAGGATACGATGTCGACGATATCACAAAGGACCTCGAGAATCCGAGATGGCGAAGCACCAGCATCGAGTTCTGTGGAGGTACGCACGTCGCAAAGACGGGCGATATCAAGGACTTTGTGATTATCGAGGAATCGGGGATCGCCAAAGGGATCCGACGAATCACCGCTATTACTGGGCAAGAGGCACAAGAGGCGACGCGTGTCGCAAACGAATTTAAATCGCGCCTTGACCTACTTGAAACTAGTTCAGGGAATGAGAAGGATGCTGGTCTCAAGGCTCTTACGGTGGTAAGTGGTATTATTAGATGTGCTGCAATGTGGTACTTACGCACCTCCCAGGAACTTGGACAGGCAGATATCTCGGTCTTGGTTAAAGCAGATTTGAAAGAGCGTCTCGGAGCGATTCGCAAGGCATTCGACAAGCAGATAAAAGAGAAGGAAGCTGTAATCAACAAATCGGTCTACCTCATCGCCTTGAGAGATATCACTAGATACTGAGTTTGTCGCAGGCTGTCGACACACTGGTCGCCTATTTCAACGAAAATCCAGATGCCCCGGGGTATTTCGCAAGTATTGATGTGGATGGCAACTCCAAGGTGGGTGACCTTTAGGGTACTATTACGGTCGACAAACTCATTGCTGCCACGCAAAAAAACAGATCCTTCAAAACATTGTCACGCAAGGCAAGAAGCTCAGGAAAGCTGTATATGTGTTCAGTGTCAACGGGGAGGGTGGCAAGGTTGCACACGCAAATTATGTACCCGATGACGTCCGGGCAACGGGATTTGATGCTCGGACGTGGGCTTCCAAAGTAACTGAGGTGTTGGGTGGCAAGGTGAGACTGTCTAAGCGTAGAGTCATTGGTCAAGTTGACAACAACCCGATCTAGGCTGGAGGGAAAGAGGACGGCGCTCAGGGTGTTGGTGTCAATACAGGGGAGGTCGAAAACGCCGTCAGGATCGCGCGGGAGGTATATCCGGGTAGTAAATGATTCCCTCGAAGCTGGCGATGGAGTAGGATGTTTTAGATTTTATGTGTCATCTGTTTTAGACACACGAGCGCTACTGGCACAACAGGGACATACTAATTCAGTCTGACTCGCCATTCAACGCCGACTCTATCCATCCACGCTGTTGTGGTAGGGAGACTCCAAAGCCAAGTATGCCAGGTGGCCAGCTATATCCGCTCGAGACAAATCCCAAGACTGGAGAGCCCTTTCTCCGTCTCCCTGCTCCCAATGACAACATTATTCTGACGGCTGCGCGCATGAGCGACGCCAAGAGCCTCGCCCCCATCATCAATGATCCTAGGGTATCGGTATGGTTGGAAGGACCGCCAATTCCATACCGTGACGAGTACGCGGAGGAGTGGCTTGCGCTCATTGTAAAACAAAGCGAGGATGTCCTGGCGGAGCTGAAGGAGGAAGATCGGTTGAACCCAGAGGGTCCGTTGAAAGTGGTGGGAGGGTGCCCAGTCAGGCACATAAGGGAGGTTCTCCTGGATGGGACAGACATCTATATTGGGGACATCGGAATCAACCGCGCGCAAATGGAGGAGGTGCTCGACCCTGATGAGAGGAAGAGGGCGGTGGAGGCGAACAACGGGAAAGTAATCGGGGATCCGAGCATTGTGTGGACATTTGGAGGTATGGGCAACGTTGTCCTCGAAAGGGGGAGGATGGTGACCGACTAGACAGACTACCTTGCGCCATCCCACCACGGACGGGGCATCATGAGTGCAGCGATGGGGGCAATACTGAATGGATGGGCGATTCCACGTATGGGTGTTCGACGCATGGTGGGGTATACGTTTACGGGGAACGAAGGCAGTCGTAGGGTGTTTGAGAAGAACGGGTTTGAGTGGAAGAGAACAGTGGACAACGGGAAGCTGGTTCGGGGAGAGCGGAAGACATTGAACTATCTGCACTGGGAATTAGCACAGCCATCCATACATCGTGACGGCGGTTTCACTGCCTCCTCTCTTTCTTTCTCCCCCTCACCCGCAATATGAGCAGCTTGATTAGACCAGCCACGCCGGGCTTCGTCATCACCCTCGCTGCGACAGTCATCCTTGCCGTCGTCTCTTTTTCCGTCCCACTCATCAAGTCCGTCTACTTCCTCAAAGCCTCCCTTGCCGCCGACAATCTAAATGGCGACATCACCTTTGGAACTCTGGGTTATTGCATGACCATAGATTCCTCGACTACCTGCTCAAACGCCACCGTTGGATATCAGCTCAGTCAGTTATTCTCCCTTTGCTGTCCTACAGTCCTCACGCTCCTACCAAGATGTAAACGCCCTTGTTGGTGACACAACCGCCATCCAAATACCCCAAGTCGTCGTAAAATGGCTCACTTATGTTCTCGTACTCCACATCGCCGCTTTTAGCCTCGCTGCTATCGCCGCCCTTTTCGGCCTCCTTGCTCATGTTCGTGAGATGGCCATGACTTGCTTCAGCAGCTGCATATCTGGATTTGCCGCCTTTGTTGCCCTCGTAGCTTTCGTCTTTGACCTCGCCATCTTTTTCGTCGCAAAATCTCGCATGAATTCTGTATCAGGTGGCTCGGCATCAATCGGCAATGCCGTCTGGCTTACTCTCGTCGCCTGGATTCTTCTCTTCTTCAGCGGCTGCTTCTATGGCATTGGCAGATGTTGCATTAGTCGTCGTTCGCGCGATGGGTGGGGAGGAAAAGTCGGCACTCCCATCGGTGAAAATGGTTACAACGCCAACGAGCAAATGCGCCTCGACGCCGTCAAAGCAGAGGCGGACCGCAAGGCTCGTCAAGCTCAACCCGAGGTTGGCCTGCCTGCCTTCAGCGAATATGACCAATCTCAACCCCTGAAGACCCGTGTGGACGGAGACGATGTATACCTCGAGGAAGACGTACCTTACCGCGATAACCAGAGCGTATCTACATCCGGAAATGCTGGTATGGGAACGTACGGTCGTACCACACGAGGAGGATATGCAGGGAGTGGCTATATACAGGCTCCACCTGGCACTCGCGCTGTGGACGAATATAACAACGCATCCCCTTATCCACAACGTCGGTCAAGTAACATCACACATACCACTACTACCACTACCCCCTCCGTGTACCCGCCATCGTCCGGCACCTCAGCTCCCATCTCGGTTCCCGCAGCGGCCATGTACGACTCCTCTCCAGGCAACCACTATAACCAGGATCCGTATAGTCCGCAGGCGTATGGTCACATTCCCGGAGGTACTTCTCGTACGTTTTCTTTTCACTTCTTTTTTGTTCTGTTTTTTTATGTATTTTCAGGTGACCCGCATATCCAACAATCTCATGTACCTTACGATCCATACGGCGCATTCAGTCCGGACACCTACAATGCTACAGCCGCCATAGTCGATAACCCTTCTCAATCACCGTATGGAATTCCATACAATGCCCGTAGAACCCCTACCCAGCCCGATCGCGGCTACACGCTTGGCGGAGGCGCATACGGCGCGACCACCGCCCCACCAATAAACGATCCCTACGGTGATCCTTATTATGGACATTACCAGGCTCCTTCAAACCCGACTCCCCCACCAGTGTCACAGTCACCACTTATGATTGATACCCAAGCTGTCGGTGCGCCGACTCCTGTCAGGGGTCCCAGGGGTCCGAGGAACAGCATCACAATGGCCCCAGTTTCGTCGGCACAATACACCGACAGCCCCCCAACGTATGAATCCGGTCAATCGGGCGCTCCTGGTCAATGGGGAAACAAACGTTGAATAAAATGATCGTTATTACCGCTTCTTGTGTCGTAAGGACCATTTCCAGGACGATTTTTGTCCGATTTCACTCCGATACCCTTGTATCGTACGACTATGTGATTGATTGACTTTCAGTGGATCCATCCGCGGTTTGCGAGACCGTGGTCATCTCAAAGCCAGATAGCTTTACTTGTACATCCATTGCGAACTGAACGCGTTTATGGATGTAGCCAGAACGTCGGTTGAATCCTTGGTAATGATGGTATGCCAGGATGTACATACTACTACTTCAAATCATGGATATGATTTATATTTATCGCGTACTCGCCAACTCGCTTTTCAAGTTTGAGATTTCGATACCGATGATACGTGGAACTGTTAATAGTATTCAGAGTTCAACCCTCGGCCACAAGCCAGGGAGATTGGCACCCCTGGGTGGCCCGGAAGACATGAACATCGAGAGGAAGTCGTGGACAATGTCCGCCGCTGCAGTGGCAGTGATTTCGGCTGCATATCTTTCGTCAGAAAATACCAGAGTGGAATGACGTGAGGCTCACCGTGGTCATACGCAGGTGCGACTTCGACAACGTCCGCGCCACTGGAAAAAAAGTAGTGTGAAGTCGTGCAACAGAGGCGCTTCGTGGGATACGAACACGAAATTCAAACCAGCCAGCCCTCTGATGATGCGCTTAACTTCCCTGCTTGTCCATCCTCCAGCCTCGGGGGTGCCAGCTATAATCCCACTCAGTACTTTTTGAATGCGTGCGGCAAGATGAAAACTCACTGCCTGGTGCCAGGCCGGGATCTATTGGTGTAGTTAGCCGACAGTCTTCTGAAAAGGGAGCCATGCACACCAATCACATCAATGTCAAGACTGTATACGAGGTCAACATCAGGTTTGCTATTCGTCGTGGAAGCCTAACCTCAAGTACACCGGCGTATCTCCGACTCGTTTCCTGATCCGTTCCACGATGGAGGTAACGCCATGGTCATCGATGTCATCGCTGGTTATGAAATGGAACCCCATTGATTCGTCATTCTCAATGTCATCAATACCCTGGTTAGAAGTTCCGTCAATGTACAACCCTCTAATAGTCTTATACTCACATGGAGCTTGCACCGAATACCAGCATGGATACTAGAGTTGGCGATGAGATGCTCCTCATTTGCAATGTAAAAAAATGTGCCATGGGTGATGCGTGATTGATCCGTTACAGCGCCAGGGTATCCATTCCACGTATCAAGATGCGCATCAAAATGAATCACCGAGACTGGCCCGTAGACTTTATTAAGGGCACGGAGGATAGGGAGAACAATGGTGTGATCGCCGCCAAGACTAGACTAGCCATATGAGAACGTGGTGGAAGGCATGTAATTTATATTACCTGATGATCCTTGGATGCTCGCGACCATCTTTCGCCAGAAGAGCTCCCCGAGGCCAGACGGAGGTGTCTGATGCGAGAGGACGCGCAAGTAAGGTAGCATACGCGACTTCCATCTGGTCTACTGCCAGGGCATTGTCAAAAGGTATGGTAGGGACCTAGATATTGGTTTAAAGGGCAATATCATGTCCAAACTCTGAAGACACACGTCTCCGCAATCAAGAATCTTCAAACCTAAGTCATAAGGGTTATTCCCCCATGCCAAGGTGTAACCTTGAGAGGCTGTTTGCCGCCTGCTACCTGAGCGGATCGCATACGGCCCAAAGCGTGCTCCGGGACGGTAAGTTGTACCTGTATCGAATGGCATCCCTAGAATAGCAATGTCAAAGGCCGCAGATTCATCCTCTAGACAACGCGCATATTCTGCATGCGAGAAAGCCAGTGGTCCCGAGAATGGTTGGTCGATTTGTTTTCCATATTTTGACAGCCATGTCTCCGTCTCCTCCGAAGTCTGGGAGCCGCGGAAGGGATGTTGGTGCCCACAAACGGCTGCGGCCAGCGTAATAGCGACATACAAAGCTGCCTGGCGCTTCATGTTTTGACGACTGCAAGTTGGGTCTAGACAAGTAAATGGTAGTAGAGAATTGTTTTATAGCTTGGCCTGATCCTTGTCATGCCAGTGAGAGTTCCCTTGGGAAATACTCGCACGACAATCAGCATGAGGCTGTTATCTCTGCGTACTATGTCGAAACACGTAACCATCGTGGGAGGAACTTGAAGCACTTTCTTTTTCTTGCGCTGACTCTGAGTTCTACCGGGAGGTTGGTTATGTACCAAACTAGTAGCAGCAATCTGTAACTGGGACATAAGAACACGTTGAAAGCCGCTATGAGTACGAGACCTTTTCTATTGAATAACAAGCTGCGAACATAACCACTTTCCTTGGACTTTCCTTCAAGTTTTAATGAATACGATGGTGAGCGGCAGATCTACGCAACGCAAAGAGCTGCCACTGCCTACGCTTCCTAGCATTTGTCCCCTCAGGTGGTGCACTTCCCGGATCGATAGCAAGAAGACAAAGGTTCCTGTGGGGTTCAGGAGAGTCATCAACCTCCCCCTCCTCTCCGCGATCCTGTTCCAACATTTCATCTTCTGCCAAATCTATATCCCCACCGAACACTTCTTCCGGCGTACTCTTTGGTTGTGTAGATACACTTCCAGCAAGGAGCGAAAATGGAGCCGCAACAGTCGCCGACAAAAAGGCCGAAGCGTTGTCGATAAAAGATTTGGGTCTCTTCATCGGAACGGAAGTTAGGATATACCTCTTCCTTCGCCATGCATTCGAAGCAGCACTTCCTGGAGGTGGGTATGTGGGATCACATAGGAATGACACAGAAATCTCCTGAGTTTCTTGGCTGTACGAGAATTGCGGAGGTGGGTGAGAATATGCGTTTGGGTAAGGCTGAGAAACCGGTCGCCTGTGTCTCAGTACAAGGTGGTCTCCTTGTGTGAATCAAGGTCGGTCAGCAATCTATCATATTTGTCGTATTGCCCATACCCTCGACGTCGATTGCATGTCCTGAAGCCCGCGAGCAAAAAGCACCGGAAGTATCGATGAAAAACACCTGGCACAAGAGGCTGAGTATCGCGAGGTCATGCAAGAAGATTTAGGAAGCCACAGACCTGGTTATTCGATTCCGGCTTTCTCAAGCCTTATCAGATTCATGAGCTCGTAGAGACACGGATTAATGCCATAGTCCCGATTACCCACTTTCAACGAGTGACTGCTCTGTTTCTGGCCACAGGATGACTGGTATTCCATCCTCAACTCCATCTGAGCTAACGTCCCATAGGCGGCCGGTCGCGACAGAGCGAATCACGAAATACCCTGACGGGAAGCCGAAGAGATGAGCCATTGTGTAGCGATGGCTTGATTTAGTGCGTTTATCAGGTGGCAGCGCGGTAGAAAGCGGGGACGGGCTCTGAGACGCATAACAACCATATATATATGTATACAACATCAAGGTATGACCGTGGTACAAAATCATAATAGCATCGGAAGAGGTACAAAATGCGTGTTCATTAACGTTCACCATTCGCTCTCGTCATCTTCCTCTTCGAATGCGCCAGGAACACGTCCGTATCCTGTCGCTTGCATCCGAGTCGCCACACCTTGGGCGCGTTCTGTGCGCTGTTTCTCAGTAAAATCTTCCAGCGAGTAGGCCATTTTAGAAAGTCCTTTCCACTCATGGCGGGCGACAACACTTCCACCAACACGAGAGCTTTCCCAGCCGACACTCATCAGCACAGGATCCTGTGGCAGAATCAGCGATCGAAGATTTCGGCCTCGTAGACGAAGTCATTACCCTCGAGCTCCAGCTCACGTCTCGGACGCATACTGTCCCACGGGATCCCGATAGGGGCTCCATCTCAGGGCCAGATGGATTGTATGACATCGGCAGGGTTTGCGAACGATCTAGGATTTGAACAATTCGGCCATCCAGTGACCAGATCTTTCAATAGTATTGTCCATTGAATATGGTAAAACAAGCAGGAACAATCTTTACTCACGTGAATCCTCCCATCCGCAGACCCTGAATAAATGTACTGGCTGCCTGTGGTTTCTGCAGGGCTGAAGTTACATCGTACAAGGGTGCGCAAGACGGCGTGCCCTCGATAGGTCATGACACTACAGTCATTTGGGTGCGCGGAACACCTGGGTTTCGGGAAATGACCGTATCTTTGTGCGGCTGTCAGTAAGGAGCACGCCATGACCCCATAAGCCCTACCGATAATCATAACCTTGACATCTATAATCTCTGCGTGCAAACGAATCAAAGTCGTCGCTGCTGCACATCTTGCGGAGATCCCACAGCCGAAGTGCCTGATCCTTGCCATTTGAGATGAGATATCTCCCGTCCCCCTTGGCAGAGACGTTCGTGATCCCTTCAGTGTGGCCAACGAGTACTCCTGATGGTTTTTGTGATCCTCCTAGTGACCGTCTATCCCTGCCACGAACCGTAATCAATCAACAAACTGGAGGTGAAGAAAAAAATAAGTTGTTGTTACCAAACTTTGAGGAACATGTCATCCGACGCGCTGATCAAAACGTTTCCTGATGCTGTATCGGCCCAACAACAACTGTTCACATCATCCGAGTGTGCCTTGATCTTCACTGTTCTGCGATCAGCCAAGAGATCGTATACTGGATGGTGCGTGAGGATCCTAGCGGGTACGGGGGTACGTTTCCTACCAAAAATATGGCCATTTCCGCCTGCAATCACTTCGTCACCGTCAGCAGAAAACTTGCAGCTCCAAATACCAAAAGAATCCTCGTCGTAGACGCCCCACAAGGACCGGCCTTGGCGGCGACCGTGATCACCAAATCGGATAGGCGTCTGTACCGTGGAAGAATCCAATGTGTTTGTCATATATACTGTGGGTGACTGTCACATGGCGCTATGTGCGCGAAATACAATTGCCAAAGAGCGAGCGACTCACAATAGACGAATAAATCATCCTGAGTCGTATAATTAAGCATTACAACTTTTGTCCTGCGATTAAAACCTTACCTTTCGTTGTCGGGACTTAGATGAGAATCAGTGATGGTCCATCTCCCCGGGTGTCCCTGAATGGTCTTCATAATTTTGAGGGTCGACTCGTGATCATGATCATAGTCGTGAAAGAGCGGTGTTCCACGTCGTGGGTTTCTCTGAGGTTTGAAGCACTGGGCCGGTGGAGATGTCATGTCGTATACATGTAGACGGAAATCTGTTGAGCTTAAGTTCAAGAAACACTCAGGGATGGGTTGAGTCACTAACTAACCTTGACAGCACGTATAGTAAAAGGATGAGTCTATCCAGTCAAGATATGAGACGTCGCATTAGGGATCACACAGTGAATCGTCACCTTTGGAAAATTGACCAACATAAAGGTTCGCGCCATTGGAGGCGACAGCAGTCCCGTTGGAATTGGGTATAAGCTCCTAAATTTGTTTAAGTACCATGGCAATGAATAAAGCTAGATGGGGTGTACGTTGGTTAGCTCCTCCCTAGACAATGTGCCTCGAGGCTTGGAAGAGCGGTCTAATAGCAAGCGACAAACGTTCCTGCTGCCCTTGTTTGACCTGAGTTTGTTGCCCACATGGCCGAATTCACCGCTCATGAGCAACTCGACGCCCCTCTTCTGAGGTTCCGTGTGGGGAGGGAACCATTGTCTGTTCCGTTGTGAACTGGCCGAATATTCGTCGTCGTCATTGCCTGCATCTTCGTCTTCCTCGTCTTGGTCTCTCCTCGAGGGGCCAGTCCGCAGGAAACGTACTAGGTCGCCATAAGTGATCGAATACCCCTCGTCATTCGTACTAGGGCTAGTCGTCCTTTCGGCGGCGCTGCCGCGTTGCAGCTGCTGAAGGTCAAACAGTGCTAGCAGACGAGATATAAGAGGATTTAGCTGGAGAGACATAGAGCGAGGCACTTACAACGCAAGATCTGAGCGACCGCAGTGTCACCAGGATCCTCTGGGTGAGCGGAAATGTTGTCTTGACCGATTTCGAACTCAAGAACGTTATCGTCGCCGTCGAGGTAAGCGTCGGGGCCGTCGTAAGCTTCATCGTCGGAGGACATGTCGATATCGAACTCGTATTCCATGGGGAAAAGATGCTTGGGCTGGTTATCTATGCTCCGACTCGCTCTCCCACATGTGGCGCATGGCAGTCAACGAGCTGAGAGATCTCTCCAATTGAACGGAGACAGATGGATGGAAAACAAAACAAGTAGGAAACAAACATAGTTTCTCCATACTTCCTGGACCGAGGCTGGGTGAGCATCCACTACTACCAGCAGCGGAGTAAACAACAATGCGAAGTAGAGGAGTCCTGTATTAAGACAGGACAGAGACTCCGTACTCTGAGCAACTGCTCGTTCGACCTGGAGGGACTGATATGCTCATGGATCTCGCAAACTCGAATACAGCACACGCTGAGGAGACTTCTCGGTCGATGTACAATGTATTTTCCAACTCCGCATTCTGCACATGTGTCAAGTTGCTCACAACCGACGACAACTTCACTAGTCACCGAGCATACTACCGCCAACGATGACGGTCCCCATAACCATCACTGCAGATGAGGTTAACTGCCTCATACATGCCTATTTTCAAGATTCCGGTGAGTCACCCTGAAGCCGCTTCGTCCCCTTGTCTAACTTCAGTTCAGGCTTTCAGCACTCTGCTTTCTCGCTACGCATGGAGGGTCGGTTGGATCAGTCCCATCATATCAAGAAACACATCCCACGCGGCGAGCTCGTAGAACGTCTCAGCAAGGCACTTTTGTATGCCGAAGTCGAGGCACACTGGAAAGGCGATTCGCTCGCGAAGAACTGCAAGAGTAGTTTCTCTCTCCTCGAGCGTCACGTGTGCTCCTTTGACCCGAATGCAACGGCGCTGCTAGCTCCTCAGCAACCCGGAGAATCTAACATAGCCGTGCTAGCCGCCGAGACTGGCATCAAACGAAAGTCAATTTCACCTTCCACAGAGGATGGACGTGCCGAAAAGCGTGCCAGAAAGGAGGTCGAAAACAATCACGCAGTGATGGCTGTCGATGGTATTCCAATCACATTTAACAGTGTACCAAGATGTGACTTGTATCCGTAGCGCCTTCCAGCATTGCCTCGAAGGAGGTAAAATTGTCTGATTTGCAGCCACCACCCTTAGAGAATGCGGTGAAGAAACCAAAACCGAAACGCTCGGACGCAGTCAGATTATTGCATGCACACAAGGCTGAGGTGGGTCTCGTGCAAGTTCATAACAACTCACAGTGATGGAGCTGCTAGGTTTTCGTAGTTGCTTGGAGCCCAACTACGGCGGGACAGCTAGTATCGGGGTACGCTGAATAAATCAACTCATTCCAACGTTGACTTGACTCACGACACGCCAGATCACGCGATGCCACAGTCCACTATTGGAACGTTCCGTTCGGTTCACATGACGGTTCTCCAACCTCCCCTCCGCGGCCGACATTAACATTATCCAACCTTGCTACCTCTTCCCAAGCTGACTTGACATCCATTGACTGGAGTCCTGATGGTTTGCTAGTTGCGATAGGATCGTACGATGCAATACTTCGAATCTACACCTCTACAGGAAAGGCATATCTCACAGACGATCATCATAAGGTTAGAG
The DNA here is from genome assembly GCA_038092915.1 of Boletus pseudopeckii. NCBI lineage: Eukaryota > Fungi > Basidiomycota > Agaricomycetes > Boletales > Boletaceae > Boletus > Boletus pseudopeckii. The sequence continues at coordinate 151,031 of JBBPRH010000001.1, forward strand.
GGAAGCCATTTTTCAGTGGGTTGTACTGACACCCAGAAGGGTCCTATTTTCGCTGCCAAATTCTCTCCTTCAGGACAATGGATAGCCACCGCTAGTTTGGACAGCACATCGTGCGTGTGGGACATCAAAAACAAGCGACTACATCGACAATATCGAAATCACGAAGGTAACGTGTTGTGGTGTTCACCAGGAGGAACTCATCTTATAAGGCGTGTCAGAAGCTTGTTGTCTGGATGTTGACTGGATTGACGACTCCACGTTCGTGAGTGGCGGGAGTGATCGTGTAGTCCACATTGTTTCCTTGAATGGAACTAAACCTATCCAAACTCTGAGGTACGTTGGTCGTCAGAAACACTTGTTACCGAACTTGACACTGGAACAGAGGGCACGAAGGGGAACTGAATATGCTCAAATGCAACCCATCACACACACGCCTGGCTACATGTTCCGATGACACGACCGCCCGGATATGGAATATTGAACACCTGCACTCGGATAAATCGATATCCACGCATGTTGTTCTGAAGGGTCACAAGCGATGTCTGACATCCGTCAAGTGGTGTCCGAATACCCAGGCAGGGGAGCACGAACTGGTAGCAACGTAGGCCAGTTGAGCCGGATGCAGTATGTATGATCTGATTATGTGACAGGGCATCGTTCGATTTTACCGCCCGGTTGTGGGATTCGGTGACGGGGGACTGCTTGAAAGTCTTCACGGATCACACCAAGTATGTGTTTGCGCTATCATTCAACCCAGACGGAACTCTACTAGCAAGTGGTGGTGGGGATGGCTCATTGAATATGTACGATGTCAAGGTGAGTAAAGACCAGCCTCTCGAAGGGGTGATAAGGCTGATTGTTGTGGAGACGCGAGAACGGTGTTGGTCTTGGTCGTGCGGAGAAAAGACGGGTATATTCGAGATTGACTGGAGGAGATGGGGAGAAAAAAGTCTGATTGCGCTGGCAATGGAGCACAAGGTCGTTGGCGTCGTTGAACCAGCGACTTTGCCACATCGACCACTGTAATCTTTATTTCTTTCATTATGTAATATTTTTTAACCCGCCGCGATGACGTCGACAACTGCCGTCTGACCAATAAATGCTGACTAATTAACCTTTCGCCTGGTCCCGCTACCACTCTGCCCCTTGGACATACACCACCATGTTGTCCCTTGTACTCTGGCCAGCCTTGCCCCGTACCACACTACAGGCCGCTGTGCGCTTCAGAGTTCAGCCATTCTCCACCAACTCCAGCGCTCGCTTTGCCATCTCCAAGAATGTCATCCAGAAACATGCTACCACTCTCTCCCTGCTTCCTCCGTACAGGTCCTCTCGCACCATAGTAACAGATGCGCATACTGTTACACAGGCCTCCTCACAAGACGCCTGGAAGAAATTTGCAATCACAGCCGTACGTAGCAATAGCACCCACCTCTGTATGTTGATTCAAGTGTGTAGGCCGCCGTGGCAGGCACTGTCGTCGTTGCAGAAGGCTTCTTGAACAGAGACACTCGTGACTCACTGACTGCTTCCGAACAGTCCTATCTGCATGATAGTTTCAAGTATACTGGGGGCGGCCTTGTTCTTACGGCACTAGCTGCCCGAAGCATGTTCAGGTCTGGGTTTGCGTTCAGAATCATGTCAGCAAATCCATGTATGTATTCTTGGTTCCGACCCTCTCAGCATTTTTCGGTGTAACCGTGCCCTTACAGGGCTTGTACTTGGTGTGAGTCTTGTCGGGAGCATCGGTTCTATGATGGGAGTCTATTATACCCCTCCGGAAAGAACCGTGCAGAAGCACCTTTTCTGGCTCGTAAGTCTAGCATTTGATGACATGTATTAGCTAACTCTCTGTAGGGGTTCAACGCGTGTCAAGCAGCAACACTGAGCCCATTGTTTTTCCTTAGTCCAGCCATCTTGTCCCGTGCTGCGCTGTACACGTGCGGGGTCGTTGGTTCCCTGTCTTATGTCGGCGCCACCGCAAAGTATGTCTGTGTGTTGTTCTCTTGACGTAGTACCCACATATTGGGTAGGAATGACAGGTATCTGTACATGGGCGGTCCACTTCTCGCTGGTGTGACCGTCGTAGCCCTCTCTTCATTGGCTCCTATGGCCCTCCCGCTTGGTATGCGTGGACTAGCTGTCGCTGAGTCAATATCTCTCTACGGCGGTTTAGCCGTGTTTGGCGGATTCGTGCTTTACGAGTGGGTATTCACCCAGCCTTATGCCACACGTGTTTCCCTAACCTCTTTTCTCAAGCACTCAAAAGATTCTGCAACATGCACGTATGGCAGAAATGGGTGTTATTCCCAGGGACCCCATGAAAGAGGCGATTGCTTTGGAACTTGACATGATCAACATTTTGTGAGTGTGATAATGGTCAGTTCGAACATACACTGACACTGCTCTAGCGTCCGCCTCGTTCAGGTGCTCATGATGCGCTCCAACAACAGGAAGTGATTTACGTGATCTTAGCATGGCATGTCTTTAGTCGACTTCTGATAGTTGGTCTTCACTCGTCACTTGGTAGCCGTTCCGATGTAATTATCATGTTCCAACTGTTCTGCTCGAACACCACAGCCAGTACGTACATAGCACGGCTACAAAACGCCTTTGCCTAGGTCTTGTAGGACGCCAACAAAACTTCCAGGATCAACAATTTCGGTACCGCCGTAAGTGAGGCGTTTCCCAGTCTTGGCTGCCCACTCTTCGAGATTGCCATACTCAACATAACTTGCCCCCCCCACGACGAACACCATACCATCTAGAAATGCCATACGTCGTGCTCTGCCAGCACTTGATGCACCACTAGCTCCGGGTCCACCACCAGTTCCAGAAACGCCCAATCCTTGGGCATGCCGAGGGGCACGGGGATCCAGGAACAGATATTCGTCAGTTTCTTGCAAAGATTGGTTCGATGCAGCTGATGAATCCATCAGTGCCTCGGCGAGTCGTGTCACAGGTAACAGTTTGTTTGCCGGCAAGAAATTCTTTACACCAGAAATTAGGTTTTCCAAGCCACCCTCTTTCAGACGATCAGTGAGCTGGAAATAAACAGCTCGTCAACCGGAAAGGAAGAGCCCCCAAAAGATTACGAACTTTGTTTCCGAGGGCCGTGAAACCTCTGAATAGTTCTCCTTGAGCACCGAGGACCGGTGTAGATGTCCCACCGATGGCGGCGGAAATAGTCATGCGTGAGATTTCTCTTGTTCGTCGAACATAGTCGAATGCTGCCGTATCTGCACCTGCACTCTTGAGCTCTTTCTCCAGTTCGGCAATATCGTCCTTGGAAATTGCACTATCAGGTGAAGAGAGGTAGAACACTAGGACAAGACGGAGTTTGTCCTCAGGCCCGAAAGCTCCATCCGGCCGGGGCGCACGAAGCATCTCTAGAATTGATGGCACCGTCTAGTGACCCAGACTGTGAGCTACGTCATGAACGGTGGTCGGGGATACTTACTTGCTTATTGACCGCTTCTTCGGTGCTGAACAGTTCATCAAGGCCTCTTTTCTTGATTTGCTCAAGCAGTGCTGTGGCGATATTCATGTGCGTGTCAAGCGTCGCTTTGCGAGCAGTGAGTTCGGGAAGTTGTGTTATAGCGGTCTTCAAGTGTGTTGCATTCGACGAAAGGTCGCTGTGTGATGTCAACTGCATGCTTTTGGACATTTACCACAGCACCAACTCACAGCTGCGATATATCATTGACATCACTCACACCCGTCGATCGTGTAATTTCTGCAGCATCTTGCTTATACTTGTTCAACTCGGCGTCGATGTCCTCGGCAACTTGAGGAAACGGATTCGCAGCATTTTTTGCCCAGAAAAAGTCTTTTGAATCGAGATCGTACGAACGTTTTTGTGGGCTGGTGACAACGACACGGTTAAGCTTGATCTCAAGACAGTCTGATACAAGGGCTTGGTATGTCCAGCCATGAGAGACCATGGAAACAAGGTCCACATTCCTGTCCAGGATGAGTAGCACTTAAGGTCGTTAATGAGGACGAGGTGACAGAAAATGTATGGGAAAAAAATCGCACATGGCCTTTGCAGATTGGACAATCCAGAGGAATCCTGTGAGAAAAGCGAGGTGGTCGTTCCATGGGAGCGTGAGGCGGAAAGTAACGCATCTCGAATCTTAACATCGAGTTTCTTGGCCACCATTTCTGCTGCATTTCCCTTGGGAGCACGGATGATCGGGACATGTCCTGCGGATCGATTGAATTCCATTGAACGTTTAGCAACTGCTAGGAGCGCGTACCCGCGGTCACAATGGCACTAAATATTCCACTGGCGATACGTTCAATCTCATCCTCGATCTGTTGTTCGGTCGACGACGGGGAGTTGAGAAGTTTGTACGAGCAATACGATCTGGGCTGAGATGGACCTGCTTGGGCCGCTGGAGGTGGCAGTGGCGATAGTAAGGAGAATAACGATGGTGATGGTGCGATAAACGATAGATATTGGTCGACGACCTGATATAGAGGGCCCATTAGTGTGAACCTTGCCCGAACACAGAACGGTGAGCAGACTAACCTGTTCCACCAACTCCCCGGTACCAGAAGTAGCGACCGAAGCTGCAAGCTCCTCAAGAAGTGCACGAGGTAGAGGTTCGACAAAATTAAGATGAAAAGATTCGTATAAACACTTGTCAAGGTCCTCCGATATTCGGCGTATGTTTTCCAAGGTTGGCGCGATAAAGTAAACGGCGGGAACGTCGGGCAACGGAGGACGCAGCGAATGTAGTTGACTGTGATGAGGTGAGAACCACAAAGAAAGCCAAAATGAAGCTGCGTACACGTGCAGAGTCACGCCAGCATCGCGAAGATCTTGGACACGAAGTACTGTTGCCAGGACGTCTTTCGTTTGCTGGTCCAAGACTAGCACTTTCCATACCAGCGGGGCAGTGGGTGTCGGGGCTTTGACTGCGGATGCGGACTTGGGCTGGGTGGAGGTACCGGATGGTGCAGTTGCATCTTGGGAGATACCGAGGTTGAGTAACCCGAGCAGAGCGTTTGTCTGTGCCTGCTGTAAAGTTGTGGGGGCAATGGCCTGGCACAGGATGAGCAGGACGGCGTCGGTGGTGTTCTGAAAGACTTACATGTTTGAGCGCAGAGCTGGCCATGCTCATTGGACAAGCTTAGAGCTGAAGTCACTGCTTGTTGGTACGGTCTTGACAACGCGCTGTCACGTGTTACAACCGAATGGCTATTCCTCGCTTGCGCACCACGCACCAACCAATCAACTGCCAGCCCCTTGCTCAACTCCAGCAACCAGGTCCTCACGTCCCGATTCCTCCAAAAAGGGTTGCACCCATTTGTTTATCCTACTCTTTTACTACTGGTACGTCTTGTCATGTGCTTTCACAGAAACCGAGCAACCCACCTCTTGGCAGCGCAAACGATAACATGGGTTGCGTGCAAAGTGCACCTCGGGAAGAATCGCAGCGCATTTCTCCCAAGATAGGAAAATCATGGCTTTCGAGGCAAAAGGAGAAACGAGAGCTCAAGGATGTTGGTAGATGGCCTCCGTCACCAGTAGTGCAAGACCCCGCTCCATGGGTAGAAGGCCACAAGACCTTCATACTGCTCAAAGATGGACAAGGCCTTTTCGTGCAAGCGGACGCTGTATCTCACGAATAAGAAAGTGGTGTTCAAGCTCTGCGGACATGATACTCATGTGCGACATATCCAATTTTCCTCTCGTGTGTAATGTTACTGTCACATCCCACTTAGAGATCGCCCGGACTCTTCGAACCAAGACCAGGGACTCTGCTCTACCGCTAGTTCAGCAGTCTTGGACTCATAAATATGCTATTAGTGGGGAAGTGACGTCACTCTTGAGAAATCGGGTGACCAACCATTGTGACATTTTTAACTTGCATGGTAACAGGGTACACAATATTTGCTCCAGATCATCATCAATATATATATATTTCCCGATCCATTAGCGCGTGGAGTGGAGCTCAGGGTGGCCATTTGACTCACGGGAATCATAAAGGTATGATGCAATCGAGTTGCCAAGCGATTGGTAACTGGAAAAACAAGAGTCTCACCGGCTGACTGGAGTAAATGTGTTTCAGTTGACACGTGGATGATTGCCGTACCTTGCCAAGGCTTGTCCAGGACAGCTCACCTTTGGGGTACATCCGACTCCAGTCTCTCGCTATCACCGAAACCAACTTTTGACACAGTGGAGTAATAGATAGTGGCCGTTAATATTTCGTCATTCAGAAGTGGAGCTCAGAACTTCGCCCGAGCGGCGAGGACGCCAACACCAGTCACCCGCATGAGGCGCGTTTGACAGATCCACAATTGGTGTCACATCAATAGGCAGCATAACCGCGGAATGATATCCGAGTTGGAGGGTTGATCTGCTGGTGCCCAACAGCTATGCCGGAAGTGACTGGCAGCGGTTGCGCAGGTGGAACAAGACCAGACCAGTGATTTGGCGGGCACAACCATTTAAATTCTCACCTCCTTCCCTTCCAGCTCCACCAGTCTCCTTTCTGCCCCCTCCCACCAGTATCCCTCCATGATGTTCCCCGATCCACAACCCGCGGAATCAAGGACTTGCAGTGATCCCTTCGTATCTTATTCCCAAGCACTCCACGATTATACTCTCCGCCTCTGGACAGAGTCTCGGAGAATAGCAGAGGAAAAGGCACGATCCAGAGGTGCTCGCAAGGAAGACCCATCCCGCAGACGAATGGAGATCGACACCCCTTATTCCCTCAATTCATCAAAATCGTCCCATACATGAACTATCCGCAGACACCCGTCTTATGGGTACTCTGGCCTTCGGTATCGTAACTCTGCAGCCTTGTAGTCCCCACGTCAGTTAACGTCCGGCGGTTCATTCAGCGAATGCAATCTATTATCCGTGTATCTCTGCAAATCAGCAAATTCTTGTATTTCATCAATATCATTCCGACTTGACGGCCGGTTTGGCCTCAGCGTAAATGTTCAGGACGCTGTCGTCGTATCGATCAGTCCCTGTGCATCTGCTTTGGCTCGTTGTTCGATGCTTCGGTTTGATGTTTGACGCGATCTAATTTTCATAGAATTCTGAACTCACCGTCCTTCCAGCAGGACGCGTTTCCGACGTCGAATTCGTCGTAACCTTGTTGCGACGGAGACAGATAAAACTAGAAACGTTCCTTAGTTCGATCTAACTGTATTCTTGTCGCTGATACTTGACTGTGCAACGTTGCGTGCTTGTCTGATCGTCGTTGGCTTGCTAAGACGGTTATTTGCCTCGCATGGTAACTTGTTCAGCCGTTTAGATTGCAGGGCCCGGCTGGGCTTCAATGCCTCTTTTACGCCTTGATTACAGTGAGAGGCGGGCAAGTCACTGGCATCAAGTTTCGATTGGCCCTAGCCAACTGTATAACCAGTGCACTGCAACCAATGGGGCCCTGGCTTGTGAGCCAAGTCATCCATGTACCGATGCTCACAGGTAAGCAACTGGCACTGGTGCCTAATAACTTACCTCCGGTCAAATCCGCTACGACCCCACAGGAACTCAGTTATGAGCAAGGGTTGATGTGATGCACGTTCGTGAACTAAACTGGCAAGTCTGATGAGCGTTCGTGGAAATTAATAGGCGAAATATGCGCTGGTTACTTGCCACATAAAAGGCCCCCGTGCCAGTGATGTAAACGTCGCAACGCTCGCAAAATGTTCATCAAACGCAGTGCATCACTCTTTGCTGTGGTGCTCGCCTCCGCCACCGCGCTTGTCAGCGGGCAACCGTCTGCGTACACTGTACCTGGCGCTTTCCCCACTTCCTTGTACTCCAACTATTACAACAACCCTACAGCAACCTCTGAACAACCACAGCCAGTCATTTCTGATCCAGTTACCGTAAGTGTGATTTGCCAGAACTGTGTGGAGGTAGTACTGACTTGCCATTCTTAGCACAACGTGTTCCCGTATCCGCTCACTGATCCCAACGTCATTCCCCAGGTGCGGCCCTAGCGATTTTCGCAAAGCAGTAGCCTCTAATCTGCAAGCTAGAATGACACGTCAGATCCCCACCCACTCCCTCCCGTGGCCGACTCGTCCAAGCTTTTGGAGCAAGCAATCGCACAGGTCAAGTCAATTTCGCTCAACCCAATTTTCGGCACGGATCAGTGCGCGCGCTGCCAGGCGTCACTGGAGGTCGCAAAGTTTCTTGCGCTCAGCGCACCTCACCAGGGACCAAACTTCACTGTCGCCATCTGTGAATACTTCAATTACTCATCGACCTGTGAAGTGAGCTATGGCCCTCTCACCCTTGGGCCAATTTTCACGCAGGTCGTGTCATTTGCCGATGTCGGGGGTTATGACGGACAAGTGAGTAGTATCTCGATCAAGTAATCCATGATTTCAAATTTATATTACTCTCCAGCTTCTCTGTGCCCAATTCCTTGGACTTTGCTCCTACCCGGACACCCTGCCTTTGAATATCACAGGTTGGTTTGCCAAGCCGAAGCCGAATCCCATTCCTGTCCCGAAACAACCCAGTGGCGAGCGTCTGAAAGTGTTACACGTGTCTGATCTCCATATCGATCCTCGTAAGCCCCCATTTTCGTTGTCATCTCTTGTCCTCTCGGACTTATTGACTTACAGGTTTTGCTAATGGGGCGGAGGCAAATTGCACCAGTGGACTCTGCTGCCGTGAAAATGCTTATAATCGGCAAAGCCCGCAGACACCATTGCTACCAGCACCTCGGTTTGGCTATTTTCTGTGGTGCGTGCTTTCCTTATCTCTTATACGCGCTTGACTATATCTCGGAGCTTTGTAGCGATTCCCCATATTCATTGATTGCTGCCACTCTAGAGGCTATCCCTCCCTTGACTGGAACGGAGACAACTGGATTTAACCTTACGCTCTACACCGGGGATTTGCTGGCCCATGATCCCAGCAACCAACTATCAAGGTGAGTCAGGCAGTAGTCATAAGATGCCTTATTAAGTACGTATCAAAGAGCCTATATCGAGTATTCAGAGGTAAGGTGACAAGGATGTTATTCACTGTTCTGAGACGTCTCTAGGTTGTGTTGTACGACCTACTCAAACGCATGCTTGGGCCAGGCCCGGTATATGCAACGCTAGGTAACCACGACAGCTACCCATCCGATTTAGCGGCGTCCTATTCTCTCGGTGGCAAATTGGGTCAGGAGTTTGGATGGTATGCTGGATTCCTCGTCATAAGAGTCTCTTACCAGAATGACATGCACCTAGGCTGTATGATCATGTCACTGCACTTTGGAATTACGAAGGCTGGTTGCCGGAAGATTCAGTCGCGTATTCACGCGCACACTATGCAGCATACATGGTGAAACGAACAGACGGACTGAGGATCGTCAGCCTGAACACAAACTTATGTACGTCTATATGAGTGGTCTATTTGGTGCAGATGCCAGCAACCTGTTTCACTATTTCTAGGGTATCGGTCGGTGGTTCCAACTTCTCATTTACTGTATTCTGAGCTATCCATACTAGATCGAACTACTTCAATTATATCAACGCTTCGCATCCAGATACCTCTGGTATGATGAGGTTCCTGACTGACGAGTTGCAAGACGCCGAGGATGCGGGCGATCGTGGTACGTGAATCGCCAGGCAGGACACAGTCCATACTAATGGAAGGACAGTCTGGATTATCGGTCATGTAGTCAGTGGTTGGGACGGTTCTAATTCCCTAATGAACCCAACAAATCTATGTACGTGTCCTGGCCAAGGATCCCGGTCTCGGCTGAAATTCTCCATTTAACAGTCTATCAAATGTAAATGTTCTTGTTTATTACATTCTCTCGCCGCCGCTTCTTAATGAGATTTACAGTGTCGATCGCTTCTCTCCTCACGTCATCGCGAGTTCAGTATAAGAATCTCTCACTTAAGTTGCTAGCTAACCCTGCTGCAGACATCTTTTGGGGCCATATGCATGAGGATCAGGTGTCCGTAAGTCCTTTGGAACCTCAGTCCACTCCATTTTTAAGATTTGGACATAGATCTATTACACGAACAATGCCACAGTAATGAATACTGACACTGCTCAAACATTATCCTGGGCACGTTCTCTTCACCTTCTCGTTCCAACATCGCTAACCCTTCCTAGACGGGACCTTCCGTGACTCCTCTGACAAACTTGAACACCGGTTTCCGCGTTTACGAGGTCGACTCCGCTGTATGTCCATCGTGTTCCTGGAGGAATCGATACTGATTCTGGATTATTCATAGACTTTTGAAGTTCTTGATGCTTACACGTGAGTTACATGGCATCTGGTAGTCACAGAAGCAGCCCTAACATTTTGTCGACAGTTATAAAGCCGCGGTCAACACCTTCAGTGCTCTAGACTCTCAGATTCGATACGGACCCACATTCGAATTGGAGTATAGTACCAGGGAAACCTACGGTGCAAACATCCCCTGGAGCGGCAGTGACCCGCTGAATGCAACTTGGTGGCAGCTTGTGACTGAGCGTGAGTCCATCGGACAGAAGTCTGTCCTCCAACTGACCATCGCGTCTGTAGAGATGGCTGTTAACTCCACCTTGGTTGAGGTATGTGGACACCCTGTTAAAATATGGACTGAGCCCTGTTCCTGACAAAGTAAACCAGATCTTCAACACTTATCAGGGCAAGAGCTCCATTCTTACCGCTCCGTGTACTGGAGAATGCGTGACCGCCAGAATCTGTTACATCCGCAGTGGATCTGCCAGCATTGCTCGCGACAACTGCCAGTCGGGGTATGGTTCAGTTCAATAGGTGCCTCTGACTTTGGAAATTACCTTCAGAATGGAAGATGTCAAATATTAGTACTCAGTTCTTCGTACCCGTTTTGAAATCCCCGACTCCAACTTATGGAAGAGGGCTTTTGTATGCCATACTCTACCAACACCGAGTTGATTGTCCTGTTCCTGTCCTGGGGGAGGGTGATTCAAAGTCTGCGTTTCAGCGGCAGAGTCTGACATCAAGCTTTCCTCAAGGGATTCCAGGGGGTGTCGTACCATTGAATCGAGAGCCTGGACCATTTGCACTAGACCTGACCGCGCATTCGTCTGTGACCCCACGCCAGAATGACCACGGAATCGTGGATTGCCTCAGCCGGGATGTAACGGATTAATTCGATATGGGGGGGTATACTTTGTTGGCAATGCATCCTGGTTGTAGAAGAGACATACCCCAAGCAAATTGGTATGCATATGACATGGTTTCCTTGAAAGGTGGGTGATGAGGTATTCCATCTGCATTATTCCGCAAGTTCTGGGTCCATGTCATTTCTGACTTGTTCCGAGAGACGTGACAATAAACTCTCCAACAGACTGCTCAACGAGAGGCCAACTTTGACTCCCCACCCAGTGGAAAGAGACTGGCCAGACACTTGAAAGGAACCCCATGAACGATCAAATAGTTGAACTGCACAATATGTTATGTATGACCGTTGCTACAAAGTTGGAGGACCAAGAGTACATCAGACCGTTCTGCAGATCTGGCTGCACTCTGTCCATGTCAGATCTAACGTTGCCGTCCTCCGGCACCACCGCTAACCACCACCAGCTTCTTTCCACGTCTACGACCTCCGCCGCGTTGTTCAAGCTCATGCCAAGCTGCATCCAGGTCCCACTCATCACCAATCTCTGGAGTCGCGTTGCGGTTAGTCGGCTGAGAGCGGGACACAGAGGGTGCAGAATGAAGTGCAGAGGCAAAGCTTCTTGAACCCCATGCACCAGACGTGGGCTGAGAGGTTGGAGCACGTGGTGAAAGCTCCTCAGTCTCGAGGCCAGGTGGCGGGTGATCCATAATATCAGGGGCAATGTTTCCTTCGCGTGACAAAAGCTTCACCCTTTCCCTTTCCCTCTCCTCTGCCCGCGCGCGCGCTCGGTCGTCTTTCTTCTCCTTCTCCTTCCTTCGTGCCGTCCTCAACTTGAGTGCACCTTCAAAATTCTTCAGACCGTCTAGTCCTACAACTCCCTCCAGATCAGCTTCAATAAATACAACGTCTGCACCCTCCGGCATGTGAGCCAAGTATTTGCAGCGTTTGCGCAGGTCGTCATTGACAGTGCCCTCGGCAGCAGACTCGACGCGGACAGTAATTTCGTCAGGAAAGGAGGCGTATCCACTGTAATGGGAGAATAAGATCTTGATATCTAGCGGATGTAGGAAGACAGCCAGGCCTGAAGCTGCTTGATAATAGTAATAAGTCTGTGTCGAAGGAGGGGGCGGGTTCAGATTACGACGTTGTCGGTGGTTTCTGTTACCGGTGGGCTGTGGGGACCGGTTAGGCCGGGTTGCATGGTCTGATGTTACTAGCGAAGATGTATCCAACGGCTGGTTATTCGTAAATGATGGCAAACGCTGGGTCGCCAAAAATGCATCCGGAGTCTCGTGCAGGCTGGCTGGCTCGATATCAACCCGTCCACTTCGACTGGTAATGTGTGCATTGCGACGCTGAAGGTCGTCGTACTCCTTGCGAGCCTTGTCGATAGTCCGGATGAGTAGCGGCGATTCAAGAGCAGCCGCTTTCGCAATTTGATGGCGTAGCTTTTCCTCCGCGGCATCAATGTACACAATGCTAAGTTCATCTTTCACAGCCATAATCAAACGTCGTTCAACGCCCAGCATATCCAGATCCCTCGAGAGATCTGCGATCAGATGTTGTGGAGTGGCCAACATGAACTTGGCGAAGTTGTATACGTCGGGCATGAAATAAAATGGGGCCTGGTGAGGTGGGAGGAGGTCCGAAGGCCACGTTTTCGAGCGAGGGAGTGCCAAAGTTGTAATCTGGGGGCGCTGCATAAGACGCATGCGCATGAAAGAACCTGTACGAGGAGTCGTCTCAAATGGGTCACCGAGAGAGTAGGAAGATGCGCTGCCCGAAGCAGGATTGTCACAATCCTCGCCCGATGGAGCTGATCCTTCGAACCATTTGACGCTCTTGAGTTGTCTCGCGTTAACGGAGTCGAAGCAGATGGGACAGCGGGCCCATTTAAGATTGTCTGACAGGCTCAAGTAATGGAGGATACATGGGAAACAGAATACCTGAAATAAGTCAGTGGGGGGCGAAAACACGAGAGTGGACACCAACATGACCGCACTTCGTCATCCTAGGGGCAACAGGCGGAGAGAGGCAGATAGGACAAGTAGTCAAGCCCTCATCTGGACCCAAAGTCTCCCCACTCGTTGTCGATGCGTAGGCTGACGCTCGCGGGACGACGACCTGTAATATATCTTCCCACTGGAAGAAACTTTAACAGAAAGAGGTTCAGAAAACAACGGACATAAGGATGGAAAGATCATACATGTCCGGATCCGCGAAATGGACTGTGTAGTCTCCCGTGGGATTCATAATGAATCGGTATTGGGCGTTCACAAATCCTGGATGAGAACAAATTTAGCGTTAGGTAGGATGACTGATAAGGGTGGTACTCACTCTCCTTGTTCCAAACGCCATGCGTTGTGGTCTTCTTGCCACGCCTGGGCAAGCTTTGTGAATGAGTTTGCCTCGGAGGCAGAGTGAAATTAAGGAGATGATTCAGTGACTGAGAGGATGCCATCTTCGAGGTTCGCTTTGGAGTGTTTTGTCCAGATGGCTCAGAGGCCATCGGGACTGACATAGACAAGAAATCCCTGATATCGCTCTCTGCCTGGAGACCTTGCTGGGGCCGTTCCCTCGGACGGGGGGAGACAGGCCACCGGGTAGGTACTAATACTATGGCGAGGAGCCGCCCAATGACTCCAGTCGGAGTCACGTGTCATCATCCTACTTAGCGTTTCAATCCTCCGTCATGGCTAAGGGAAAAAATCTGAACCCTGCCGATGCCTACCGTGCGTGAAGATTTCATTAGGCCTTTGATTCGCTGTTCACCAGTCTACTTGGCTCAGGAAAGGCGCAGCGCAAGAAGGAACTCAAGAAGGCACGTTTTCCTGGAAATCTGTAGTTTGTTCTCTAATGCACTCTATTGCAGTAGAACAAAACGGAAAGAGCTAAGGCTCGCGACTTTGCTTTGGTCAAGAAGGATACACGAGGTAGGCCCCGTCATTCCTTGCAAGTACGCCTACTCATCACGTCTCAGACTTGGAGGATGAAATCGAAAAGCTCGAAGCGAGCACCGAACTGTCTGCCTCGGACAAGTCCCGGCTGACGAATCTCAAGAGTGAATTGTCAAAGATCATGGAAAGGAAGGACGAGTATGTTAAGGACCATCCTGAACAGCGCAAGCTTGTATATCGTCCGCGTAAACAGGAAAAGATTGAAGATCAGAAGGAGACACTTCCTGTGGAACAGAAAAGAAATCTGTTCAATAAACATGGTCTCCCTCGGCATCCGGAGCGCAGTATCTACTATGACTCTGTGATGAATCCTTACGGTGTCCCCCCTCCTGGCATGCCCTACATCGAGAGACGTGAGTATTTGATTGGAATTTATCTTATTCATGTATTATATACATTTGTAGCTCTCACCGCGGATGAAGTGGACAGCGGTGAGGATGTCGAAGGTGGGACTTTCACTCCTGTACTGTATTTTGTTCTAGTGCTTATTCACTTGAGGATTCAGACGAGGATATTGTCATGCCCGAGGGCCCGCCACCCGGTGCCAGTTTGGAGAACTCTGAAAGCGGCAGCGACGATGACATTCCTATGCCAGAAGGACCTCCACCGAGTAATGTACCAAGTTCGTCTCGTACGCTGGATCTGTTCCGGAATGGTACTGACGTTGTGAGTCGAGCAGACCAGAACAATCAAGCGTCGCCGAGTGCAATTCCTCCACTATTCCCGCCTCCACTTCCGCAAATACCACTGAGCACGCCATCGTTCATGCTTCCTCCTCCACCGCCACCGCCTGGTTTTCATGGCGTTGTTTATACAAGTCCACCTGGCATCATACCTCCACCGCTACCACCTCCCGGCTTTTTTCCTCGTCGGATTCAGTCCGCTGCTGTGATTCAGGATCCCCTTTCATCCATCCCACACCAAACTTACCAAGCCCACCGCGCCCGTCAATTACCGCCTGGGCACCCTTCCTTGCCTCAAAAGCCCTCCAGTGGTGCCTCTGGCGCCATCTCTGCAAGGGCACCACACACTGGTGCCATCATCTCCGCTGAACCAGAATTGCGTGACCTAAAGAAGGAAGCAACAGCTTTCGTCCCAACATCGCTGAAAAGAAAGAAGGCTTCGGGAGTACCTAGTTCCTCAAAAATAAACGCCGCGCCGTCTGTGAATGTTGGCTTGGAGGCAACGTCCCCTCAGGCTCGACCCGACCTCGTTGGCGTACTGAAGAGCCAGTTGGGAAGTGTTACTGCCCCTCCATCGAATGGCCAAGCACCAGATAAAGAAGCGAAGGCGCCAATCGTGAAGGAGAAAGACGACTATCAGAAATTTGTCGATGAAATGAACGACCTGCTAGGTCCGCCTGGTAGTTCGTGATTGTGCAGACGTTCAGTGGCGCCTTTTGCTGTCGTGTCTGTTAGCAAATGAGATATAATTGCCCCTGAAACACCACTATATATCGCGATACGATCCGAGTAATAATACACCAAGTGCTAGCTCAAAAGAGGTACGCTGTGGAACATTCGCTTCCGTGCCAACACGCGCCAATCCACCCCTTGGACTCAAATTTGTTTTCGCATGAGCGAGACAATTCTGCTTTGCCCGAGACCGCTTGCACGATATGGTGGTCGTTTTATTCTCCTGCCTCTCCTCCCTCAACAACCGCACTTGAGACCTCTGCCTGCGGAAATTTGGTCGAGGGTATTCACCCTTGCCTTATCGGCAGATGCATCACAGCGGTCGCATCGCAAGCCCACCACAAGCGGACTCTTGTGGTGTGTCTCATTAATGCTGGTGTGCAAATTCTTCCATGTAAGTCCTGCCAATCAATTTCGTCTCCATCAGACTCGTGTCTGTGTGACAGTATCGCTCGAAGGCGTAGCGAGACACAGATTGCAGCGCACTCAGCTTATACAGTATGACTTCTCCCTTGGATCGCTTCGACAGATACGGTCATTCCCGCAAAGGTTGCTAACATTCGACTCATAGGAAGTGGCCTCTCCGCTTCTGTATTCCAACGTGAAGCTCCACACCATCAGCGGCCTCGACAAGTTCACTTTGCGACTCCACACTGCAGACCAGCTGTGGGACTCCATTCGCCGAATACCATACTCTACGCCTGGACGATGGGTACAGAATTTGGATCTGTCAAAGATAACGGCCACGCACGGTTCCAGACAGGGATTCGTGATTGATTCGCTGCTCACCACGCTATTTCCTCTGATTCCATTCTTGGAAAATCTGACCCTATCGCCAGTCGTTCCACTCAGTCGCCGTGCTCTCACCTCTCTGACCAACAGAGACGGGAGTTCTAATCTGAGGATTCTCGGCGGTGTTTGCTATACTGCCACGTTCAGTTCTGCAATTTCCGTTGAAGAGGACCTGCTCGTTCCACTGCTCCGAATGTGTCATCAACTCGAGCGTCTGGAAGTTATTGGGAGCGATATGGAGCCAGCAGACGCGGAACCTAGCAGTCAAGAAGCAGTGGAAATTCCGGCAACGACTGCGAAGCTGGATCTCCCGCGTCTCCATACCTTAACTCTGTTGTCTATGCCCTCGTCCTCCCTCGTGCATGCTCTATTAAATACGGCTCTCCCGCGCCTAAGGACTTTATGCCTCACACCATACGAGGATGTCCCTTATCCGAGAGCCCTCACAACACAATTCCTCGATGTACATGGCAACTCGCTCTCCACGCTGTCGTTCTTCACTCACAAATCCTGGCCTACACGCCTTCATCCTTCCCCGTGCACTCTATTTCGCACTTGTCCAAATCTACGCCATCTCTCGCTCGAGACTCCATTGCCGTCCTTGGTGCCTCCCGATGCCGCAGACTTGGGACAGGTGGTAATGCCATTGCAGATCCTTTCTATCCCTCGACCGAATCATGATTTCTGGAGAACCTTGGAGACATTGCTTCCTTCATTGCCTTCGCTAGATGTCGTACGCATGAGAGACATACGGTGGCTGCGGAAGGGGTTGAATCGTCACGCTCAAGAAGCTGGTGTGCAAGGTGAGATGCGAGTTTGGAGGCAGCGTTTGGCGAGACGAGGCATTCGCCTTCTGGATAGTGATTGGAAGGATATGGTCTGAAGATGTATCACAATTTATTCGCTGGATCTTTATCTTCATATGCATGTACTTGTTCTAGTCCTCACTTAGTAGCATTTCGAAAATGCGGGTTCAAAGACACCGTGCAAGTATACGCGTTGCACTATCGATTCATAAGTGATCGCAGTTACCTGAACACTCCGTCTTTCCTCAACATCTCCACCGCGCTCTGCAAGTCAGCTCCTAGATCGTGGTGATGAATAAAAGCCCACTGATCCGCTAGTCTGATACGGAGACTCTCTATTACGGCACTGTTGTCCCCGTCGTGGAGTGACTCGTAAAGCTCCCCGGCCATAGCGCTCCTTTCCAGAACCATGTTAGCACGTGGTTGCCGCACTCTGTCATAAACGCGCAGTACATCCTACAGAAGCAATGGCCGAGTGAGATGGTGCGAAGGAACCCCAACGGAGGATAAACTCATACCTGAAGGTTCGTCGACGCAGTCCCCGGGTGAGTCAGTAGTTTGCAGAGCACAAGGGCGTCCTCAAATCCCTGGCCAACGCCGGCCCCCAAGTGGGGACACATTGCATGCGCTGCATCCCCCACGAGAGCGATATGCCCCTTTACAAAGCTGCTAAGTGGTGGATCGACAGTATGGATGGACCATTTGCTCGGATTTGTGATGAGAGTTAAAAGTTTTCGCACTTCTGTGCCACTGTCTTCATGCGCGTCCAGTATTTCCAGCTCCGCGGCTGGCGTTACCCACTTGTGTGCAGGTATCTCGATAGAACCTGCTGGGATGGAACGATCGGTACAGAACACGACGACATTGATCTTTGACGTATTCGTCAGCACTAATTAATAGAAGGGCACATTGTCGAGTTACTCACCACCTTTCCGTCCTTGATCGGAAACGTGATGATGTGCTATGTTTGGCAGAATAATCAGCTCATGGCAGTTCGAACCTTTAGATTAAGAACGAGGTATATTTACCTTGTCCACGCCGACAATGCAATGAGGTCGCTCAGTTAGTTGCAGCGTGACCCCTGCTCGTTTGACATCTTCCCAAAGAAGCAGTGCACGATATGCCACTGTTCGTGTGAAGACGACGCGTTGCTCGCTCTCGAGATCACCCGAAACAGCCTGACGGACCGTACTTCTGATGCCGTCCGCACCAAGAACGACGTCGGCCTCAAATATGGTGCCGTCTTTGAAGTGAATGACTTGTCTGGAATCGTTGCGAGATATTGATGTACATCGTTTGTTGAAATGAATGATAGCAGGGTTGGTGAGTTCTACAAGGCTGTCTAAGAATGCAGCCCTACCATACAATGCGTGAGAAATGCGAATGTAGAAAGTGATGCGACACAAACCGGTGTATGCCCAACCCTACGTCTTCTGGTAGGGCTTCGTACTGCGGTCAAAGTGATGAAAGGTAGGACATACATGACAATGGGTGGCAACGGACATCTAGGATATGTCCGTGACCAGGCAATCCAGAGACGAAGCGAAAGGCTCTCTGGTCAGGGACTTTTTGATCTGCATACTCCATCATAGCCTCCGTGAGGCCCATCTCGTCCAGGGCGCGTAGCGCATTCGGACCTGTACAATAGACAGATTCTCTCATCGAGGGTCTCAAGCAAGCTAGTGATCACCGACTCACCCAAGGCTACTCCGGCACCTACTTCACCGAACCTTGGCTAAGGGAAAGTAAGTTCAGATCCAAATATCGGTCATGCACCTTACTGCAGATTCGAACACGTCGACTTTGATCCCAGAACGACTGAGGTATACAGCGCAGGCCAACCCGCACATACCTCCCCCGACGATCGCAACATGGAAATCTTTCTGGCAGGTCATGGCTTATCCAGATCGGTAATGCAACACGAAAGAACGGTACTAAACAACGCTTTGTGGGTTCTTAACGCTCGGCTGATGAGAATGGATATCATCCGATGAAACGAAGAAGACCTGCTCTACGGGCATATTTATCCTGAAATATTAATGTACGGTAGCCGGGTTGAGTCGGGCAACCAGATCCGGTGGCTCCCAGGTCGGTTGGTCCTGGTGACTTGCCACGATGCAAGGAAAGAGAGGAAATATAGATTTTCCGCTTGAAATTGGAATGTAAGTCGACAGCTGAGTCGGAGATCAAAGAGGAAAAGATAAGCATCGTGAGTAAAAGTCGAACATCACTCTCACCATTAATCAGAGGTGGCCACAAGGAGAACTTGACAGGTGATCTGCGAACAGAATTGCACACTCCTTCTGTCTAAGGCGGTCTAAGGCGGGAGAAATGCGTGAATCTGTGATAATCTGCTGCCAATTCCCGTACAGAACGATGCGCTTGAGAGCGGGAAGGAAGCGACTGGAAAGAAAGTCGAAATGGCGATTGAGATGCCTCCAATTATCGTCCAGAATGCCACACGGGAAAGCGTGGATTCCTACGCACTGGAGGGAGGATTGCTCGACCAGCAGTGCCTCGGTAGGTGGTGCCGTGAAGTTGATAAAGTAGTTGAAGACTTTTACCCCCGTGCATCCCCGAATGAATGGCGAGATCTGGTCTGTCATGTGGAAAGCAATGTTTCGTCCAAACTCGACCGTGCAGAGTTGGCCACCGAATTGGAGCCACAATTCTTCCAATCCACCATGGTCTGCCGGAAAGTCGGCGACGACGTGAACGAGAGAAGGGAGCTCCCAACGCTTGATTTGCCACACAAACAAGGCGTTCACGCGCTTCAAGCGAAGTGTTGTCAGTGCTGGCAAGCGTATTTTAGGGTCCAAGTGCATGGAGTTCATCCAAAACTCGCCGCCGAGAGCTAGAAACTGCAAGGAGGGGGTATTGCGAAGGACATCCGTCAAGGAATTGATGCCACCTGAACGTGCAGCATTATTATAGTGCCACCACTCCAGTCGCGTGAGGGAGGACAACGACACGATCTCTGCAGGGAATTCGTATCGCAAATAATGGGATGTTTCAAAGGAGGGGCGGGCCAGGGTTTTGAGAGAAGGGCAACTGCCCAGAATTTCAACGACGTCGTGGGTGTCGCCAGGCCTTTCTGTCGCAGTCTGGGTGTAAGGGAGTTCGAGGCGGTGGACGAATCTCCCAAGGGAGTGCCCCTGGAACGGCTGGTCATCTATGTGATGATGATGGTCTGCCAAGATTGTCTTGAGGTTCCCCGAGTCATGTCCAATCCGTACATCTTCGTAAAGAAGAACAGTGGCAAGGGTCCGCCAGTGACGGCACACCTGGACGAGCGCGCGCTTGGTCTTTAGTGATTCATCGAACGTCTCTGACGAAGCGCGAAACGGCTCGTAGTATGGCGCTGGGTAACCACCTGAGGGGTAAGTTGCCCAACAAAAAACAATGATCCAAAGCTCGGGAGGTAACTGGCTGGGCATGCGGAAGTCATCATCACAATGAAGTGGAGCGGATAAGCATATAAGGTTCTATGTCACACGTGATCATTCAAGCACGATATAAATCGATTCATGAGTGCGTCAAAGCAGAAGCATGCGGGGACATGTGGTATCATCTTGTCGAGAACGAGATAAATAGGACGTGTAGGAACGAGGGAAATGGATAATATAGGGGGTGACAACAACACGAGAGGAAACAACTCGGCGGTCTCAGCGTCATTAAAAAAAACGTCAAGTTCGTGGAGTGCATGGCAGGTGTCCAGAAGAGATAGATGACAGAGAACGATAGAGTAGATCCATCCACTATATGATCTGGAGATAATTCGATGGGGCAACTTGGGGGAGAGTGAACAAACAGTGGACAGGGTGAAGGAAACAAGACTTACTGCCGACCGTTCCGTCTGTCTTCTTTGCCTGCCACCACTTGCCTTGCTTGTCGATAATGTCGAGAATTTCGCCCTTGATAAAGGAAATTTCGTTGGGGTCGTCAGGGGAAGCAGTGTCTAAAACATGTGTGAAGATCGCAGTAAAGAGTGAAATAGGAGTACGGACATGCGTAGAGAGCCTTTGCAGAATAAGATTCCTGTTCTTGGACAGCCTCGGGAGAGGCACTAGAGGCACTGAGTGTGGTGCCTGCGCCGATGCCAGCAGCGCCTGGGCCGATGAGGGGAGAGGTTGGACCGGTGTTCGGATCGGGACCGGTGAGTTGACCAGATGGGGGGATTGGAGTGCTGTGAGCGCTGCCAGGGGGGGCGGGGATGGGGGCGGGGGCGGGGCCAAGATTGCGAGGGGGAGCGCCGTCGATGCTACCGCCACCGACGAAGCTGTTTTGGCTCCTTACGGCAGCGGGGCCGATTGTACCTGGCATTTTAGCAGCGGGATCGTAAGGGATATCCTGGGAACCGATGCCTGCGCCGGCAGAGTAGTTCGCTGCGTAACCGTTTGAGGCCATGTGAGCGGAAGGGCCGCGGGTTCTGCGACGACGGGAGGGAGGGGAGAGACCACCTGTTCCGAGAGAGTTGAAGAGGTGAAGTGCGAGGGAGTCCTCCTCTGAAGTGAAGTAGAGGACCCAGAGGATGTCGACGAGAGTGAGGATGAGCCAGCCAGCAGCCATTGCGTCGAGGGCCGCGCGTCCGGAGAAGATGCTCTCGTTTACGCTGAGTACTGCGAAGACGATTGCGACTGCGCCAAAGGTGGATATTTGGAAACGATGCATTGCTATGGAGTCAGTTGCGAGGGTGTGGATGACGCCGAGGATGAGGAAGAGCTGGAGGAAGATGGCGAACCAGGGAACACCGACATTTCCGACTGTGAGAAAGGGGTGTGAGCGAGAGAGAAAGGAGAGAGAGGAGGCAAGTACACTGGGCGGTTGCGATAGCTTGTGATATGAAAGCAATGAACCAAGCGAGCTGTTGGATGGGGGTGAGAGGGATCGGGTTGGAGGTAGAGGAACGTACTACGGATAGAACGGTGGTGAAGAGGAAGAGATAGTGCGTTAGGATCGGTGTAAAGTCGAGTCCTTCGTTTCCTCGCGGAGGCATCTTTAAAGACGAGTCGTGCGAGTCAAACGCCCTCGTCCAATTTTTTTTTTTCACCCCCCAATCACCTCTTCCCACGCTCCTTCCTTCCAACCATGGTCACATCCGATTCCGATTCCGACCCTCTCCCCCCAGCCATGCCCAAGTCGTCCACGCCCCGTCCCCGCACCGCGCCAGACACGCCAGAGCTCGCCCGTCCCCTCAACGTCACCGACGCCCTCAGCTATCTCGATGCAGTCAAGGTCCAGTTTCAGGACAAGCCCGACGTGTACAACCACTTTCTCGACATCATGAAGGACTTCAAGAGCGAAGTGTAAGTCCCGTCCTCGTCCCAGTCCTCCCTGCTGCATCCCCCCCAGGATCGACACCCCCGGCGTCATCGACCGCGTCTCTATGCTCTTCCACGGCAACCCCTCCCTCATACACGGCTTCAACACTTTTCTTCCCCCCGGCTACAGGATCGACATCTCCATTGACGCACGTGATCCAAATGCCATCCGCGTCACCACCCCCTCCGGCACCACAACCAACGCCCTCAAACCATCCTCCACCGCTCCCCTCCCCTATCTCCCCTCGCGCGCCATCACTCCCTACCAGCACCTCGACTTCTCACAAGGTGCCTCCACCACCACCACCGCTGCTGCCACATTCCTCGGCGGCCTCGGCGCCAGGAATGCCCTCGACACAAAACCCGCTGGCGAATTCAACCATGCAATCCAATACCTTAATAAGATAAAAGCACGCTACGCCGACGACCCAGATACCTACAAGCAGTTCCTCGAGATACTCCAGACATACCAAAAAGAACAACGTCACATACAGGACGTAAGCCTCTCACCCCAATTCACCGCTCTCTCTTCACTCCCTGTTCAGTCCCAGGTATACGCCCAGGTTCAGCTCCTCTTCAAGGATGCTCAAGATCTCTTGGCCGAATTTAAGGACTTCTTGCCCGAGGCCTCCATCGCCTTTGCTGGTCCAGGCGGTGTCGCTAGCATCCTCCCCCAGCCGACCGTCGGTCCTGGTGTCCCAGCACAGTGGTCCGATATTGACAAGGACAAGATCGGAAAGAAACCCCTCGTTTCAGCACCAAAGAAACGGCGCAAAGGTCCCGAGAAAGATACCACACCAGTCCCTTCCTCTCGCTCAACAGTCAGTCGAGTTCGTGTCGTCGTCGTCCGCCTTCTTTTCGTAGCTGACGCATGCCTCAGGCAAAGAAACCAAAGCATACACACAAGCCCGGAGAGCCGGATTCGCCTCATTACTCCTCTTATGTGCTACCTCCCCCCTCCCCGCCCCACGCCACCTCTCTCCCTCAAACCCATGTCATGCAACCTTCACTTCCACACATGGGCATGTTGCCTCCTGTCATAAACGTACCTCACTCCGCCATCCAGACACCTCCCGACGAACTCTTATTCTTTGAGCGCGCAAAGCGAACGTTGGAGGGCAGGGACACTTACGATGAATTCCTCAAGCTGCTTACCCTCTACTCAAAGGACATCATCGATGCTAAAACCCTCGTGGACTTGTCCCAGGTCTTTTTAGGCGACGGGGACTTGCTCGCACAATTCAAGGATGTACTCCATATTGACGAGTTTCACTCTGGCATCGAACACGGTCCCCCTGGCAGCATTCGCACAGGTCCACCAGAACCATTACCCGCGCTCCCAGCAGACGAAGGTGAGGGCCCGAGTTATCGCAGACTCCCAGAAAGCGTATGTCGCCTCTGCATAAGCTTATGAGCCACTCCCTCATCCCGCATGTAGGAGGTCAATCTAGCCTGTTCTAGTCGGGACGAGCTGTGTCGTTCTGTCCTGAATGATGTTTGGGTTTCCCATCCAACGTGGGCGTCAGAAGAGGCTGGTTTCATTTCCCACAAGAAGAACTCGTTCGAAGAAGCGCTTCACAAGAGCGAAGAAGAACGACACGAGTATCACGTCCAACTCGAGGCCCTTGCACGCACCATTACGCTCTTTGAGCCACTCGGTACGCGCATCGAAAAGATGACCAACGAGGAGCGTGCGACGTTCCGGCTCAAGCCCGACTTTGGCGGGCCTAGCAGGAGTATCTATCACCGTACCTTGAAGAAGGTTTATGGACGTGATGCCAGTGCAGAAGTTATTCAGGCCCTGCAGGATTGTCCCAGCGTCGCGGTCCCAGTCGTGCTAGCACGCCTGAAGGCCAAGGATGAGGAGTGGCGTCGGATACAACGAGAGTGGAACAAAACCTGGCGTGAGGTCGATGCCAAAAACTTTTACAAATCTCTCGATCATCAAGGGAATCAATTCAAGCAAAACGACAAGAAACAGATCACAGCCAAGCACTTTGTGCAGCATATCGAGGGCATCAAGGAAGCTCAAGAACAGAAAGTTGCCCAACGAGGTCGACCGTCTTTCGCAGCAGGCTCAGTAGGGCATCAGCTGGAGTTCGAGTTTCCACAGACGTCTGTATTGCACGATTCGCTCCGTCTGGTCTACTCCTTTTTAGATCATTCTCAGGCGCAATACAGCCCACTGGAGCGGCGTGCTATCGAGGGCTTTCTCCGCCAGTTTGTGCCTTTACTTTACATGTGCCCAGCGCATGAATTCGATGCCGCGTGTGGTCCCTCTGATAGTTTACAGGACGATGATTTGGCGCACGAAATTTTGAGCAACTCACGCAGCGGGAGTAGATCAGCAAATGGACCGTCGACCGCAATGGGGGACTTCCGAAGATCATTATTCAAATCATCTCGAGAGAAGTCTCCTGGGCAGGACGCGAGGGACGCGGCTTCCCTAACCCCGACTTCGCCCCACTCTCATGGCGATGGCAACACCAGATTGACGAAAGTGTTCGACGAAAATAACTCTAGCGACGTCTGGATTCGGACTACCCAGGCCTATTTTATTTTTACGAAGCGCAAACCCTTTTTTGCCAACACGACCATTTATACATTGTTGTGTTTACTGCAGGTAGTCGATTGGCTTTCCAGATTGTCTCGATAATCTGACTTATGCATGCTGCAGTCGATCTATTCCCGACTGGTCACCTGCAAAGACGACGGTGCAAAACATGTGGCGGAGAACCTCAATCCTATGGATAGCAATCCAATTGCTGTCGAGCTGGGATTGGATGATCCGAATGGCCCCGGTGCTGTCCTAAGACAGGCCACGGAAGCATTGGGAGAGCAGCGACCAGACAGGACACAGGACCTGGTTTACATGTACTTTATGGACGCCTGTGAAAAGCTGTTTGACGGCGAGCTCGAGGCCGGTTCGTTTGAGGAACACATGCGATGGTTGTTTGGTAACCAGGTAGGTGGCACCCTAACGAGAATCGATAGTTTTGCTGAAAGAGTGACACAGGCTTACCTCCTTTTCACGTTGGACAAGCTCATTGCCGCATTTATCAAGCAGGTCAGGAGTTGTCCGATACACGCTCCAGAAATGAGACTAAGCCGATTCTAATGGAGCAGGTGCAAAGCGTGTTATCAGATAACAAGTCACAGGAGCTATGGATGATGCTCCAAGATGCGCGCAAGGTCGGATGGCTAACTAACCAGGATATGATCCGATATCGTCGGGAGGCTGAACGGCACGTGGGAACGGATGAGCATTTATACCGCATTGAATGGGTAGGCCCACTCTAGATGACCTAGGTTGCTGACTGGAAATGAGACAGGACCCGGAATGGAAGAAAATGATGATCCAGCTTCTCGAGGGCAACGACCCCAGTGCTGAAGTAGACCGGTCTGCGATTGGGCGATGGCGTGAATACATGGACTCGTATGTTCTGCGGCAGCCTACAGAGTGGATGCCGGAGCTCAGGGAGGAAGGGCGGAGTACGTTATTTTTACGAAAGTGGGTGTTTGTGTGTTTGTCGGGTGATGCGCCCTGCTCAACTGATGGACTAAAATAGATGGTTGTCGGGGGACGAGTCGACGGTTGCATGCAGCGACATGAGGATCTGGATCAAGGTGGGTACGTACAAACTGTTGTACGAGGCGGGGACGGAAGACACGTTGATACAAAGACGGAGCAGAGAGGAAGAGAAGGTGGTGGAGGAGAGGGTGCGGAGACGGAACGAGGAGCGACGGCGCTGTCGGCTATTGCAGGAGTATTAGCCGCACTTGGTATTTATTTAATTGAATTATTTTTGGTGTGCGCGGCAATAATACTTACTTAAGCTGGAGGGATTCCCGCCCACGTCTAGTCCGTTTTCCTTCCTCTCAAGTTGTCTGTGTGAGGACAGGCAGCTCGTCGTTCTGCACGACGCCAAGCTCTGTTTCTTAGACGGGGGCGCCATCCCCAGCCATTTCCTGTCTCTCGTTGGCACCCCGGCTCGGTCCCCGCATTAAGCCACGCCGTATCCGCAAGACTCTCTTGGCACGTCTTCTGTATTTTCTCGTATCATGGCCAAGCCAAAACATGGCCGATCCAACCATCTCTCTCTCCTCTCCTCTTCCTCTCCGCGCTTCCCCTCCCCAGCCGTCCTCTCAGCGCTTGCTCTCATCGCGACCACCTCGACCCCAGTGGCAGGTGCCCCCCTCCCGACCCCACCTCCCACCTTCCTTTGCCCGTTTATCGAACGCGATAACATCCACCCATCTTCGCACTCCCTTGTCACACTTCCCCCCCGTGCAGCCCCCGCTCCGACGTCTCAACACTCTAGACGCCAAGCAATCGCAGGCAAATATGTCCAAGGATCCGACAGTGTCTGGCGCAAAACTGACGCGTGGACACTGTACGGCTCAACAGTGGGTGTCATCCTACTCTCTCAATCATGTTTCCCGTCTCAACATGCTTTTCCAGTGTTGCTCCACGTCAACTGCAAGCACGTCTGCCACGCAATCCCAAACAACTTCTTCTCAATCGCCCACACCCACTTCCACAGGAGAGTTCGACACATCGGTGCTCCCCGCGGGCTGGAATGACGCGACCAACCTCAACTCCCCCACAGAATCGACCATCATTCTTGCTCTAGCCATCATCTTGGCCGGCTCTATATGTGTTTTCATGATCGTCTGCGTCGTTTGGAGAAGGCGGAAGAAAAAGACAAGAGACTTGGAGCGCAAACACGAGCTCGCCACTGATGATGATTCCCAAGACAATGTGCCGGAGAAAGATTCGCGCGGCAAGATGCGAATGTGGGCGAAAGCAAGTGCTCGATGGAAGTCTAATATCCGTCAATCAGTCCGCCGGCGGAGAAAAAGACCCATGGCCTCTTCTACAGTCAACCGATCGCTATCTCCGACCTTTTCTGACTCACCACAAGTCTCTGCCGTTCTTCCGGCTGCTCCGTCTCGTCGGCGTTCGTTCGTGTCGCAGGAGTCAGATCCTTCTCCCTTGTGTCTCTATGGAAACCTGACCGAACCACCCACTGTTCCCCACGCTGCCCCTCGTTCTGCATCCCCGCCCACCTACGGAGCATCATTCGTTCCCGAATTTTCCCGTCCACGTACTAGCTCCGCCGTGTCTAATCCAGGTTCGACTCCTTTACCTGACAGTCCACATGCAGTTCGACACAGTAACCTATTTTTCTTTACAGAAGATGAACCACTCCCCTACATTCCTCCAAGTGATGGGCATGTTGCCACCGATGACAAGGCGCAGCTTGCCCACATTCGCGGGTTGGCAAGTTCTCCGACCGTGGTCGATGCGGCAGATGCAAGTACAATGCCAGCAGCACCAGAATGGCACGAGATAGAAGACGACTTGGAGGACTTGGGCATCGACTTGAGCGAAGTACCCATGTCCCTTCCCAAATCTGGCTTGCCCCCCTCCTTCCCCTTGCCACCTTCCAAGGCCGACGTCCCATTTGGCTACCTGGATGATCTCTCTCTTCCCCTTCCTGGATCATCAGGGCCTCTATTCGGACCTCCTCCGAGTGCACCTCCCATCGTTGATCCTGGTTTAGAGCCCTCTGCGCCTTCCTTGGATGGTGAAGATGATTTATTCCAAGATTGGGAGGGGGGTTCATCTTACGACCACGAGGCTCCCACCTCGGCGGATCTGGACTCTACTCCTTGCGCGATAGAATCATCCGTATCTCCAAATATGTCATCTACGTCCCACACTTCCTTTCCTTGCATACGAGAGTCTGCCGCTAGAGATGGTATTCTCCCTCGATATCATCCTTGAGGTTTTTGCAGGACATGTCAAAACTACCTGTAACATGTGATAAGCATATTGCTAATTTTTTCTGTGGACTTTGCAGCACTACTTACAGTACTACTAGTACAATTATTGACCATGGAATTTATCTTTCCTGCAAGTCACGTGAGATTATCCGTAACAAATCCCGGTGACCGAATCCCTATCTTTATGGTCCATGCTTCGCAACCACTACGGCCATGGGGAAGTCTCAAAAGAAACGGAGGATGCGCAGACACAATCCGATGAGGGTCCCAGACTCACATTTACCCCAAGGTCTTGTATCTGCCGAGTCTGCCTCCACAAAAAAAGAGGCCATCCTGCCGATCATTCAAAAGGTACGTCTCTCGCATTCAAGAGACTCTTCACCTAGCTGAGTAACGCGTTCCAGATGGAGAGCCCTGACGGAACTGATCGCAAATGGGCTTGTGTCGCGGTGTCTAACCTCATTCAAAATGATCCATCTACCCGGAGGCTGCTGCAAGGCAAAAATGTGGTAGGAGCCTTGATCACGCGGCTGTCGGATAGTGAAGAGGAAGTGTGGATCGAGGCCGCTGGTGCTCTACGGTCTGTAAGATTGGGTGTTTCTTTGGGCGATCTTTGACCCTCCATACTCTAGAAATCTTTGTATCGACGGGGGATACGACATCTGCGCGGAGATGTACAATAAAAACATTCTTGCCCCACTGAGGATGTTTGTGCCAAAGGTATGTGCGTGCAATCGCCCAATATATTCACTCCATTGGACTTGTTTCTCGCCAAGATATCCACAATACTTGCCCAATTTCTTGAATCTCCAAGAAATGCCCCAGAAAATGCGAAAAAGGTGGTGTACGAGTTTACTGACAATGTGATCACTATTTTGTGGTGCTTGTCGTGAGTACTCTTGCTCCTCCTGACGTATCATTCTAGTCTCAGGATTATCAGCGAGACCTCGAACAAGGCTCTCAATGCCATCAACCAGATCAATCTTGTTCCATTCTTAATGTCTTTCTTGTCCTCTCGTGACAAGTTGCCTATATCCACTGTAGTCGCAGCAGGTAGCTCGTTCACTGTCTCTTCTCTTTCCACCTGACCAACTGGTCTCATGCAGCACAAAGTCTATATGTTCTCACAGACGACAATGAGACAGCAATAGACGAAATTCGTTCTAATGCTGCCTATAGTTCGTGTCTGCTGGACATCGTGCGATGGAACGAACGTGATCCCAATGGAAAATCAAAAGATATCTCCAGAGATCGTTTCGAGACTCTCAAAGTCCTGTGTTGCGGTGAGATCCTTCGTGTTTAGATGTAGGGTATCATAACTGAACCCGGGGGCCCAGGCATTATAAGCAATGTGTCACCACTGCCGCCACCTAGTGCTGCCTCCACCCTCGACGTCAATAACGATCTTCTGCTTCCTGTTCTGCGACCTGTCATCTCTTCAGTGTCCTTGGATGAAGTAGCTCAACAGGTTCAAGAGCTTGTGACCCGACAGGTTAGTCAAGTTGTGAATGACTAAGTCATCACTGAATGTTCACCCAAGGCAAACGAACCACCATCCATCGAAAATACATCATTAAAAAATACACCAAAGTCGGATCACAAGTCACAGACTGAGCTAGATCTCGAGCAGTTGGAAAACAGACTCAGGACAATCCAGCTCGCTCTTGAGATCTTGACAGGAGTATGTGCAACTCTGCCGGATCCAGTCTCGGGCATCTCAACTGATGAAAATGACGAAGAGAACCTGGAAGGTATGAACATCTCGACTCCAATTCGACAACCGAATAACCTGTTTAGACGAGGACGTGGAAATGGACAATGACATGACAGAGGGCATGCCGTCAGACGAAACCGTACATCCGTGTGAAGAGACGAAACGACCCTCTACAGCTCTCCTTCCTGATTTAGTACGACCTCTTTTAACTTTGGTCCAACCAACGTTCCTTTCCTTCTCGCTCCCATCCAGCCCATCGTTTTATCCTCCGACGACCTCTGCACTCAGTGCCATCCACGCGAGCGCTTTCGAATGTCTGAATAACCTATTCTTGTCGCTCTCGGCCTCCCCGAATGCGGAGCTCGCAGCGGATGAAGATGCCGGACGTAACATTTGGTCCGAGATATGGGCAGCATTGTTCAAAGTTGGACTTGAGGTCGCTCCAGGGCAAGAACGCAAGCGGGAAATCTGGGAAGTCGTCGTTGGGGTCCTCTGGGGCGTCGGGAATATCTGGAAAGGCAAATTAGTGAGATATGCAGTTCGACGTGCCTCGCTATTCTCAACCATCACCCAGGTTCCAATTGATCAGCAAGCTCAGATTTTGATGAATGTATGTGACTCGAGCACGGAAGCGCGGGTGCAAGTGAAATGCATTGGTACGCTAGAATGCCTGGCACAATACCCCGATTCCATAGAGGCAAATCGAGTATGTCGCTTGGTTCGTGCATGCCGGATTGTCCAAATTACGTCGTCCACAGGTGATATCCAGCTATCTATTATCCATCTTACCGACTGCGACCACACCATCGACTAAAGGCACTGAACCACTCCTCCAGGCAGTCTCCGCTCTGATCGATATCTATTCGGACGAGAGGCTCTCGTATGACATCAACTTTAGGAACGGTAGGTTTCTCGACCGCCTCGTGGAGAGTGTCGATGGGTTGAGGAAGGCGGTGAGAGCAATTGATCGTCGAAAGGAGCGAGATTTGAAGCTGAGGGGAGAAGAAGTACGAGATAACCTCGTAGCGTTTATAGAGTACAGAAGAGCGCTTTGATCTGATAGCACGGCAACGTGGACTGGGTAACTGCGTCTTGTATATGGCTGGGCAGGCCTTTCTTTGTTTTTGCTCACCCTGACTCTATTCTTTGACTCACAAGCAGAGAAACAGTACGGTTACATTCAACTGGTCAGCTTTCTATGGTTTACATAATACTTGAACATGGAATTTCCGAAACACGAAGTTGGTATGATTGGCATTTGAAGAGATCAGTCATCCCGGATGACATGGGTGCTCTAATTAAAGCATGAATAGTCAACTCCTGTGAAAGTCTCGGTTGAAGGAAACCACTCACCTTGTTACTGTCAAATGGATCCATTCCCGCAGCCACTCGGCTGCCTGCAATCAAAGCACTCCAGTCGATAATGTCCCACTTTTGGGTACCCGCTGATTTCTGCTCTTGATGGATGGACCTCGCAGTGATCATACGTTGGTGAGCTATATCCACCGCTGGCATCGGGCAGTTGAGTTCAGCGGTGAGGCGGCGAATGTGCCTGATCAAAGACATCAGGATCGGGCAATGCAACGGAGGACCACCACTGACACTGAATCCTTGATTCCCCCGTCAATAGCAAAACCGTTGGAACCGTCGAAATTATCATTCACCATGCGTTCACCGTATGCAATCAAGCTATCATCTTCCCTAAATTAAAGTGATCAAGCTTCAAAGGAATTCGATCCCTACCTAGGAGCAGGCATTATATCTACACCACTTGGTCAGATCTCGTATCCGAACCTCCGACGGACTTACCTTTGACGAGGCCATACACGGTCTGGGCACCGATTCCCGATTTTTCGCCAAGAGTAAGTGTCTCAGCAAGCAGCTCGTTGGCGCCCATGATCATGCCATTGCCGATCAGTTTGAGAGTAGGGGCTGAGGGACGAGCGGATGAGAAAGCGACAGCAAGACACCGCGATGACACACCTTTCTCAATATTGCCACCAAGGTCGATGACTTTCCTGCCCACGCCAGGGACCGTGAGATATGCTACCTCTTTCTTGGATCGGTAGTTGCCGCTCATTGCGATCACGAGTTTCCCGGCGTCCGCTCCCATGGGAGGTCCAAAGACCGGAGCTGCGACAAAGCTGCAGTGCCCAAAGTTGGAGATAAGTTTGTCGATATCGCCTGCAATTTCTCATCAGTATCCATTCATCTGTGTCGTAGGAGAATACTTGCAAGCGAGTGCAGGGTATATCTTTCGCGAGTCAGATGACTGGAAATGGAGAGGTGTAGGATAGACTCACCGTGCTGGTATCGACGAAGATCTTTGCTTTGGTGGGTGGTGTTTCCTGCGAGTAGAGGATGAGATAGTGCTTGCTCTATAAAGTATAGAAAAGAGACGTACCGAAAGTGCGTTTGCGAACTCGTTGTATACACTCTGCACAGCAGCATCGTTGGCAAGATTAGTAAAGATAACATCACACTCGGTAGCCAATTGAGCTGGACTTGAAGCGACTTCGGCAACAGACGAGCCGACCTGGTCGACAAGTTTCTGTGCCTTGGATAAGGTGCGGTTATACAAGAGGACGGGGGCAGTGTTGGTTTGCGATTGGCGGGATGTGGCGATGTTACGTGCCATGAAGTAGCCCATGGCACCAAGGCCATACCATCCGATCTTGAGGGGATGAGGCCCTGGGGTGGTAGGACGGGAGAAGGGAACTGCGTCAGACTGCATGGCAGAGAACTGAGAGCGGGCCGTCCAATATTTACAAGTATCAAGTTATATAGATACGGTAGGGACCAATCGACCCCTGGGAAAATTTGTCCTAGGTCGACACGTCAATATGATCACGTGACAGGAGTGTACGGCTCACGTGATTTACCCTGGATGTCGGCCCCGGAGGGAATTCAGCCATGTTGGCGTTATCCCTAGCCTTCTGTCGGTTGGAGTCCCTGCTTGCACCCACCCAACACCATGCAGCAGCAGGCCTACCCCATCGAACACAAGGACGCTTTGCTTCCGGGCCAGACAATCTCTGTGAATAAGTACACTGTCCAGGTCGAGAGGTATCTCAGCCAAGGTCCTCGCCGGTCTCATCTTGCTGTCCCAGTGTCTGAACATTCTTCTTCAGGTGGCTTTTCCTATGTCTATCTCGTGCGGACCGCGACACCCGTGTATAACACGACCCGTCATGTCCTTAAGCGCATTGCCGTTCCCAACGAAGCGTTGCTCACCGAGGTCAAGAAAGAAGTCGATATCATGGTACGCAGTATGATTGCTAATTGCATGTTATCGCTTCACAGCGCGATATCAGAGGATCCTGAAAGGGCATCCAAACATCGTTCACCTCATCGACGCCGCATGGCATAGGATGCCCAATGGCCACTACGAAGTCTTTATTCTCATGGAATTTTGTCCAGGTACCTAGTGTCCTGTGTTCCAGAGGTCTCATTTCAACAAACTCTAGGTGGAGGAATCATCGACATGATGAACAGGCGTCTCAGGGAACGTCTCACAGAAACAGAGATTCTCCAGATCTTTGTTGACGTCCTTGAAGGAGTCGCAGCCATGCACAACCTACGGCCTGCTTTACTACACCGCGACCTCAAGGTCGAAAACATCCTCCAATCATCTACTACTTCCTTTAAATTATGCGATTTCGGATCGGCGACCCCAGTTGCACTCAGGCCCCCATCCACAACACAAGAGATCAGGGCACTTGAGGCTGATCTTAACCGCCACACAACTCTTCAGTATAGACCACCTGAAATGATTGATCCATATCTACGCCGTCCTATCGATGAAAAATCTGACGTTTGGGCTTTGGGAGTGTTGCTCTACAAGCTCTGCTACTATACAACTCCGTTCGAGGAGCATGGTCCTTTGGCCATCTTGAATGTACAGTACCGGATGCCACCATATCCCGTATACTCTCCGCAACTGAATGGATTGATCGGTACGTTGTCTTTTTACGCGCCTTGACCTGACTCATTTTCCGGGTGATATAGTATCGATGCTCCGTGAGCATGGCACCCAACGCCCATCCGTATTTGAGCTCCTTGCTCAAGTTCATCGCATGCGCGGTACCAAATCACGCTTTGCCTATCAAATTGTTCCGCAGCAACCTCTGTCACCGCGAGCCCTCCAGTCCCAATCTGCCACCCAGCTTGACAATTTGGTGTCCTATCGTCCACCGTCGTCGACCACGCAACGATCCTCACCAGCGAAAAATACCGGTATCCAAGCGAGGGATAAAGTACTAGAAGCTATCGCCCCGATGCGACGCGGACGTCCCTCTCAACAACAGGACCCCATTGTTCCAGAAATCTCGAAACCCCCCAGTCCGCCAAAGATACCGCTGGAAGCAACGAAGCCCCCAAAGGTTGATTTGTTGGACGACCACTTTGGTGTGGAGGAAGATAATGCGTGGAGACTCATGAAGAGCAGTGCACCGAGTGACGAAGGTATCAAGGCCTCCAGTTCTAGCAGTGCCGCGATGTTTGCGTGGAAGCAAAAGGGCAGCGCGCGCGGTGAATTGGATGCCGCCTGGAATGCTGAACCGCTTACCTCGACTGATAGCAACGTGCGCTCACGTGGCACCACCTTCGGAGACAACTTTGCGGAGAACCTATGGAACGCATATGATGGTAACAGGGCAGGATCCAGTACGACACCCGCCACTTCAGCCGAGAAAGCAACTCCGTCGAAGATCGCACCTCTTCTAGAGGGGTCTCGAAGTACGAAGCTTGTCATTACCAAGGGAAAGGATGCCTTTGAAGGTTTGGGTCTGACGTCTTCCACACAATCTGCTCCAACCTTGGGTGAAGCACGCAAGCTGAGGACCGGGCTGGCGGCGGTAAATACCTACAACCGCTCCACTGTCGCGCACAGCCCCTCGTCGACAGCAACAAAGCCAAAGCCTACCACCGCTAGTATAGAGCCAACCCCTTCGCCTCGTCCATCATTCTCACACACAAGTTCATCGTGGAGGAATAGTCCTGCCATTCAGACTATGTCGAGCTCAAAATCCTCACCCACTCCAGCATTTCCTCAAATTGGTGAATTTTCCGCAGAGTCGCGGTTCCCGTCCCTAGAAGAGTTGGATGCAACCATGGCCTACTCACAGAAACCCCGCTATACCACGAAACCAGAACCGAACCTCGGGAACCAGAGCATTATTGATTCATCAGTCCCTTCAACTTCTTCGATACCCCTCCGCCCACAACCTCAGCGTTCGGTTGCGAGTTCTACGATGGTACAAAGCAGTACTCGTTCCGAACAAGCCACAGGGACACCGGTTCGTGAGACAGAGGAAACGTCGAGGCCTCCAGCACGTTTGGAGACTGGCGAAGGCATCTCACCAGCGAAGCGATCTAGTGGACGTCCACCGTCGCGGTCATCATTATCTGCGAAACACGCGGTCAATGTTTCCTCCAGACCTTCGGAGACTCATGACTTGCTTGACTTCACAGGTAACTCGGCAAGTGGTTTCTGGGCTCCACAGAAGACTCGCGAGTATAAAGACTGGCTGACAGGAGATAGCGACTCCTTGGCATCGCCAGCGAGGGACCGTAGAGTCTCTGGCACAAACCCTCCAGGGACACCCGTACTGCGCGAATTTACGCATAAACGTTCTTCATTTGTCGAAGAGAACAATGTCCATATACAATTGCCACAAGAAGCTATCACCTCACCTGGACACGTCGTTCGGACATCGACACCCCCTTCCCCAACCAGGGGAAACTCACGGAGTTCACGGTCCAAGGAGCGCAAGCAAGGTACGAGCCTGGCTTCCAGCCACAGAAATCCAATGCTCCCGGGTCGACCCCCACTTGCCCCACCGACACGCGCCTGGAACATCACTCAGGACTCACCCACAGGGCCGGCTACTCGTCCTTCATCTGAACGGTCTTCCTCTTCAGGTGACTGGAAGACACAACCAACGTTAGACTCCCCGCGAGAGGGGAAAATGTCTTCCAGTGACGAGGAGACTCCCGAGGATGCTGCCGGATTTATGGCATCTAAGTCGGTCGAGAAGGCATCGGGTCCAAGGCGCAAAGGAAGGCAGAGCTCTGTGCATGACTTGCTTGACTTATGGGGTGGTGGTGTTGTCCAGACAAGAGAGAGGCGGAAAGATGTTCCGAATCCATCCACTGATCCCCCCAACGACTCTGTAGTGAGACCACAGAAGAGTCGATCCATTGCTATCCCTTCTGCCACAAAGTTCAACACAGCCTCACCACAACATCTACGAGCAGCGAATTCAGGGGCAAATGAGGTGCCACGATCGCCTAGCAGGTCACCGAATCGGCGTTCCCCAATCTCCCACATGAAACAGATGTCGGCTGTGAATTCAACTCCTGGTACGCCAGCGGCTGCCTCTCGAGGTCGCCCACAATCGTTATTCGTGTTCCCGGTGTCGAAGTCTATCTCTGATGGGAAGTTGGATACACCTGTGACGCCCTCGGGCCTGTCTGTTCCTCAAGACGGCTCCCGTGTGGGTCGCACCCGTCGACCATCGATCACAGATATGGTCCAGAGATATGAAGCTATTGGCAAAGTTGCATCCCCTGGTCCTCCTCCCCTCTCCAAATCATCCATAACACCAGGAGTAACGTCGTTGACCACAGGACGCGCTTTGCAACAATCCCTGCATTCACCGGCGACCTCCAAATTCTCGCCTTCCCGACTTGCTCCTACATCCGATGATCATTCTTCGGCTGCCGACCCCGATAAGCGTCAGTTACCGACCAACCAAAGGCCTAGCTACACTGGGCCAACGGACAAATCGGCGGACATGTCCAGAAGGCAGAGTTCAGTTTCAGGGTTGCCCACAGCTTCACCTAGCAAACTGTTGTCACTCAGTTCTTCCCAGGGAGGTATTGATGGCTTGCCTTCTGCTACCCCACCACCCGAGGGGGATCCGCGTCCTCCGTCTCCTGAAAAGCCGTATCAGGGTGTCGGCAAACTCATTGATCAGTGGCAAAGAAAATCAGAGGAGGTTTCTCGCGGTCCCGCTCCGAGACGAGGGTTCACCGCGAAGCGAGCTGGACTCGTTGGTGGAGGCGTCGGTCGAGACAGTTGAGCATTGTGAGACAGTGTGTTTTCAAACGAACTATTATCTTTCTACTATTTACAAGTGAGATTGATCAATGCACTTTGCAGGCGAAGTCCCGGGCAATAACTTTTCTCAGAATCCAAGATCGATCTCAACCTGCAGGAGAAGTGTTTAGCTTATCTAGGTGTTCAAAGATGACGTACCTTCGCAACACGGCTGTCAACTTCTTCTGCAAAAAGTTCCACGAAAGACTGGAATGTCTCCCGGACTTTAGATGTTCTGCATTGCTCGTAATTTGAAGACGATATTGCTGACAGGACGTCATTTACGAATCCTTGGTCTTTTACTGCACCGCCGTGAGGGGATCTTTGCAGAGCATATCCCGACTTCCTCATGTACTCTAGCCACCATGTGTGGACTAACATGCGCTCCAGTCGACCACTTCGGTGCTTGCGAGATGGCGGGTGTCTGACTGTGGTCCATTCCACACCTTCTTCATCGTTTTCACCACCGTCGCACCCGAACAAGGGTGCTGAATGCGTGTACACGATCCACGTGTGATCGTGCGCCAAAGAACGTACAGCTGACATGCATGCCTCCCTGTAGATCAGGAGGCGGCATAACTTGCCAGCGTGGATCTTTTCTAATTCTGGCATGTAACCACGCACCAGCGTTGGTAGAGCCAAAGTGTGCTTGGCCGCTGCCCGCGCCGCCTCGGGATATTCGTACTGACATGCGAGTGCATAGACATTCAGGATCTTCGCGGAGAAACGAGGGACTGGTGAGCTCCTCGAGCGCCACGCAGCGAATATTT
The DNA here is from genome assembly GCA_038092915.1 of Boletus pseudopeckii. Lineage (NCBI taxonomy): Eukaryota > Fungi > Basidiomycota > Agaricomycetes > Boletales > Boletaceae > Boletus > Boletus pseudopeckii. The sequence goes on from JBBPRH010000001.1 coordinate 188,777, forward strand.
TCCATGTCGTATTTTGGTCTCCTTGACGAGCTGAGGCGAGTCGTGTTAGGGGTCAGTCACGGTACTTCAGTACGAAGACAGGAGTTGTTTTGCGTGACGGGAGGCCATGGAGCTCAGCTTAGTTGTCTACAACCCCCATTACAAGCTAGACCTGATTATCATCAGTGATTGTTCATAACTTTATGCCCCTCAGTGAAAGTAAAGCATCGTATGGACAAGTCTCATGACATTCGAGTCAGAAGCAGAGAATATATAGCGTCTCATTACGAGACACCTCAGTACATTCGAGAGGCTGCGCGGGTACGACATCTCGTCTACAATGTATCAAGTGACATGATTGTTCACCAGATGGCATCAACCGTTACGGCGTTCTATTACGCATCGTCATCAAAGACACTGGTATCAGAGTCTAGGTGACGGTGCGAGCCGCCAAATGTTTCTCGCGCAACGTCTCTACCTTTTCCGAGCTGCCATGATCGCCCATCAGCCCTGTTTCCCTGAACCAGCTCGGTATCACCACCAATACCAAGCTCGAGAGCGACGGCGTCTGCACGGGCCAAGTTTGACTCGTTTGGGTGGATGAATATGCTTTCCGGTTTTGCCCTCGAACGAGGTCTCCAAATGGGACGTCTTCCAAACGAATTCCCGAGGAGAGGTTCCTCGGCCCTGTGGAGGGTACCTTTTGCTCAGCTTTCCGGTGGATTGATTTCGTGCACGTACTGTCTCTCCAAGTTCGGTTCTTGGTATTCTATATATTCGATGGCGAACTGTCCTATAGACAGTGTGATCACCTGAAGAGATATACGGTCAAGGTCAGACAACCAAGATTGGGGTGTTCCTCGACAGTGGCGCCAGCTTACGACGATAGCGATAGCTCTAGGAAGCGGGGTCATGACCGAGTTTCGGACGACGTTGGGAATACGTACCCTAGCTGATTTGACATCGCTATGAGCATATACAGTCTATACGCGATGAGTTGGTCCTGATGCGTACCACCGGGCAAGAGTATGTTTCCAAGAAGGGCACTCACAATCGTAAGAAAGTGACGAATCCATACACCGAGCTTCTCCAAGCTGCAGTCGCAAGCCGCGAGTGCCGTACCGTCGACGGCTGTACGTGTTTATTCAGGACGACAGTCAGAAACCTACAATGGGGATGGTGAGCAGAGCGGTCGAGAAGGAAACGAGTGGATACTACCTCTCCAAAAGACATAGTATGGTTATGAGGATGCTGCTCAGGAAGAATGACGAGAGGGATTGCAAACGTAGGGAACGAAAGAGAATGTGTTCTCCGAGGAAACCGACGTGGAGATAGTCTACCCATCCATCCATAATCATGATGTTATCGTTGACAAATGGTAGATGTCCAGTACTATTACGTTATACAACATCAGGCGTAGTACTGCTTCGTCGTGCCCTCCGCTCTGCAACGGCCGCTGCTGCTTCTCTTGCCTTCTGCTCTCTCCACTCGCACGAATCTTGATAGTCGCATGTGCTAAAATCATAAGTACGCGACTGCCACACATGATACAACGACGAGAACTCACAAGCACCGATGTGTTTGGCCGACATCCACCCCCCTGGCAGGTCGCGCACCAAACCACCATTGGAGAACGTCAGCAAGGTGTGTATCTAGTTCATCGTCGTTCATTCTGAACTCCTTCGTTCCAATGATGGGGGATATATCGACGGTAGCTCCGTCAAACGGAGGGTCATCTAAGTTGGATTGATATCAATGTCAAGTAAGACTCTTTCAAGCATGGGCATCTCACCATCCCGAAGTAATTTATCTGCGCTCACTTTGGCACGTGCCTCGTGCGCACAGGCCAGTAGCGACTGCTGAATTGCCCAAGCTAGATTGGGATCGGTTTGTCCAGAATCCGGCCGAGAAATGAGGTCCTTCCAGACAGAAGTTGTGCAACCGACGGACGAGGCCCCAACTTGCTGAACGTTTTGTGCCACGTAATGAGCAACCTTGCCAGCTTCCTCATGCCCCATCTCGCTGAGGCTCTCTTCGATGGCGCGAGCGAGGTCCAATTCTTCTTGGAGTGCGAGAGCCTCAAGAGGGTCGTCTACATCTACAGTCTCTGTAGCTTTATGTTTCCCTTTTCCTTGTCGCTTCCCTACAAATACTGACCGACGATAAACAAGTTGTAGCTGTTGACTGACCCCTACGAGACCAGGACGTTTTTGTTGAACGGTAGTGATCCATTGCGACACCAAGCGGTTAAGATTTACATTACGATCCGTAGGGTCTACCTGTCGTTGTTCCCAGACGACGTCTTTTAAGAACTGGGTCGAGAATGGTTTTGTGGGATCAAGGCTCAGTCGGCTCCACAGAAGATCAAAGTCGAATGCTTCGGGTTCCAGAAGAGAAGAGAGCATGCGGTGATACATCATAAGCTGGAGGCGAGGTGAGAGGGAATCTTCGTCCAGGGGAATGTTTGAGGACCGGCGTGTCTTGTAATCGACGATGCGCAACTCATGTAGGTCACCAGGGATGATCGCTGCGGGAGTTGTTTCGGTGATCGGTTCAGCTGCGTGGCCTGTGTTGATCGCAGATGCTTGTGTTGACGGATCGAGGACGAGAGAAGGGATTTCCTGCAGTCGCTGTTTCTTCTTTGGTGGGGAACTAGAAGGCGCGCACGAAGGAGATCCTGGTGAGATGACTTGATCTTGGCTGCCTTGAGTGAGGGGTGACCGAAGTACCTCATCCTTGGAAATGGGTCAAGAGTGGAAAGCGATAAGAGATGGGAAAGCGCATACAATGATGCCTAGAACGACTTGGGCGTGCGTGATCGCGAACACGGGGAGTTCTCTCTGATGATGTATTAAGATGAGGGAGACAGAAGGGGAGACAGATGATTACCGTGATACCATTGGAGGCTAGCTCATTAAAGCCATCGATGAGCTGCAGAAGGCTAAGGGATGACAGTGAAAGAAGGAGTGTACACAGTGCCAGACGACTGACCGAAGAGCGAAGCGTTCCTCCTCGGAGACGGCATGGACGACGAGTTTGTCGGGACGTAACTCGTTTTCCAAAGCCTTGTGAACAGACTCGATAGAAGGATGAGAGCGAGGGATGGATCAGATAGACTGAGCATACCTTGCCACGTTTGAGTCTGCGGTCGTTTGCGGTCGCGACCTGTTGACGGACGCGTACTTGATGACCGTTCCTTGAAGTGAAGGTGGAGGGGCGTCGATGCAAGGGTTTGTAGCGTGCACCATAGAGGCCATACTCGTGCTGTACTTCACACCTTGATAGGATGAGGTCTTGGGCATTCGAGGGGTGCAGACGTGCTTACCATAGGGGTGAGACGAGGTCTGTGACGGCGAGGTGTTTTTTCCATGAAAGAAACTTGTTAAACGGACTGTGTTCTATAGCTATTTGAATGGTAGGACCAGCTGCGTTTGCGCGAGCGAGGTCGGCGTCGATGACTGCGAAATCCTCGACCGTGAATTCGGACAAGTCGTACATGTCGAACTCGTCAGACATTGTTGCCGCGGAGTATGAAATGCAAGTCGTTCGACTTTAATTTTCGCCCCTGTGACATGTCCCGATCGTACAATGTCCGTTTCCTCTTCGCCTCCATGTCCTCTCCATGTTCATGATCGCCATTCTCGCCCTCCTCATCGCCCTCCTCCTCCTCCTCCTCCTCCTCCTCCTCCGCGTCCCTCCCCAACAGTACCCTCTTCCCGACCCTCCTCGCGACCCCATTTCCCCTCAGTCAATTCCACTCCCAACCCGCCATGTCTCCTTCTCCCTTACCAGTTCCAACACTTCCTATTCCTTCCCTGCCTCCCCCTCCGTATCTCTCCCAAGCCACCGTCGGTGGTCATCCCCTTTCCACAGACGCAGGTTCACAGCCTCGGATTCCCCTTGCCCTCCGCAGCCTTATACCGCTCAGAACTCTCCCGTCCTCGTAGATCAGTTCGGTCGCTTCCCCCCCTCTTCCTCCCGGTCGGCTTCCTTTGATACCCATCCTTCCCCAAAGTCCACGAAGCGTCTTTTCACTCCTCCACGCTTCTCCTTGCCTAACAGATGGAGATCCTCTAGTGTTTCCTCCACTCTTGATCAGGTCGATGCCTGCCCTCCCTCCCCACCCTCATCGTCCGCACCATCCCCTCCACTGCAGCGTACCAGATTCGTAAACCCGTTCAAAAAACATTCCAGATCAAGAACCCTATCTCCACCGAGTATGTAATATCCTCGTTCTCTATCTATCCCTTTTGCTTATTTCTTCCATAGGGACTCCCGACACCTCATCAAGTCCGTCTATCCTGCAGTCCCCGTCTCCCCCACCCCAAGGTGAATCGTTTCATGTGTGTTTTCTCGTTCATTACATCGTGACATTTTGTTCTCCGACCCTCCCAGGCCGTCGGTCGCTAGTCAACAAGTTCAAAACTGTCTTCAAATCCATCTCACCAGAGCCTTCTCCCATCATCCTTTCTAAACCTATCGTCAAGATCGTCAACACTAGACTCCGCCGAAAACCGGTAGCACGCACACAGCCGTATGGTCCCCCATGGAACGCTCCGATGCCAGTCCCCGACTTTACTCTCTCTCAGCACTCTTTCCAGAAACATGCAGAGACCATGTCCCCTTTCCCCCAGACAAGTCGGAAATGTTTCGTCCACGAAAGCCCTCTTCCTCAGAACACCTTGATGTTACCCGGCCAAATATCCCCTTGCACGTTCATCAATGAACTAGACGAAAAACTCTCCTTACTCCAGCAACAACGAATCCAAGACCTGGTACCCTCATCGCCGCCCGAATAACACGGATGGACCATGAAATTGCAACCACATACTCTTTCATTCAGTTTATGGGATGCAGGAGAGATCCTGTGTATTTGCGACGATAACTTATACGACAATAGTAACGACCGCTCGATCACCCCATGTATACAACTCCTAGCATAGATTTGTAATAGATACCTCGGCCACCTATAAGCTAGTTAATCCATCTCGGTCCAGCAGTGCTGTGATCGCATTCGAAACTAACAAGTCTTGCTCAGATCCCAGTATGAGACCTTGTTCGATGCACTGCTGCAGCTGAGCCTCTAAAAGCCGTCTTCCGAAACTACATCACTATTGGAAGGCATCGACACATGCTTTGACTCACCGCAGCTGATTGACGAGTGTTCCGATGCGTGGCCAGGCCCTCAACTTGAATGTACCACTATCTGCACTCCCGACGACTAATCCACCGCCGACATGGTTCACTGATACAGGGCCCCCAAAAAGTAGAAGCCCATATATGGGTACCTGACGAGAAATAATTCGTGACCATGCATGTTTACGGTTTATTCGCCATACCTCGGTTGCACCCCTCACAAACACCTTTGTCGTCTGCTGCATCTGGAAATAAGCCAAAAACGGCGACTTCCACGCAGATTCACCAAATAGAACGGACGACGGGTGCAAGAAAACGCGCGCGTTCTTCGGGTCATACATCTTGTATTCCTTGGCTGTATTCTCGCGCTGCACAGTGCCAGCCTGGACCTTGTCGAATTTGATTGCTGACGAAGGCAAGTGTACCCGTGCGACACGTGGCCAGAGTCCCCCAAGTATGACAGCCTTGATGAGATTCGTGTTTGTACTGTTGACATTGAGCTCCGCAGAGCCTGGCGTGGACGAGTTGGCTGTTAACCCCATGTCCAAGAGCGAGTAAAAGAAATCTTGACGGAGCGAAGTTATCTCGTGTATGGCATCCCTGGAGATGAAATTCTGCAAGAATCTTAGTTTTCTTTCTCTTGCTACCCACTAGCAAGATAATGCTCACCTCTTCGCAGAAGTTCCTCAATGTGTTTCGAGACTCGGAGTACAGTCGCACGCACGCGTCGTATGCATGCATATCAGTCAGGAGATCACTGTTGTCTTTATCAAAACGAAGCCTTGCCCTGAGAACTAGAGTGTGAGCAGAAGTAAAAGTCAAGGCATGGATAAATATCATACTGGGTGGCCGCTTCGCGCTTTTCCAAAGGGCTAACGAACAAGGGCTTCGAAGATAAACTGGCAACTATTGTGAGAACAGGGTCGAGGCACCTCAGAATCAATCCAAGCACCAGCATCTGGATGTGTCAAGGGTCAGTATGTTCGCAATCGAGTGGCCCAGAAACAACCTTGCCCAGCCTTAGATCCAAGGGAAGCATAGCCTAGAAAAAATGAGAGGGCGTTTGATTGACCACATACCATGGACTTGCCAAATGACGTCCAAGAGCAGTAAGTTTACTCTCCTTGTCTACAGCTCCTAGCTCCTGCAGCGTTGTCCATGCCTTGTCCATTGCTGATACGTTGGGGGGATCTATTGCTTTCTTCAAAAAGTGCTGTAAAATTTGTCACGGGTCGAGTCTTCAATACGCACTGACAGACGGCGCAAAACCTACCTGGACATCCTCATTTTCTCGCGTGACTTTAACGATCAACGAAATACTTTCCAAAGGGGTACGAAGAATCTCGGGCACAGGAAAAGGAGTCATGTTTCCCTCCTGCTTCCGCGTGTACAGTTTGTAACATATGCCAGGCTTCGTACGGCCCGCTCTTCCTCTGCGCTGTCTGGCAGCTGCACGGGTTATCCATTGCTCTGTCAGAATAGAAAGCCCAGTGTCCGGGTTGTAGTTTGTTTCCTTGACTTTTCCCCCGTCAATAACATAGACCACATCATCGATAGTGATGGACGTCTGTCAGAACCAATAAGCGGCACCAATGACTTGACTCTGGCAAATACTTGCCTCTGCGACGTTGGTGGCGGCAACAATTTTCCATTTTTTCGATGTTTTAAAGACTGCACGTTGCTCTCCACTAGTAAGATTAGCATGGAGGGGATAAATGTCCACTTCGTCCTCGATGACCACACTCGAAATGGCGGAAATACATTGGCGTATTTCTTGGACACCTGGTAGAAAAATGAGGATACCAGCTGGGATATCTGCAGAGGAAGTGATATATTTGATGAGCATGGAAATTAACTAGTAGGACTGGAATTAGATTTAGCATATACGGAAACAGCTTGCGCACCTGGTAGTCAATGCGGCCTGCGGCTACGATGTTCCGGATAGATGATATGCCCCGTTCACTGAGCCCCTGAGATCTGAGCCTATCTTCGTACTCTTTGTCATTCTGTCCTTTTACACCACGCCTGGATCCGGAGGGGACAAAGTGTAACAGGTCTATGAAGTCCTCAAGATATCTCATAGAGGCTTAGCCTGTGTCGACAGCAAACTTCCAAGGTACTTACCTATCCTCCACCGGGTGTGTGAAGCCTGGAATAGTAAGCACAGGGGCATTACCGAAGTACTTTGCAAATATTTCATGGTTGATAGTGGCAGACATCAGAACTACTTTGAGGGTGTCGTGCCTCGAGAGAAGTTCTCGTAATTCCAGCAGAAGGAAGTCACCATCAACAGAGCGCTCATGTACCTGTCGAATAATCTATGAACCCATCTCATGGTTTATCCTGTGCAGTTGGACTTACTTCATCCACAACAACATGTGTTATGTGCTCTAGCCTATCCCCAGAGCCGAGCCGCCTGAGCAGAACTCCGGTAGTGCAGAACAACAGCTTGGTTCGTCTGTCTTGTTTAGTCTCACCTCGGATGGCATAGCCAACTGATCCGTCATCCGCGCGCTCTCCAGATACACGCGCTGCTACGGATATGGCGGAGATTCTCCGTGGTTGCGTAATAATGATAGATGCCTTTGAGCCATAGCCACTTTGGATAAGAGAGTCCAATATGAACTGAGGCACTGTTGGCATTTGGAGTGTGAACAATAGGAATCAGAGGGACGTATGACGCACGTTGTGTGGTCTTCCCGCACCCTGAGATGTGCTGTAAGCGATCACCACAGACAGGAAATCAAATAGCCTTTACCAGTCTCTCCGACGACAACAACGGCTCTATGCTTGTCTAGAGCGCTCAAGAACTGTTCCTTTGCCGAAAAGGCTGGGAGACGCTGGCGAGAAGCAAGCATCTCCGCGTAGATCCTTGTTTGACAGACATTCTCGAAGTCTTGGTTGACCTGATCATCTGACCGGTCATCGTACATATATCTGGACGTTCCACGCATAGTCTTCTTGCTTTCGTTGTCGTTGGGTACACCATATGGTACATCCGGCACTCGTGGCACGGCCCGAGGTGTGATAAGATGCCCAATTATCGTTGACATATCAGGTGGGCCGTTTGTTTCGATCTCAGCCCAGTGGTCTTCAAGGGCTCGCATGGCTGCGATCAAGAAACCTTCACCGGGTTCGATGAAATCTTCACGTTCAGCTGCACAGAGGAGCTGCGCAAGCAGATGTAGTCGGATATATGGCGGTACCGAGTGTGACCCTACATACACAGCTGGCAGTGGCCTGTCATTGTAAGTGTCAGGTGGCAGGACAACATGGAGCTGCACGGGGGCACTGAAGAGCGGCATAACGATGTGACATGAGTCAACAAAGTGAGCACCGAGTGCTTCTAACTCATCAGTCCGATCTCTGATCCCATGAAAGGACGACTCTAGGTTCGCACTCGCTTTGAACAGCACTACTGTATCCTTGCCTATGAGTTTGCGAGAAAGTGCGGAGATGAGCAGCACCAAATCTTCGGCCAGATTTGGATCTGCTGTATGTTCCTTCACAAGACGCGCGGGGAAGCCCGCTTCCTTGATCGCGAGGTCTTCGACCCATCGCTTTTTGAGGTTATCGGCTCCGGAATGTCCGGAGACAACGAACGGATTGGAGGAATTGTTAGCAGAAAAGAAACGCCGCGGGAGGTCGGTTTCAACGATGTGTAAGAGAAGGTACTCGATACAGGCTTCCAGAGGGGACAGAGAGCCCAGTAGATGTGAGCCTAGTGGGGTGTGCACTGAGAGGTAGGATATAGCATTTTGAATCTGAATCGGCTGGAAGCCCAAATGTTGAAGTCGCTGAGTCACTGCAGGAGCTTCTTCTTCTGCCAGTACCAGGGGCGCTGTCTCATGCGACGGATAAAATACACTGGCCTGCAAGACGATGGAATGAGAACGTGCAAATCGAAAAAAAAGAAAACTTCTCCCCTTCTTCACAGTGTCTTCTACAAGATCGCGTAGGGCACTCGACATTTTCACTTCTGGCGCCCGAGTAAATTCGGGAGAAATTGAAATTTTGTGTATGTCTTCCTGAAGACTAGTAACTTTATCTTCTTTCTTTTGAGCGGCCTTTGTCTGTCTTTCTTCCACTTCCTTTCGCGCAGCGAACGGATCAGCGTCATACATCCATCTTTGGTGCTCAGGCGCAGTTTTGTGTTGGGCGGCCAGTTCCAACCAATACTCCCGAGGTCCGGGAGGCAGAACTCGATTAAGCTGCATTCCATTGCAAAACTGATGGGATACAAAAGGTTTAATCCTGTACACGCTGAAAAGTAGAATGAAAATAGAGGCCACGAACACGATACAATGCGTAAGTTGCACCCCAATGACGCGCCTCCAGGGCTGTAGGTCGCGTGTAGGGCGGGTGTGACTCAAATCGAACGGTTTCCTTCTGAGATGTTCTTTGATTGATCCGATTTAACGATACGAGAAATGACCAGCCTTCACCGTGTTTTCGCTGGTGCTCTGGTAAGAAAGGTTGGGTTCCAGAAAGAAAGAAAAAGGATGCTTTACGGTATCGACGACCGGTTTCTCCCAACCGTTTTTCTGGCATCTAAACGAGTGATCCATGCACCGATAGAAATATGGTGAGATGAGGACTGTTGTGGAAGCCTAGATGTGCAGCCCCCAGTCACCTTTCATCAGCCATGTGTGTGCCGAATCCGGGTGCATAATGTGTGGAGCTCACGGTGAGGCTGTACGTAGAAGACTGACGGACCTTTCATGTAGCAAGTTTAGCGGGTATCTTGACCCCGGAGGGAAGAGCGGCCTATCCTCCGACGATGTGACCTCGGGTACTGTTGGCCTCGCGGAACTCTTTGACGAGTTGCCAGCATTTCCAGATTTTACGATGCCCTTCCGAGAGCGTGGAGCCATCGAGAAACCGCTGCAGTCTGAGTGAGATTCAAGTAACTAGTAGTGCTAGTGTACCAACGTTTGGTTACGTCAGCAACGCATCCCTTGCCTGCAAACCACGACTGTCTACGATGACAGACGACTTGTACGACCTCGAGCTTCTCTCCTTGATCGCCAGAATAACGCAGGAGATCTACAACTACATCGAAGTCAATGATAAAGTCCTCGCAGAATACGTCCTCAGTCTTCACGAACAGTCGAGTACTCTCAACGACTTCAAGGACAAGCTGAATGGTGCTCTTCCGGACTCTGCCATCGAAAACATTGACCGCCTCGTCCTCAGCTTGCACCCAAAACATAAAAAGAAGTCAAAAGAACTTGCAAACATCCTTTCCGGTTCTCGTGTCGATGCCAACGGTCAAATCGAGACGGACAAGCAGAAGCGTCTCTTCCCTGGTCTTTCCCTGCCAGACAAGGAATTAAGCAAGGATGTTCTGATGCAGGAGGTAGATGATATGATGGCCCAATTTGAAGGTGCTGCAAAGAAGAAGACGCGGGTTGAGAGGACGGAGGAGAGTCCCGCCTTGGACCAACGGAGAGACCGGTCCCGGTCCCGGTCACCACCCCGCAGACGAAGTCGCACTCCAGAAAGGGGACGCTCGTACGATTCAAGGAGGGATTACAGCCACGGGGGGAGGGACCGTGTGTCATATGATGAACGTCCAGTCCTCTTCAAGATTTACAACGGCCGAATATCGAGCTTGAAAGATTTCGGTGCCTTTGTGCAGCTCGAGGGTATTGCTGGGCGCGTGGAGGGTAAGCACTCCTTGTAAGATGCTGTATTTTTCGTTGTTCTTACTTTGTAATAGGCATGGTGCACGTCTCAAACATCCAGCAGGGGGCCCGTGCGAATTCTGCCTCGGATTTACTCAGCAGAGGGCAACAGGTTAAAGTCAAAGTCATGAGTGTCGCAGGGAGTCGAATAGGCCTTTCCATGAAAGACGTCGACCAAGTCACCGGCCGCGATCTCACACCTCACCTTCGCATCAAATCCGAGGCGGAGATGGAGGAGGAACGACAACATGCTGCACGAGCCTCGTCTGGGGCAAATGCTGTACCTTTGCGTTCTCGGGACGAACATCCTGTGCGGTCCGCCAAAAGGCTCACGTCACCTGAACGGTGGGAGATCAAGCAACTTATATCCTCCGGTGTTATAGATGCTTCAGAGTATCCCGATCTGGACGAGGATTTCAGCAATCCAGTGGCGCGTGCGGAGGTGGAAGAAGAACTAGACGTCGAAATTCGAGAAGAGGAGCCAGCTTTCTTGGCTGGACAGACGAAGCGCACACTGGACCTGAGTCCCGTCAAGATCATCAAAGCACCGGATGGCTCTTTAAACAGGGCGGCTATTGGTGGCGCAGCACTGGCAAAGGAGCGACGAGAACTCCGTCAGCAAGAAGCCAATGAGCGCGCCGACTCTGAGGCTCGCGACTTTAGCGCCCCGTGGCTGGATCCTATGGCGAAGGATTCTGAGAAAATTTTTGCACAAGATCTTAGAGGCAATCTCAGGGATCAGAAAGCAGGAGAAGTTCCAAAGTGGAGGGAGTCCACGATCAACAAGGCGACGACGTATGGTGAAATTACGGCGCTTAGCATCCAAGAACAGCGGAAGAACTTGCCTATCTACAAGCTCAAGGAACCGTTACTTCAAGCTATCGGTGATGTAATATCTTGTCTCTCCAGCAAGTGAGGAAAATGTTGATTCCTATTACAGCACCAAGTTCTCATTGTCATTGGAGATACTGGGTCTGGGAAAACAACTCAAATGGTCCAATATCTTGCTGAAGCCGGGTACGCTGACCGAGGTCGCATTGGTTGCACACAACCGCGCCGTGTCGCTGCCATGTCTGTAGCAAAACGTGTCGCAGAAGAAGTCGGTTGTCGACTGGGTCAAGAGGTTGGGTATACTATCCGTTTTGAGGATTGCACTAGTCCAGAAACGAAAATCAAATACATGACAGATGGGATGCTGCAGCGAGAGTCCGTCATCGACCCTCTTTGTAGTCAATACTCTGTGGTTATGTTGGACGAAGCCCATGAACGTACTATCGCCACGGATGTCCTGTTCGGATTGCTGAAGAGTGAGCGGTCACGTTGGGCTCGCACTTTTGCTTTGTCGTGCTAACCTGTTCGCAGAGGCCGTCAAGAAGCGTCCGGATCTCAAACTGATTGTTACCTCTGCGACATTGGACGCTGAAAAGTTCTCCAAGTACTTTTTTGGCTGTCCGATCTTCACTATTCCAGGCCGCACGTATCCTGTCGAGATTTTGTACACGAAGGAGCCAGAGTCTGATTATCTTGACGCGTCTCTCATCACTGTCATGCAAATTCACCTCTCCGAACCACCAGGTGACATCCTCCTTTTCCTGACTGGACAGGAGGAAATTGACACAGCTTGCGAAATATTATTTGAGCGGATGAAAGCCCTTGGCCCAAAGGTCCCTGATCTCATCATTCTTCCCATCTACTCTGCTCTGCCTTCTGAAGTCCAGTCTCGCGTGTTTGAGCCCACTCCACCTGGTGCTCGCAAGGTCGTGATTGCGACCAATGTTGCGGAGACATCTTTGACGATACCCGGTATCTATTACGTTATCGATCCTGGTTTCTCAAAACAGAATGCCTACGATCCTCGCCTGGGTATGGACTCACTAGTGGTCATGCCCATCTCACAAGCTCAAGCGCGCCAACGCGCTGGACGCGCCGGGCGTACTGGTCCCGGGAAATGCTACCGACTGTACACTGAAGCAGCATACCGTAATGAAATGCTACCCTCTTCGATTCCCGATATCCAACGAACGAATCTTGCGTACACTATACTGCTTCTGAAGGCGATGGGTATCAACGATCTACTCAGCTTTGATTTCATGGACCCGCCACCTGCGCAAACGATGCTTACCGCCTTAGAGGCGTTGTATGCTCTCTCAGCGCTCGACGATGAAGGATTATTGACCCGCCTAGGACGCAAGATGGCAGACTTTCCCATGGAGCCAGCCCTGGCAAAGATGGTCATTGCTTCTGTGGAACTCGGGTGTTCTGAGGAGATCCTTTCCATCGTTGCTATGCTCTCCGTCCAGACGGTCTTCTATAGACCAAAAGAGAAACAAGCACAGGCGGATTCGAAGAAAGCTAAATTCCATCAGCCAGAGGGTGATCATTTAACATTGCTCACGGTATACAACGGATGGAAAGGAGCAAATTTTTCGAATCCATGGTGCTATGAGAATTTTATCCAAGCAAGGAGCATGAGACGAGCGCAGGATATTCGCAAGCAACTCGTCGGAATTATGGATAGGTGAGACTGCCAATTAAGCTCGACCGCGCCCCGGGGCTAACGAGGATGTAGATACAAGCACGACATCTTATCCTCCGGGAGGGACTACAATCGCGTTCGCAAAGCAATCTGCTCCGGCTTCTTCAGGAATGCCGCAAAGAAAGATCCACAAGAGGGGTACAAAACTCTCGTCGAGGGCACACCGGTTTATATTCATCCTTCCTCGGCGCTTTTCAATCGCAACCCGGAGTGGTTGATCTACAACGAACTGGTGCTCACAACTCGCGAGTATTGTCACAATGTGACCACTATTGAGCCCAAGTGGCTCGTCGAGGTTGCGCCTCAGTTCTTCAAGGTAGCTGACGCCAACAAAATTAGTAAACGCAAGAGGCAAGAGAAGATCGAACCATTATACAACAAATACGAAAAGCCAGACGAATGGCGGTTGTCGAAAGTCAAACGGAGTGCTCGCTCAGTAGGCTTCTTATCCTTATCCACACGAGATGTTTACTAACTGCTGTCAGAGCCAAACGTTCGGTTGATTGCTTTCTGCCATTTCTTGCAAAGTGTTGGTCTAGTAGTGTATGTACCAATAGGTTATTGTTTGCATATTATACTGGTGCTGCGAGTCCCAAGAATTTCTTGTCCTTTACTCGTCATGTTCAATTCAAGCATCTTAACATCCACTGATTGTTGTTGATACAATCGTACATCCATTGGGATCGAGGCCAAGGCTCGGTGTCCAAGCTCCAGCTCCGAACCGCAGGTGATCATCCTACGAATCTCATCGAATCAGCATCAATATAATACTTTGCGACCTCTCCCACTCCAGCAACAGGGGCAGTCGGGTCTGGGACAAGCATGAATGTCTGAAAGAACACTCTTGGTTGGCCGTCTACCGATCGACTTGGGGTGGTAATAGGGTGTTCTGAACTCTTCCCGTGCGTAACATTCCCTGCCACAGTCACCAGCAAAGAAGGGGGACGCGAGCCTGGGCACTGTTAAGATAATAGACGAAGTGAAAGGGACGATGGACTAACCTGGAATAGGATGACAATCGTAGGACTGAACCTCATGCTTCGTGCTAGGCATGTTTTGGATGAGTTTCTTGACACCATCTACGCCTTGGCACGGGTTGCCGTTCCATGTCAGTGTCGATGAGGCACGGTAGAACTTTGGCAAGTCGTCTGCGCGTGTGGGGGAGTCGTAGGTGGAGTAGTAGAGACGGGTGAACTGATCTGCGGCCCTCGTTGATATATCTATACTGATTAAAGTGTCAGTGGTGATTCCGACGGACAGTCTGGCCTGAACGTACTCGTCGCGGGTGAACATTGTCGGGATCACGTGTAGCGTGAGTCTCGGGGATCTGTGCAGACCAGCAACCTCCCTCCCACCATCACCATGGAAGAAATTCGTGTCGCCACCCTCAATTGCTGGTCTGTACTACCTCTCTACTCTTCTTGGTCTTCTAACAGCTTGTTCCCAGGGGCTTGAAATACATTTCTAAAGACCGCAATGAGCGCATAGCGGCAATCGCTAGCGCGTTCTCGAGGTCCAATTACGATATCATCGCCCTCCAGGAAATCTGGGTAGAGGCAGATTACAACCAAGTTCGCGACAAAGTCTGCCACAGACTGCCTTATACCAAACTCTTCCATAGGTATGTTCTTGACGATGGCGTTTGTTCCATTCGGCCTTCAGACCTGAGCCGTCTTTCCGTCAAGTGGTGCATTGGGTGCTGGTTTGGCTGTCTTCACAAAATGGCCGATTATCGCCACTTCAATTACGCCATACTCTCTCAATGGCGAGCCGACGGATGTCACTGCTGGAGATTGGTATGTCGGCAAGGCTGCTGGGAGTGTCACCATATTCCATCCCACCCTTGGGGAGGTGCAAATATTTGTTACTCACGTGCGTTCACACACTGTCTCGACATCAAAACATTTATCGTGTCCTGCCAGTTCCACGCCAAAGGCGGTGATGATGGTCCGGAGTATAATCGAACCCACCGTCTAGTAAATGCCTGGGAATTCGCAAAGGTCACCAGGCAAGCTGCGGAACTCGGCCGTTATGTTGTAGCTGTAAGACATTACTTTATTCCAATGATCATTGGCTTAGTTATTTCTAGACTGGGGATTTCAATAGTATCCCGAGCAGCCTTGCCATGAATATCATCCGCAGTCATGCTGGTTTGAGCGATTCGTGGACAGTTTCGCACTCACACATTCCTCCACCAACGGGGATGATCTCTCCTCTCGACGGGGTAGAGAAATACGGCGTAACGGCTGACTCCCCGTTGAACACTTATCGCGACTCTGGGCCCTCCGGGAGCGAAGTGGTACGCATGTTCCAAGGCAAGCGCCTTGACTACATTCTTTTCCGTCAGCCCAGCCGTATCTCGGACAACCCCGATGCCTATAGATTAACATGCAGTGATTCCAAGGTCATTTTCACCGACCCCATCCCAGGGAACACCTGCTCTTATTCTGATCACTTTGGAATGGAGGCAACGCTCATTATCACTGCGCGCAAAGCTCAAGAAGACGTTTTATCTGGCAACATAGTCCTCAAGGAAACCGAGTCGCCTTGGGCTGATGCCCCGTCTGAAATGCCATCGGGGATGATCTCTGAGATTCTCGGTGCCCTCCAAGCTTCATACCGCATCTCTCAGGATCGCTCTCGTCGCGAGCTCACTGTTTTCACACTTGGTATATTGTTGCTGCTGGGCCTCATCGTTGGCTCTGCTTGGGTTCCATTGCCGTGGGTTAACCCCATCTTCGTATTCATCACCATCTTCATCGCATGGTTGACCACGACCAAGCTTTATGAGGGATACATCTTTGGAAATTGGGAACGTAACGCATTGCAGAATGTCGTTGAAGAATTAGAAATTCACAAGAGCATGCTATCATCGGACCGCTCGCAAGACGGGATCGCGCGATGGTAAATATCACTGGACTATATACCAAGTTATGTATAATGGAGGTCATTGTATCCATGTAGGCTATGGGTTCCGATATGATGGACTATGTTAACAACAGAGGCGGACGTCCGCTATCTTGCCACTTGTGCTTGCCTCATACTACAGCTTTTTGAAGATAAGGTCCATTGTTCGACAAAAGAAGTCATGCTCGTATGACTCCTTGCCTTGTGTATTCTCGGCGACGAAGGACGTGTCACCGAGTAACTGGATTTAGGATGGTGACCACTCGTGCAGGTGCCTTCAGATATCTTCGTTAAAGGCGTTTCCGCAGCGAGGACAGAGAGCGTTGATTTGATGCGGCGGAGGCCGGAATGCGACTGAATAGACACTGCCACAGAGCTGGTAACCTCAGACTTCGTGTCTGTCTCTCTGGTATCGGAGGCGACATCTGGGGGCAGCGAGGTCGGTCCCCAGCTCGGGAGATTCTGATCATTAGGGGGGTTGTCGTGCGTCATTTGCACCTCCATATCACGTCTGCCCGAAGAGGTCTCGACACCGTCTCCACGAACCACGCGTACGTTGTCGTTATCTATGTCATCGTCGAGGCGTGCTTCACAAAAGTTGTCAAGAATCTTTGGTGTGGAGGCTTGCAGTTTCGGGAGCTGGTGACAAACAAACTCGCGACACGAGATAAAGGCTTCGTTGGCCGAGCCTAGAAACGGGAATGCCTGAAAGACATGGACCTAAGAGATAGATAGATAAGAATACAGTATGCGCGAAGACCTTGAATACATACTGCGTCCTCATACATCTCGTGTTGGACATGAACACCCGCGAGCGATGCCTTGTGCGACACAAGCATGATCTCGTCCCGCAGAACTTCTGCCTCTCCGCACTGGATGAGTAATGGAGGGAGACCGTCAAATTTACCGAATAATGGGCTAGCGTATGGATGGGTCAAGTATTCCTCGAGCCCGTCACCAAGGTACATCACAACGGGATGCAAGTGCGCGGTGGGTCCGGGAGTTGGGACTATATCATACGCGGCATTGGTGTCCCAGGAGGGGCAACTGAGGGTAAGATCTACGACGCTGTCGACGAGCATAGGAGATATCAGGCGAACTACTTACCCACCCAAGGTGAAAACAGGATTGCGCCTCCAGGTATCGGATAGTCGTTGTCTCGGAGATAGAGCAACAACGCTAGACATAGACCACCTCCTGCGCTATCCCCCGCCAATACGACGTTTTCTGGAGGAACGTGAAGATCCTCCGTGAGACGTAAATACGCGTTGACTACGTCATGTAAAGGACCAGGAAAACAGGTCTCTGGCGCAAGGCGATAGTCGATCGCTGGGAGAAATCAGTCAGAAGGCGAAGTCTGTACCTGGTATCACGCACCAAATATGCGAGTCTCGGTGTATTTCGACATCGGTATCGTGATCATTCGATGGGAAGCGGCGCTCGAGGAGTAGTAAGCACCTTGAGTAATGCAATCGATCGATCAACTCATCCTTCTCAGAATATAGAAACGACTCACCACCATGCACATAAAGAATGACTCTCGAATGACTCTTTCGAGCAGGAGATGGACCTCCGTTCAAAGAATCTCCCAAAATGTCATTCTTGTGAGCTGACTGGTGAGATGATCTGTAGTCCGACTGCAAGGTCTGCCATAGTTTCTTCCCAACAACCCATTCACCCGAAAGTTCCCGTGTTCCAGTTTCTTTTGCGTCCAAAGCTGCCAATATCCCACGGAGA
The DNA here is from genome assembly GCA_038092915.1 of Boletus pseudopeckii. Lineage (NCBI taxonomy): Eukaryota > Fungi > Basidiomycota > Agaricomycetes > Boletales > Boletaceae > Boletus > Boletus pseudopeckii. The sequence continues at coordinate 206,759 of JBBPRH010000001.1, forward strand.
TTTCGCTTACGGATGCGGAATGTGACAGGGGTAACCAGGGCATCTGCGGGGAGGGGTGCTAAACCTCCAAGTCCCATTACCATTCGAACCATCGTCTTGACAGTTTTTCAGTCCTCTAATCAGAACATACAATTCGAGTCACTCACGATGTCAGCTAATGACGAGTGCCTAGAAACATCTCTCATCATACTGTTGATTACTGTCATTTCGATGCCCCATGTTCTTCTGCGTGGTCCCCAGATATGGTGAATGAGAATGTCTCGAGCAAGGGATGACGCTATGGAGTGCTCAGAAATCTGAAGTTCCACCTTGCAAAGATGGGGGAACGATTGCAAACCTTTATTTACGGCAAAGATAGGATACCTCCATGCATCCCAAAGTTTGATGGAGTCTTGTTGTTGTGATTTCAGGGATCGGTCAACTCGAGCGGAGGGAGGAAAGACACCGGGGCTGTCAAAATCACGCAGGAGATTAGTCACTGACTTGCGTTGAGATGATGCTATAGGGGATGGTGAGTTGATGCCATCGCAAAAAAGCTGGAGTGAATCTCGCAGCATGTTAACAGGGTGTAGAACTTTTTATGCTGAGAAGACGTCGAGAGTGTCAAGGTGGCTGTCAATGGGACATGAAGGAGTGAGGGATCCGAGTCACCTTGGCTCTTCGGGATTTGTTTTCGTAAACACGAACAAAGATCCAAAGTGCTTGACCAATGAATTATTTTTCAAACTACATCCATCCTAGTAATCGTCTCCTCGGCTGACTACTTCCTTTACTGTTGGCCGTAACAATATTGTATGTTCCTGTTCGAAGGGGTCAGCCTATTCGTGAACACGAGATTCAAGCTTAGTTGTCCCCACAAATTGTGCCGTCATCGCTCCCTTAACATCACACAGGGGGGGATAGTTTTGTACTATCCCCTGTTGCACTAGATGATTCAGCTGTCAAGCAGTTTTCAATTAATCCATCATCCAGAAGAGTTCTCAGAGAGAGCGCTCACCGCTAGTAGGTATTTGCTTTCACCAGCCCGATCAAGATACCTGCGACAGAACGGAAGTGTACCGAAGTTGCTGGTGATGGATTTAAGCAATGATTTCGCCGTCGTCAGACTTTGTGTGATAATTAAGCAGTGCGCAGTCAGTCAATGTTTGCCTTACCGGAGTGGTACTCGAGGCGCATCCATGATCTTTGCATAGTGCGAACACTCGCCCTAAGAAATTGACGTGATATCACCGAGACCTGAAAGAACACAGTACGAACGCTTTCCACGACACGACCTCGACCCGTTGAGCCAAAAGTCTCGATAGCGAAGTATTCACCCTCTTCCATCTTAGTTTGATCCTCATTCTTCACGAGCAACACCGATTTGCCACCGTGTATTTGATACAGATTGATGGAATGGCCGCTAAGGTTGTCAATGGGTTTAACTACGTCCGAAGAATAGTCGGTTGAAACCTGAGTAAACAACGAGTGAACACATACCAGGCAACACTTTACCATCAACCTCGACTTCATACGACTCCATAGTTTCCTGTATATAACCTGCAAGTTCTCCGAGACGCATGTCTATGCCAGCCTCCTAGAATCGCATATTTTAGCACGAGTTTAACAAAACGAGCACTCCCTACTTTGACACCAGTATTGGTCGCAGCCTGGACAGCTTCGACCAGTTTATCGTAAGTCGGCTCAAAATTGAGGGTGAACGCAGAGTCAAGGATGCGACCCTTGATGTGAACTCCGAAATCCACCTTGAGAACGTCACCCTGTTGCAAAACTTGTCTTCGATGAGTTCAAGAAATGACCGAACGGTGCACGACACACTTGTGGTATCCCCAGCGTTTGGGGTGTAATGAGCGGCGCAGTTGTTTAGGCTAAGCCCCGTCGGAAAACCGACCCCGGCATCCAGACCGTTCTCTTCAACAAGTGAACGCGTTCCATCTTCGATATACTCTGCAATCTCCGTCATGCTCAAACCTGGACGAATAAACTTTCGAGCACGCTGTCGGACTTGACGGTGAACTTCGGCAGCACGACGAATGTTTTGATAGGTAATCTCCGGGTCTTCCATAGCCAACTTCTCGTCGTATCGTTTTTCTTCCGAAGTAACCCTCCACGTGTTGCTGCGTAGTTGTTTTGATAAATTGGACCACGATGCAGGAAAGATGACTGACTCGTCTCTATACGGCTGTATCTCGCCTTCGGGATATACACCATTTGTGAAAATCTTGGAGAGCCCAACGCGAGGGGGGTCTGTTTGTTGGATCTTTTTCTTTTTAGGCTTCTTCTTCTTCTTCTTCCTTTTCTGGTCTTGGTGAAGTCCAGGAGGTTGAGACAAGGTTAGTTTCAGCACGCTCACCTCCAGCACCAGGCTCATCTGCGACATGGTCCTCTTCACTATCCGCTTCTGGATCTTTTTGAACCGGATCTGTCTCCTCGACAATAACTTTGGGATCGGAGATCATGCTTCCGCAGATGATGATAGTTTTTGCTATTGGAGAATAGATTAACTGGCCTAACCTGTTTTCAGCGCCATACCTTTACTGCCAACGTCTAGTCCTCACCTGTTCACGGTTGTTGTGAAGGATATTTGGATACCTTGTCGTTACTAATACTATAGCGCCAGCCTGAGCGCTCAAAACACTCAGATCAGTCTGCACAACACAAACTGTTCGGCATCTTCCGTGTATGCCTCGAGGATTTCGAGGCCACCACGGGTCTCTTCGCAGATAAGACCAGACATACACTTTACACCACCACGACGTGTTATACGGCGGATGTCCTGCTCCCTCTTTTTCTTGTCGCTCAGTCACGCAGTACTAGTACTAGTACTGTACTGGCTCTTTCTTGCACTTCGCTTATGTAATGTCAATATCATCGGACCCGGTGCCACGCAGCCTCTTGAAGAATCCCCCGAATCGTCCGAGTCCAATGTCCACTGCACGCGAGTTTCTTCTCTCTGTGCTCCCTTCGCAGAGTATCGAAAAAGTTGATAGAGAGGGTTATAGGGTTCCCTCTGTAACTCTAACATTTGCTCAGTCGTTGGATGGCAAAATCGCCGGGAGCAAGGGGAAGCAGCTTATCCTCAGTGGCACAGACAGCATGCTTATGACTCACTGGTACCACCACTCTATGGACGAAAACATCTTGTCTGTTCATTTCTGACTCTTAGATTAGGATGAGAGCCATGCATGATGCAATAGTTGTCGGCATAGGCACAGCTCTCAACGATGACCCTCAGCTTAACGGTAAGCTTGCAGAACGTTGTTACATTGTACGCCCGTTCGTTGCGTGAAACTTAGTCACTCTAGTTCGTTTGATTCCTGAAGCGGCCAAACTACACATCAAATCACCACGTCCAGTCGTTTTGGATACACACCTGCGTCTTCGCACGGATTGTAAACTGCTGAAAAATTACAGAGATGGAAAGGGTCAACAACCTTGGGTTTTCTGTGCCTCGGACTCTGAATCAGCATGCGCAGAAAGAAATACGCGCAAATCTGCTCTTGAAGCCGCTGGAGCGGTGGTATACGAAATCCAAAGTGTATCCGGTACGACCTTTTGCATCCCTTGAAGAGTGTTTTCAACCAAAATGTAGACTTTCTATCCATTCCCAGCCTCCTGCGAAAGTTATATGAGTACGATATTCGGAGCGTAATGGTGGAAGGTGGAGCGAGCGTGATCGGTACATTCTTAAATCAGGCATCCCAGCCACGCTACCCTGGGGAATCCCCTGTTGTTGACACTTTGATTGTCACTGTGGCCCCAACATTAGTGGGGGACAATGGGTTGGGATACACAATGGGCACTTCGGGAGATAAACTAAACGTGAGCGATTATCTAGTTTTTCTCGGAATGCTCACCGACTTCTCACATCAGATTCCCAAACTCGTGCATGTGCGGACGGAGGTGATGGGGAAAGACGCCATTTTTGCAGGAAAATTCATATGAATGCTACGTGGCCAAATCTTGTATTAGATTTTATAGTGCTGGAGCAACAAATGTTAATGCACTATGACAGTTAGAGTACATTCTGATTAGGAGAAGGCTCGAGTGCAACTTCTCGTTGTTATGCATTACGAACTAATATACATTACGACCTTGATGAATTATGAGAAAGTCTACTGTACATGCAATGATGCAGATCGACCGCTGATTGCGGGTGACAATATGTTAGCATAAATATTGAGCATAAATATTGAGACAATAGTATCAGCGAACTCCCGTGAGATGACAGCAGACGTTTAGGAAACACGGCAAAATGCAGGGTTTCTTTGTGCTCTATCGCAATGATTGGCGATACGCATGGCGGCTTCCAGAGCGCGCTCAACAAGTAAACGCGACGGCGACGTCGGAGGGGTACAATCTAGTAGATCTAAGATAGAGGGTAGAATCAACACAAAGTAAGGTCGACAGAACATACCTCTATAGAGCAGTACGTATCGCATCACGCGCTGAATTGGCTGTATCGCGAGGTCTCTGACACTGAGCTTCCGACTAGGAGGCTGACTGGTTGTGCATTCTGGGTTACGCAAGGACACGGAGGTTGTCTTTCTCTCTTGCTCGGTCTGGGGATACTTCCCTGATTCTTCGTTCGTCCGCTCGTTGGTCTTGCTGGCAGTGCTGATTGGGGAAATCATAGGGGGCAGCTGAGGGCTGGGGGAACTGGGCGTTTGTTTCGTCATGGGTGAAGAAGCAGAACTCGACATCATTCCAGATTTACGAAGGCGCCATTTACTTGTCAAGCTACTGGAGTGAGGATAATTTGCATCCGTGAAAAACCCTCCGGCTACAGCACACCAAGATGCCATCGTTGCCTCGAGTTCGTCTTCGGACGTGACAAAGGCCGTAGAGACACCCCACGCCGACGGGTCCTCGAGGAAATATTTTAAAAGCATTTCAGAAGCCCGAACGAGTGCCGAAACATAAGGAGCCATTGAAGGTGGAGGCGGTGTCGCAGTCTAGGTGGAGTCATGAGGCAGTGATGAGGTTAATGGTAGAACTTACCTGGGCATTCAACAACATCTTCAACGCCTCTTGATATTTTTTCTCCGTTCGGATAATCTCCCGAATGCATAAAAGCGCATTCCTAGCTGCCTGCCAGACTGCTGCATCATCCGAATCCGAGGTTGTGTCCTTCGACGTCAGGGGAAAAGGCTGTGATACATCGCAAGGTTTGACAAGGTGGTCGGGACTTGGCGGCGAGGACGACGGGGAAGACGTGTGGAAAAGCCCGTTTGCATCTTCCCCTACGTTGCGAAAATGTGGATCGCCCGAGAACCTCGAGGGCGAAATGTCTCTGTCCCGCTCGGAAGGACCACCTATCCTGCGAACCTTCTCAAGTTGATTTACCAAGACATCGTCCGATATGCTGTCGTCCTCCACAGCAATCGCCATGTTGAAACGATCCGGCAAAAATGAAAATGCTGGGCTCGCCGGTTGACGTCCACGGTTAGCAGTATAAGGACCCGATGCCGTTAGGGGAGTCCCTATCCAGGCTAAGGAAGCAAGAATATCGGTGCTTCGTCGTGATTTTGCCTCATGAGACTGCACTATCTCGGAGTGATATTCGGACGGAGAATTAAAGTCGATTCGGCGGTCGCGCCATGTATGATGAAGGGGCTACTAGTTGTTACTGCATTATATGTAGAATAACAGGTGACGAAGAGACTCACGATATCAACCGTAAAGGGTGAGGGTGGTCTGATTTGAGGCAGCGAAACCTGCCACCTGGACGCGTTCGTTGATGACGGGGTATCGATATCAACAACTGGTTTCCGCAAAACGCCTCTCAATGATTGTAGGGAGGATGGCAGAGAGGACGGTGAGACAATGGGTTGCTCAACGCGCCGTTTGGCAAGCTTCGATGAATTTGGCATGGAAGGTTGAGACTTCGACGAACAAGCATTATGTGCACTCCAAGGTTCCCCAAGCGTACTGCGTTCTAAGGGAGAGTTTTCTGGAAGGGTTGGTGCAGTTACCATGGACTTTCTTTGTGCAGGCTGAGAAGGGTCCGGGAAGCGGTGGCGAGGAGATACATTTGTATTTATACGCAACTCGAGCTTCTTTGATGTTCTTGCGTGCGACACGTCTGATGAAGTGGCAGGCAGCATTCTAGGAGACGTGGACTCAGGAGAGGAAGTATGGGGGTTTGGCAGATCTGGCGAAGAGTGGACCGGGTAATTGATTACAGAGTGCTGTGGAACTCCAAGTTGTTTCCGAAGTATCTGAGGGTCTGAAGACAACACGACTTTGGGTGATGCTGCAGAGGGCATGGAGCGGATGTGCTCGTATGCAGAACCCAATCTATGTGTAAGATCGTCATCCCGACTTGCGTTGACGACCGAAGAGTCGCAGGAACCTCCGCCAAGGGATTTGGAACCTATCGGTTCGAGGTCATAGAGGTAGCCGTCAACACCGTTGGGTAAGGGGTTAGAAGATGTGACCGCAGGTAGGTGGGGTAGGTGTGAGATATGGTTGGACTCTTTATGTGGTGTCTCCGTTCGTACTGGGCCGTCGAACTCAGGTACGATGATGAAACCATTTGTGGAAGAATCATCGGACAGATATACACTGGACACGCGGCTCCCAGAGTGCCTTAGTGGTAGACCTTGCTTGCCAGTAAATTTTTGAAAAGGGGTTGACATTCGCCAAAGTTTCTTCTCCCCAGACATGCTAGAGATGCGTTGCGCATGGAGGGAGACTGTCGAGCCAGATTGCAGCAATACCCTCCGTGTTCGATGGCTGGAGATGAGGTAGAAACAGAAGGTTGGGATATCCCCCCTGTCCCCCCCAAAATGCATCACGTGACACAATACATTTAACGAGTACATATACACGAATATGATTCACAAGAGACGAAATCCACCTGACCTTTCATTCCTCCGAGTTGCTATCATACAGTACCACATATTCCAGGGGCTCGGAGTGAGTCCGGGTATCCAGCCACTCCGCATCCTCATCATCCGATGTTGGTACACTCACAAGGGACACTGAAGAAATGTCAGATTCAGGATCTCCAACCTCGTCCGTCACAGTTTCAGAGGATGGTAGCGAAGGTTTGGGTGCATCTTGTGGTTCGTCGCTGGCATTGACCGAGTTGGTGGGGTGTGCACTAGGCATCACCATTGAGGATGCTGCGAGCGAATGTTCACTCCCTTGATCGGAATTATGATCTGCGACTGTCAAACTGATTTTGCCTCAGTTGCAAGTCCTCGAGTAACTTAGGATGACTCACTCAATCCACACACTGCTCCCGAAGAAGCCTTGACCATCATTTAGTCGCCAGTAACCAACATACCTCCCTGGGACATCTGGCGCCTTGGCAGAAGTCAGCTGCGTCCTCCATTACAGTAAGGGTGAGTACATACCTTCAAGTCCCCCGTCCAGATGTCAAGGTCTTGCCCTGGATACACGGCTCCAACATTCGCCTTTAAAACTGCACTGCATTCCGGGGCAAACATCTCTCCAGCAACAAACTGGACTTCGGTGGTCGTCGGCCAAGGGAGTCCACCATTGTTCGTCATATGCCAGCCTTTGACGAACTCCGCTCCGGGGGGAAAGACCTGACCATCAGGTACGTTGGTGTCGCCTACGAGAGCCGAGTCCAGACAATCCCATGGTGAATTCGTAGTGGCTATTTCCTGCTGATCATCAGCGGGGAATTGTTGAGCGATTCGGTTCAGTTCCTGAACCATTGAAGGTATAGGTGAAGGAGGAGGGTAGCCATCGACAATTGAGTTGGCACCGGGAACCGGAGAGACCGGACACGTCCCACAATGCTCACCCGCCTGGGAAATAGGAGAAATAGAGCGAGTTACCGGCAGCGATTCTTCTGCGGCAAGTGACTCATGGGCAACTGATTCCGTGACAGTGTCTTCGATGGGATTAACAACTGAATCCCCAACTTTCAGAGCCTGCACCGCATTCAGGTGCATCATCTCTTGGTTTACTCTCGGCCACATCTGATAATAAATATCCAATGGTGGGTGTATTGATCGGGGGGATCCAGGTGGGTCCGCGACATCAACCAGAAGATGCGATGGTGCAATAGTGACGGAAGTGGGTGCCGCCCCTAGTACATTGTTTGCGGGGCTACCGAGTGGGCTTAGGAATTCTTCAGCGAAGGGTGTCTGATCCTCCTCAGTCACATTGGTAGCCTGACCAGATACAACGATAGGTGAAAGTTCGGGTGACTTCGTTGGGGTCGCGAGCGGACTTCGGTAAAGCAAAGCAGGGGATCTGGACTCGCCGCCGACCGAAGCAGACTTTTGACTGGCCGGTTCATCAACTGACTGTGTCTGCCCTACCCTGTAGACGGTAGGAATAACAGTGTCAAAAGTCTTCAACTTCAACATAGGATGATTCAGCGGGTGAACAGGAATCGGAAGGGCCTCGCAGTCACTGCACAAGTCGAAATCGGGACAGCCTGGATGCATGCACTGTGGCGGGTCAGATTATGAACAACCGCCTGTATGTTTCGTCACCTTATAGCGAGCGCCGCGAATCGTTTTTCGACACGCTGTGTTCAAAATATACTCAATAATGTATGTGAACTAATGGAACAGACAAACTCACAGTCGCATACCGCAAGGTGAGCAACTTGATGAACTGGAACTGAGTCACGCATCTAAGGAGCCCATGATCAAAGATACCGTCTTTTTCTTCAAACACCACATCCTTACCATCAAATCTTCTGGTTTGTTCACTTTTACAAACCCATGGCTCGGATGCTGCTCCGGTGTTATTCTTGAAAGATGGGCAGGTGGTTAGATTGTTGATCTCCGTATATGCGGAATGGCAAACCTGAAACAAGACGAACATGTATCAAAGTCTGGTTGAATTAGTGTCAATACGTTACAATCTGTGGAAGAGGCTTCACCTGGACAGATAACACATTTCTGACACACAAACTTCAGCCGGAGAGGTTGGGATACAGCACAAAGACTTACATAGCGTTCCCCAACAATTACCGAGTCACAGAGGTTGCAGGTTGCAGAATGACGAACAAATGGATCGGCAGGGGTGGCAGCTGGTACCTGTCGCGTGACTGGGGAGTGAATAGAGCTAGGAAGCTGTTGATGGTTTCCGGGCGACCTGTTCCTGTCACCACCAAAGACAGTGTGGACATACACGCGCCCCGGGGTTTCTATGTCGAAAAACTCGTGGAATGGATTGTGCTGCTGTGCTGCCCCGGATTCCAGGCAGGTGGTGCAAAGATCATAATCTGGAATTGGATCAGGGAAGAAAGTTCCAGTTGGATCATCTGACATACTAGGACAGTCCAGACACTTATGGCGAACACCCACAACGATTTTATTGCAGCCATCACAGATGACGTCACGATGTACAGCGTGTGCTGGTTCACCAGCCGGACCCGAAGATGCAGGCCCTGATGATCGACAAGTTCCCGATACGCCGTTTCGAGCCTTGGCTTCTCTTGCAATTTGCGTTGAGACTTGAGTGGAGTAGTCAGCCGAGCGTTGCTCAACGACGTGGGAGGGTCCGAAACTCAGAGTATGAGCATTATGCGACTTGGAGAAACAGCTGGGACACTGATAATCCATGAAATAATCGGTCAAATTCTCGAGTAATCGACTCACGACTGCATGCCAAGGGCATTTGATACAACCATGCCAAACACCGGTGAAGCTGGTTCTGCAGACGAAACACCATCGAGAAGAAGCATTTGCGCCAGCACTGACAGGGGGGATCTCTGTTTGAAACGGAGCAACATCGACATCAGAGGCTCTAGAGGTAGACGTAGACCCTTTGCCGAATGGGGCGGATTGCTCCTCCGCATAACTGGTTCCAAACGTTTTGCGCAGAATACGCTCTAGGTCCTCTTTGAATGAGGACAACAAGACTTCGACATCTGCCTTGCCCTTCGTGATAGGACAGCAAGGCGCAGACCTCCCCGTGCCATACTCCTGAAGGGAACAATACTTGCTCGGTGTAGGGGAGAATATTATCGGCGGGGGAGGAGACATCTTAGATGGTGGAGGTGGATGCGGAAGAACGCAAGTAGCAGATGTATGCAGGGGTGGGGGTGGTGGAGGTATGAATGATTGTGGGTTCAAAGGCAATATACAACTGTGGCGGGGCACGACAGGAGATTGCAACTTGGGCGTGACCTCGGACAAAGGGATTGTGGGGGCGCTGTACAACGACAACAGTTCCGAGGTCACACTTGGCGCCTTTGACGGAGTTTCATCGAAGACGGTGAATCGCAGCAAAGGATCAGGCCACAGACGGCGCAAAGGAGCAACATCAGAATCGTAGTCTTCGGCAGAGTGCACTTCCTTGCCAATCAAAATGCGTCCAGGCTTGAACGCGTCGGGGGAGAAAATAAGTCTGGATAGATAATAATTATGGCTTATGGGGAAAACTCGATAGAGCTAGGGTGAGAGTGAGCGCCGGCTGGTGGCAAGCGATGAGGTCACAAACCTGATTATGAAGTTCTTTGTATGTAGGAAAAAGAACAGACTCTGGAAAGGTGAATCTGCGAGTTTCATTCCTGTAGGTCGCCTTGACGGTGAACATGGTTGCTGTTCAAGGATGGGACTGGGAATTTGGGATACCGCAGCTTACACGGTACTTAAAGGCGTGACAAGGCGTGACATAGCACAGCTGCGGGCCACCTAACTTGAAGCAGTGCCAGTCGTCGAGGATGTCCGAGTCGTTCTCGCTGCTCTGCACGACGAGATTCGATCCCTGTCTGGAGGTATTCGAGTGGAACAACGCTCCCGACGGCACACCATCGCCATATCTCCTACTCGCATATCAACTCGACCGTCTGGTCTCCTCTGCCCATCTCAGCCACTGGACAGTCTCCGATTCGCTCGATTACACAGCACTCAAAAATGTTTGCGATGAAGCTGTCCGCAAGGTAAACGGTGCTGACAGCAAAGCCCCTCTCAAGGTGATCAGAACCCCAGCCCTTTGCCAGGCGCTGACTCGGTGGTACCAGATACGCGTCATCTTCCCGCAGTCTGGGAATATCACCGCATCCGCCTGCTCAGTCGAGCCATTGCGTTATGATCCGACAGCAGGTTCTCGATTTAACCCTGATGTGGATACCCATTCTCAATTTGATCCGATAATCTCAATTTGTATCGACACACAGCCCACCACTGGCACCTCCATGAAAACCACAAACAGACAGGCATATGATGATGCTCGAGCGCGCGTTGGCGTCCCACCACTCGGTGCACCCCGTCCCCGTAACATCACCCCGAATCATCCGGATGATGTTATCTTGTTCAATCCCTCGGGCGCCATCATGGAGTCGTCGATTTGCAACGTTGCTTTCTATCGCCACGGGAGATGGCTCACCCCACCACTGACAGTGGGTTGCATACGCGGTGTATTCCGACGATGGTTGCTGGAGAACGGTCGGATTCACGAGGCCGATGGACTCTCTATATCATTAGACACCATCGAAAACAATGAATGGGTGCTTGTCTTTAACGGAGTGACGGGGTGTCGGCTAGGGCGAGTGCGCTGCGATAAAGATCCGAGCGCTCGGGAGGGTTGAATTGCAGTAGGCTTGTAGTGTACTTTTAACTGGCGTGCTACTGGGCGTCATCAACGTCCATGGTCTCTCCATCTGTCCCATTGAATATCCCATCATCCATCTCATTCAATATATAGTCCACGACAAAGCTTTCCTGAACCAATCGATCGAGTCTGGCGAGGTGCCGTCGAGTATAAGGAATCAAGCCGTCGACAATATCCTTCAAAGATGATGATGTAGTCCCAATCGGCTGTCGCGAGCTGTGACTAGAGCCACTAGTCCCTTCTAGAGGATTAGAACCGAAGGCCTCAACAATATCTTCCGCGGGCCGCAACTTCAATATAGCGTAGAGAACACTTTGCGCAATACCACTTGTTTTCGCGTTTGTGTTCCAGTCGCGGATATATCGTGCGAGGAGAGAAAGATCCGGACTTGGGAGCGTGCGTAGAACTTCATCCAACGCAGGGTTTCCGCTCACAGACGTATCGCTCTGCAACCCCTGTTCCAACGCGACTGACCGAATGTCTCCAAACAGCGCAAGAAGCCTTCCTGGTTGTTGCATAGCAAGTGCAAGCTCGATCGCTCTTCGATAGTCGTGCATAGCAAGGTAATTCATAAAGTCCTGCTCTCTGCACGCGAATGTAGTTAGATGGGGATAACATATGAGTGTTCTCACCTGAGCACTTGGTTTGCGCGGTTTACCTCTCTTTCTTTCTCCTCCTCCTCTGTACAGTCTTGCCAGAACGTGACCACAGAATCAGCGGCTCCAGAGACGATTGTCGCCTCGTCTGTACTGATAGCTAGTGCCCAGACCTGGGGACCGATCTCAGTCAGCTCCTTGCTGGAAGACCTGGCACGTACTTTATCTTCATGGTTGTCAAGAGTTGCTATACATGTTTCCTCCCTCACGCTCCATAGCTTCACTAAGCCATCTGATCCTGTACTCACCAGGTGCATCCCGTAGTTAATAAAATCGACCCGGAGAACGGAATTGGTATGCCCCTCAAATGTTTTGATGCAAGTAAAGTTCTCGAGGTTCCAAAGCTTGACCGTCTTATCGCTGCTCCCAGTAGCCAACACACGTTCCGTCTTTCCGAACCTAACATTCCAAACGCCTCTCTTGTGGCCTTTGCAACAGCCTAAGCGCTTAATCTCTCCGTGTGGAGGCTTTCCGCCAGAGCCAGGTGTATAGAAAACCTCGTAGATGTTTGCAGTACGGTCTTGGGAACCAGATGCCAGAAATTGGTCATTGGGGGCGATATCCAGAGAGTTAATGTCCTTGTCGTGGGCTTTATGTGTCGTAAGACTGTGGCATTTTATTGGTTCTACACCAGCAAATGTCAGTGGAAGTTCTGACAAATCCCACATCTTGATCGTTCGGTCTTGACTTCCGGTGAAGACGAAACGAGAGTGGGAGTCAGTGTCATTGTACACCCGTGACATAGCGATGGAACCGACGCTCTCCGTATGTCCTTCGCAAACAGCAATGCAGCCCCACACGTTGGTGTCATGGTGTTGTGAAAAAGCCCATATTCTCGCTGACTTGTCCTTGCTTCCACTGGCGAATATACGGCCACCCAAACCTTGGTCCAAAGAGAGTACTATTTCGGAGTGACCGGCCAAAACTTGTGCATCCAGATTAGAAATGGAATAAATGCGAATGAGCGACGAGTTGGTAGCAAGTGCGAGCTGATTATCTCGTGGTCTTGAGTTACCGGGTGGATATAGTGTGGAGCTCGGTGGCGATAAAAAGATTGCGTCGACAATTTCGTCATTGTAACCTATCATATGGCGAACTAGTGATCGGGATTTGAGGGAATAGAAGAAGATGTTTTGATCTGCATGTGCAGAAACAATGGTATCTACAGTCGGGAGGTAACTAACCTCCGAGATGAGAAGTGTTTGAAGGACAGAGAGATCACTCACAAGGCATCGATAATTTGCCTCTGCGCTTCCTGATCAACAGCATTGGACGCGGGCTCTGTAGTCAACGAGTAGATGACGGAGCCCTGTGCAAGATCCCAAATCCGGACGACACCCTTATCGCCGGCAGTGAAGAATTGAAGCCTCGGGGATTTAGCAGTAAAGTTTTTTCTCTCAGGGTGTACGAACCCTACAGCTTCGACACTTTCCATGACCGGGACAGTCTTGGAAAGAGTAGGGACGATCGAGTTCCCTTTTCTTTTGTTCATGCTTCCATCGGTTGAACGAGAGCTTGTAGACATATCCCAAAGTAAGACTACGGCGTCCCTTCCTCCACTTATGAGCCATTTTCCATCTGGCGTCACATCTAAACCGCGTGGAACGGAAACGTGACCTTCCAGAATGGCAATAGGTCGAAGTGCTCCTTGGTCATTTCTAGACGTTGCCATCAAGTCAAACAGACGAATCCGCGTGTCGACCGAAGCAGTCACAAGCTGAAAAGTCCTTGCCGAGCTAGCGATTGATGGATCTCGGGGGAAATTGAATTTTAAAGCGCTGACAACGCCTCCGTGTCCTTTGAAAACGTGCGTGACGTGTCCCGCAGAAATGTCCCAAACTTTAACAATGCCGTCCGCTGACCCAGAAGCAATGAATGTCGAAGTCGGATCAACTGTACAAACATGTACTGGTGCATCGTGGGCATGGGCAATGACTCGGGAGGGTTGTACGACCTGGCCAGAACAGACTTTTGGAATCTCGTATAGCCCGAGGGAAGGAGGGGTTGTGAATAATATGAGGTAGGCCGCGGAGGGTGATAGACAGAGTGTGGTGATGGACCCGGGTGCCTAGAGCATGTGAAGTAAGCATCAAGCAAGGAATATACGCACAGGACATACACACGAGAACCGGCAAAGCAGTTTTCCGCTAGATGGTTCTGTCAATAACGCTTCTTCCGCGAGACATGTAACGATCTTGGATCCATCTAGGGCGACTGCGATAGAACCGGTCGTATGCAAAGGTTCAATCGTCCGCAATTGTTTATAGCTATCATCGACCGGTTAGCCATATACACCCCTTGTATATTGGGAGACCCTACACAGTCCTGACTTTAGGCCTCTGGCCATCAGCCATGTCAGTTTCAAGGAGATGTGGTTGCGGCCTTGTCGATATTTTTTCGATGGAACTTGTTTGGTATCAAATCTTCAAAAATTTGACGAGCAGCGTGCCTGAGTCAATTACCAGCCTAGTAGTCGAACTGTTGGAATAAATAAGAGTAAATAAGTAAACACAAGCCACGAAATATTTAACACTGAGTTTAAGTTCCGCCTCCATCTTTCCTTCGCCTCCCATAAGTCGTCTCCCACTGCGCAATCGTATCATAGCGAACTGTCACCAATTGGATTATAGTACCACTGATATGATCGACCATCAATATTTAATGCGGGTGTACCCCCTGCTGTTGTAGAAATTTGTTGAACTTCTGCAGCAGCAGTGGGTACATGACGATGAGCGAACACAAATCTTCATTTCAGCAGTTGCAAAGCTTGCAAATATGTACTGGCTCGGATGTCATGCCCAGATATCTTGGGAGAAGCAAGCTGCCAGTTCAAGATACCCCTGGTCGAGCCTGTACAACTTTACGATGAACATTCCAGTGTCATATACATTGTCCATATGGCCATTGCATACAATCGATCAATAGACTAGACGGTGTACAAAAAAATTAACGTCGTCTATTTTACTAGCGGAATCCTTGAGCAACCATGCGATACAATCCAATGCAGCGCTCAGATATGAACTCGGAGAAAACGAGAACTACCCTCGGCGACTAAAAGCATCAACTCTAAGCCAGCTGATTTTGAAGCCGGAAGGTAGTCTCCTCAGCAGCCCTTCTCATTCGATTTTCGTCACTTGCAATCCTTTCGGCTTCTCTTCTTTTCCTTCCTTCGTCTTCCAACAAGCTTTCTGTCGCCCTCAATGCAGCCTTCGCTCGAGCAGCTTCAGCCTGTGCTTCAGCGAGTTGATCTGATATTCGCAAAGAAACGGATATAGCATCAGCAGCTTGTCGCCGCAGTCCAGCCATTTCTATCTGCATTCGATCGACGACACCTTCATCAGCAGTAGAGTATGCCCGGCAGCCTTTATCTGAACTATAAAGACGTGATGCAGCTTCATGGATCCCAAGAACGTCTAAGCCAGACGCTGATGGGTTGTGATTACGCGGCATGACCATGTCTTCTTCACTTTCGTATTCGTCTTCTGAACCATTACACTCGTGGGAACTATCTTGCCTCTCGGTATGTTCTTCAGAGTCGTGATCGAATGTCCGCACAGAAGACGTTCCTGGCGCGAAGGTAGGTGGACTAGCAAATGTGCTAGGCTCAGCGGATGTTCCCCTTTGGGCAAGAGGTTTTCGTGGCCTCCCGCGCTTCTTCTGTTGGTTTGGTTGGTTTGATTCAACCTGAATGGTACCAGAGACAGCCTTGGACGTTCGCCCACGTTTCCGTGGTCGCTTCGTACCCGGAGGAGCAGAGAGGTTCACTGTCCAGTAGGAACCGAACCCTGGATCAGTGACTGGACGAGGTTGTCGCTCAAATAGCCTATTCAAAGACAGATGGTGACGAACGGATTGCTGAGGGGCACGCATCAGAGCTGAGGGATTCCGAGGGAGAAACCATCGTACCTTCCACGTTGGACCAGCGTTTCGAAAGTATGCATACTTGTCTTCCATAGCCGCATAGATCTCTCTTATAGTTAACCGCTTCTTAGCGCTTCCTAGTATCGCACAACGTAGAATAACAGGAAGTGTGTGCTGTGGTCGCCCGTCTGTGTCTGGGAGGCAGGCGAGGGTGTCAGGGCAATTGGGATGTGGCTCATGATCACCACATTGAGCTTTTCCTGGAAGCCGGGGGCTACTCTTAACTATCGGGTTTGTGCGTGCGTCCGACGTAGACTCCGGCGATGTTGGGCCCTCCCACTTTTGTTCTGCTGGCGTCAGCCTGAACAAAGGGGGTCAATGGAGGAAAGGCGAACAAGATAAATCCAACCGACTCGCAAGAGTTAGATAGACATGCTTCAGGATTCAAGAGATTTTGAATGCTGGACATTCCTCTGTGGCATTGAGATGGTGGCTTCATCAGAACAAACAGTACAAAGAACGGTCGCGCCGCGTTGTCATTGTGGGTCCAATCGATTATATAATCGTAGCGGCGCTAAGTGCGCCAATCCCCGACTCGATACACAATGTAATAACTCCATTGCTCGACACCGATGATCAAGATATTTTACATAGACAGCAAGGCAACTATAGATGTGTTCACAGCTCCACCCCATCCATATCGTCGTTGAGAGCAGTAATCGCCATTTTCTTCGCAGGGCTCTGTCCTTCTAACTCTCAGTTGTCCTCGTCAGAGCTCGTGATGTTTCGCTTTCTTGTGGTACTAGACTCCGAGTCTGGTGCATGTAACATAGCTTCCTTCGTGTATGAGTGGTAAGGCAGAAGTTTCATGCTTTTCAAGATGAGCTGGTACACACGAGAGCTGTTACTGTTTGCATTGCTCATGATGTTCCAATTGTCGTAAAGGTGTCAGTTCGTGTTGTCAAACAAAACAAAAAAGGGGGCAGAGCTTACAGTTTCAACAACACCTCCCCCTCGACGAACCGTCCAAGATGTCTTTGATTTTTGCACCATAAGTAGAAGGATTAATCTGGATCCTACCCTGCATATTGAGGATGTTAGGGGGGACCACTTTTGCGTCCACAAGTTCAGCATGTACGCGCAAAACCAGCATAGCGCCCATATGGATCGGGCAGGTCAGCAATTCGCACTACTCATGCACCAAGGAGAAAAAAAAAATAGTGTTCTCACTAGGTCGAACACAGACAATATTTCCTTACCTGTGTTATCAGACTTCGCAGCGGCCACAGAGACGTAGCTACAACTCGAGAGGCGATCGCTTTCACTTTACTCGGACTCACTGAGGGCCCCTTGACTCTATTACCTCACATTTAGTAAGCAAACAACAAAGTTTTTAGGAGATTCAAAGATGGAGGTATACCGGCAGGGTCATGCAAGCCTTCCGGGGGCACCATGCCTTGTCAACTGAGCGCGGCACAGTGCATGGCTGTTTGTAAATGAACCTGCCGGGTATACGCTTCGTAAGACTTTCAGGGCTCACATTCTAAGCATTGTTCCGCTCCTTGATAGTGTTCGGTGATGGGTTCTGTTTCAATCGACAGCGTTCCAGCGCAACAATAAAAGAAACAATATTCTCCTTATTCAGTAAAGAGTTCCCGCAGTTCCATTTGCTTGGGCTGGTACGTGCCTGTCTGTGAACAACCCTCCTCCACTACCGTGGGAGTCGGGGATCACCATTATTTACAGCTAAGTTACGCTGGAGCTACATCCGATAATTATTCGGTGAACCATGAAATTCGTACGAATAGCTTGTTGACGGGACCCCCCATCCAGGGTCCCCTCGGGCAGCCGGATAGTTTGCATTCATCAGTGATCCCGAGCTTGGTGCATTCGCCCCGGAGGGAGGTTGCTGATAGGGTGCGTGCATAACATTCGTCGCACGGGGCCACCATTCGTAACCAGGATAATATGATGTCGATGGTTCGATGCCCGGGATATCTAAGCCAAGCATGTGCGCCATCATGCGAGTGCTGATATCCTGGATCCCTGCGGTAGACGTCATCCGTTCCTTTGAGCCAGAATCCCCAAACGCCTCTCTTTGCAGGAAGTCCGAATTCTTCTCCCTCCCAAATGCATCATCGACGCCTCTTTTCTGCCTATCAGGGCCTTGCAACATGGGCGTAAGGTTGCTATCTACCTGGACCTTTACACCATGGAGCAAGTCCCATGCTCTAGCTGCACTAGGCCAAGTTGTCTACACATGCGTGAAGGAATGTCTAGAATATACGAGGAGGTGGTACGTACTTGCATCTCTCTTAGCACAGTCAACAACTGCTGAAGCCCAATGTAAGCCACATTTGATGGACGTAGAGTCACTTTGGGTGGTAAAGATGAGCGTATGATAGGATCCGTATAATCTAGGACATACACGTCACGATATGCATGATTCTGGACATAAATTAAGCTGGAGTGCAGGTATCATTGGTTGTATTGACTCACCCTGCACTGAGGATATATGGTGAAAGAAAAGGTGATGCACGCTTAATATTGTAGCAATCGTGATATGTTGTCACTGAATCACAATTAGCTAGAAACTCAGCAGTCAAATTACTCTACTTGCCGATGGTACTTATGTAAGTCGCAGCACTCTGGCATAGGTCGAAGGCTTTCAGCGACGTCGTGTTTGAGCCAGGTGGATTTTGTAGTATCGGCTCAGAGCTAAAGAAATCAGTTTACCTCCGTATGCACTGGATCAAGGTCGTACCCTTTCCAATTCGGTATACTATGCCAGAAGTATATGTCAGTTGGCTTGCTTTCGATGAGGAATACTACTCACAAGGCTCGGTGCAAAAGCAATACAGCGGACCAGTATTTGACATGGATGTATAAAACAGGGGCTGATGGAGTATTTCTTTTACTTGCAGGGTCATATCTTAGGTCGTCGGTGAGCTCAAGGTACCATTGGTCGAGACGAGCTTCCAAGTTACTCAAGACGGCTCGTCTGGAACCGCGCTTCGAAGACTTTACTGGATAAACCGATGACACAATCGACCCAATGATCACGGCTAAACAAAATGTGTTTAGTGTGAATGATATCTGAGGGCAAATACTAACAGAGTGATGAAGCAACCCGGAAGCACCGCATGATGAGGACAGTCGATAGAGGTCGGTATGACACTATGCTGAGTTGGTGGTTTAGATGCGAGTCATCCTCATACTGTAGAGCTAGTCAGCATCGGCCCTCCAAGGCTTGCACAGCTCACCTCTTCCGCATCCGGTAGAAATGTGTCGAAATCATCCTCGTCAATACATATTGGACGCCCTGAAAGGGCAATGTCAGTTTATCTACATGCAAACGTTGAACTTACACGAACCCATATAGGTGGAGCTATATCTTGAAATCAAAAGTTGAGCTGAGTCCATCATATCAGATGAAGAGACGCACTTATCCACAATGCAACAAGCCCACCATATTTGTTTCCTCACTTGATTTTCTTCATCAGAGAACATTTTCCTCCCATTGAATTGCCAGTTATCTGCTGCGCGATTGAGACCTAGGTCTAGCGCCTACATTATCATTCATCAGGCTGAAGTTGGATGTCGACTCATGGAACGAACCATTCTAATGGCCATTCCTTGAAGGCCAGAGAGGGTTAAAGATGCATGGCAAACATATATAACTGATATCACCACACCGATGTATAGCCAGCCTTGTTCCATGGACCCTGAGAGTTGGGTCAGCACAGAAGACCGACGACTCCACAAGACCGTACCAATTCCAAATTCACGATGCCCAAGGAGAAGTAGAGCCTGACAGGTCGATGTTCGAGAACTGTGTGACACTTGCGCTAGTGACCGGAAAGATATCGGTGGTCAAAAAAAGCCAAAGTATAAAGACAATCACGAAGTACCAAGGACACTTCTTGCTTGGGTGAGGTAGTCACACCCAGCATCCCATATTTTGTCCATGGGTTCTGAAGCACTTTCGTCGAGATAGCGAGCAGCGACGGAAAATATCGACAGAAGCAGTAGTTTACTGACGGTCTGTGACGGATCTGGGGCAGATGAGGGAGAATCACCGTTCGAACCTGGCGGACTTGGATTGCCACTGCTGCTGGGTAAGCACTAAGTCAGCGAATAATGCAACATCAACGAACTTGCGTTTCCTGTCGCGAGTGGAAATGTGAGGAACTGAGCTGAATGCAATCGTACAGAAAAACCTCACCATTCATTGTATTCTCGCAAAAAACGACCTTTGTGGACAACAGGGAATATTGGATGAGCATACGAGAAGTACAAATCAAGCAGTCGATCCTGCATCTCGACAGGAGGAAATATAACAGGAATATCAGCTTCTGGCGGCACGACAGATAAATCTGCCTTAGCGGCCGGCCAGAAGCGCGCCATTGGAAGCCTCCTGTACAAAAGGAGGGTCAGTATCCTACTGTACATAGAGTGAAATAGACGCAACCAAACACCACCGTCAAGACGACTATCTACGCGATCGTTTCGCATGAGGAGGTGGAGACCACTGGCTTTCCCATGATAACGGACCTGGACTGGGTGAGTAAATCAGAGCGTCAATCTAAGCGCAGGGTACCTCCTGATTCTCGTCTAACGATAGTTGTCCAAACGGAGTCGCACACTGAGATTCATCCGTCTCTCCTGAATCTGAAAGACCTGACATTAATTTGATTGGTTTTGACGCCATCGAAATTATCAAAATACCCGACGATGCCTCGATAGTGTACATCTCGTTCCAATTCGGATGGCTCGGACCCGCCCCGGAATTAGATTCATCGAGCCGACGGCGTTGTGGCAAAGGAGCCTCGTCAAATGCACGAGAGGGTGACTGCTGAGTGCTAGTACTGTGGGGGCCTTCCAATATATTCCTAGACAAGCGAGCAGCCAAGCGGTCTTGCCATTCTGTAGTTGGCATGCTCGACAGGACGTTTTCTTTTTATGTGGTTACAAAAAGCTTGCTTGAATGTTAAAAAAGATATAATTACCTCTTGAAGAAGAAACAATCTCGCGCGATATACGTGACTGACGCCTCGATCGTGCAGCATCGCGAGAAGTCTTGTTGCTGCGAAAGATACAAGCGAAGAAATCTTCTTTGGTAGCGCCTGCTGGCTGAGATAGACGCCCTGAAGGACCCTGATTTTGCGTCAGTTGCGATGCCGCTGTGGGAGAGGGCACAAGCGTACAAATGGTCCTGTATCCACTCTGTTCAATATCTCCCTAGCTAATTCGTCTTGTCGAATGTCAGCTAACAAATCCTGTACACGACGGTCTGGACATGCAAGTAGTGACCCGAGCAATGACTCGACTTGATGCCATCGCTGTTCAATTGCCTGGATGTATCCTTTTGGAGGACCACGCTTGTAGCTGGGGCCTACAGTACTTGTTGTGGGTCCTTCTGCGTTCTCTGCGGCGAAAGCTTACCTAGAAATGTACAGACTGCGAAAAGGAAGATCGTCAGGGTTTTAACGACAACAGGGCGAAAGAGAGATACCATTGCCACCAAGGGCGCAGCCCTTGCAGGTTCCCGGAGTGCTGGAAGGCTCGCACTTGCTCTTGGTTTTTCTACACTGATCGCAGGCTAGTAGTAAGGCAATTCAGTAGGCAAAGATGGGGGGTGAATGACCCAGTTACCCCTGCTACTTCGTTTGCGGCTCGAGAGGGAATCCTGGTTTAATTCTTCCTCTGAGTGATCGGATTCGTTCCAGTGGGTTGTCGACATTGTGGAAAGGTCGAGAGCGTTCACCGTCGGGATCGACTCGGACGAATAATAATTGGACGGTTAATAAGATGTAATCTCCTTCGCACGGTTACTAAATTGGTGATTTAGCCCCTGACGCTGTGGTACACACTACGACATGACAGGCTGCAATGGTACATATCAAGTCGAGCAGAACTCTCGACAAACTAATTACTGCATGTCGAAGCGCACAAACAATGGCAGATTTGTCTGAACCAAACAAGAAAGACGGAGCGGAGTGCCTACGGGACTAAAAGAGGATCCTTACTTAAGAGGACTGTATGGGAGAGGAAGTAATATGAACGAGTCCATCTCTTTCGCGAGTTGGGCGGTCTACACCATCGTTAGCCTTTCAACTCCCATACACAACGAATAAGGTACCTTGGAGACCGTCTCTGCCCACCCGTCGATCTGCCAGGCCTTCTCCCTCGTTTCCTTCCTCGCTTCAAGGCTCCTACACAGCTGTGAGTACGATTTCCCACCCATAGTTAGACCCTCACTGACGGGTATTGCCACATGTGATGGACCTGGTGGAGCCTTCCGATTTGCGAGAACCAAGCTCCGATTGGTGCGACAAATTTGCGACGGGCTTCAATTCCCCTCCGCCTGGCAACACCATCAATCTTGAAATATGATGCATGACGGGGTCTCGGAAGCACACCATGTATTCTCCCATTCCAAAAGGACACCGGGCTTCAATTGGTAACTCCGCAGTTCAAAAATACCACCTTGAGCATGTGGTGGTGCGGTAGGAAAGAATGCAAATTCTTGAGCAAGCTGTGTAGAACGGGAGGATACGTAGGGAAGCAGCGCTTTGTAAGATTTAGCGTGCTCAAGGGGTGTAAGCACCATGCGCGAGCGGAACAAAGTCAGGGGGGCACTACCTCCGAGTTTCTAATGAGTTCCACTGTCTTGTCATAACCAGCATAGTTCTCATATTCTAGTATATGCACTGCAGTTGGAAACAAGATGGATGAATCACCGTTACGGCACACAATGAGATACCCTCACCAAACGTGTCCTGGTTACCAACCAATGTCTCCCAGCTGCCTGTCAGCTTCACATGTAATCGTGGGTCACCTTTGATCCCCGCATAGTACCTTTCGCTACAAAGAGAAACATAAATTTACTAGTATCTTCTGCTAGAAAGCCACGTACGCAGCTGCCTTATACTCGTCAATCGAATCGGGTTTCACTTGATGGACTATCCAGCCATTAGATGCATCGGTTTAACATACACCAAGTGCTCCTACCTTCAAATCCATGGACATATTTCCCTCTCGCAACAAGCCTTGAGTGCTGCTGTACTTCAATTTCGCCTGCCTTCCGAGCGTCTGGGGAGCCATGGAGCAGCGTCTGTCGCATGTCTTAGCATGGCAGCCTTTAGAACACATGTGCGCTACCTGGACTGAAATAGAGCGTTGCGCTCCTCGAAACGCAATGTCGGGTTTAATTGCAATTTTTGCTGCCAGCTGGAACATCCTCGAACCCGCACCAGAGAAGATAGGTTGTTGAATGAAACCAATGAGGCGACGTAAAGCAGTGTGAAGAACTTGCGGAGTTGCCAAAGAAAACTTGCTAAGCAAACATACTGAGGCTACTACTCTACACATTCTGCGACACTGATCTCACCCACACCTCATATATTATCCATGGAAGAGAAACATCTTCGCCAGCCATAGCCTTGAAGAACCGAGCGTGGTTTCCCGCCATCCGCGCGCTGCACTCCAGGAAATCATTGTCTCGGCCCCGGGTTGACCCTACTGCCGTCGCCGTGCGTCGAAACGAGGGCTGGTATGGCGATGGGAGCTGCGCATCCGTTACACCTCAGCATCACGTATCGTGCAATCACGATGCTTACCCAGCATTTGCCGTCGGTAGAGCACTCGTATTTCGATCTACAAAGGATCTGCTCGTTGTCTGGAGCCACGAGGAAAACCAGCTCGACTGTGGAATCATTGAATTCGAACGTCGACAGCGCGTCAATGAGAATGTAGTCGCCTTGTTTTGCATCTGTACGGACCATTCAAAAAGTGCTCGGGGTACGACCCTTGAGCTTTAACTCACTATAAGGACTGCAGAACGCAGTTCCGATGCTCCCATCCACAGCACAAGAAAGGGGATGTTGTTGGTACTGCAACATTGCATCCTCTCCTATCAGCCTAGCGCGTCTTTCCTCGTTCCCGAGTAAGTCTATCGCGGCAAGGCAGTTGGGGAAATTATCATCAGGAAGCAGTTTGATGTTGCTTTCTAGCAGGTAAGGTGTACCAAGGGCAGCTGCGCGGTTTATATGGTAATCGTAGGGATTGGAAACGTGATCATCCGTTTTTATAAAACCCAGGCTGGCAATTTGAGTGTCACTAGACACTGCGACACAGAACGGGCGTGCTACAATTTCGTCCAGGTAGCGACATGCGTGTTCCTGCACAGTGGAGCAAATCTAGTATTTCAGTAGAGAGAAACTTACTATGTGCATTCGGTTCCTTTCGTTTCCCTCGCGACCAACGGTGAATGGTTCGCCTCCCCCGAGCTCTATTCCTTGATCGAACCAAATTTCTGGTACTTCGTTGGTCAGGATAGTGAAATAGTTGTCTGCCATTTTGATTTGTTCCTCTGTCATACCAAGGGAATCATCATGCAAGAGAGAGACAAAGCCGAGGACTCGCTGGCGATTTATCATGGTACCATGACCTAGCCACGCAAAGCTTGTGTGGATACCGTTTGATGTCACTGTCGTACGCAGCCGACTCGATAGATGCTCGTGCGGTGGCAAGAGATGTATTCCGCCCAGTGAAGACTCTGCTATTCGAACATGGAGCGTCTTTATGAGCTCTGGCAAGATGACGTAGTCGTCATCCTGCAATCACCATCCACAGTTGATTGGCAAAAGACCGTATGAACG
Source organism: Boletus pseudopeckii (assembly GCA_038092915.1). NCBI lineage: Eukaryota > Fungi > Basidiomycota > Agaricomycetes > Boletales > Boletaceae > Boletus > Boletus pseudopeckii. Next base: position 231,492 of record JBBPRH010000001.1, read on the forward strand.
CAGACGAGGGACGTACCTGGATAAAACAGTATGGAGTCGACGCCTTGGTGCATGCAAGGAACCGAGCATAAAAGTACATATTTTCCGGAGAATTCTCTATCTTGAGCTTCCGCGTGTCACAGTGAGTACTGGAGAAAATCTAAGTGCAGCGTCAGACGAAGCACACCAGAGGTAGAAAATGCTCAGTTGCCCAACCTCTTTGGATAGCTTCCGGGGACTGTTGTTCCAGACATATACTTCAGCAATGGTGTCATCTAACCATGGCCCACAAAGGAGAGATGCAATGCGAATCACGTTATCTAACCGAGACCAATTAAGGATGATGGCAGTGACGTTGGGAAGCCCAAGTGGTTTCGACGTGGGGAGGCCTACACAGATTCCATGAGGATTGGTGGTCGAACTGAGAGGAAAAGTGCGCGTCGGAAGCCGCAGGTCGCCCAGGATCGCATCTATCGTCTGCGCCGAGGCCATCTCGCCGAGACTGATGGTAATGTACACCACTAGATCGTACTGTGGCCAAGTTCAGTCGGCGCTGACTTTGGAGTCCCACCCTGATATTAATTGATAAGTCGAAATAATGAACACGATTCCAACGATTATCCCACTGCGTAGCGCGAAATGGGGAGACTGATGTGGCTGGTTCAGCACTTTCAGTGAGGCTGGGGGGGCTTGGTTTCAATTGTAAAGGCGGGGCGAATTGTCTACAACAAAAGTATTACAAAAGCGACTCAGTCCATTCTGGCCTTGAGTGTACGAGATAGAACTCGGTCTTTGGTACTGAATGGGAAGAGTCAGACAGGAGATATAATGTGATGAAAGGCAAAGCCCTCACATGAGATGTACAATTACACCCCAGCCTGAAAAGGCATCTCGATCGACTGCGTTCAAAAAAGTCTGCGAAATGGTCTCGAAGAGATCCTCTGGTTCCAGGTCAGGTTCCCAAAGGCCCTCTGCAACACCGAACAGTTTTGAGCTGGCGACCCCAGCGACGACAAAGTCTTTGGCGAAGTTTATGCAACCTATGAGATCTGTTGCAGCGATGAATGGCTTGAATGTGCCTGTGGGTGACTTTGAAAGACCAGCGATGACGGGCTCGATAAAGTATGGTCCAAAACGGTGCTCGTAGAGAGTAGAGGACACCACGTGGGTAAACGTTTCTGGTTGGATATCTCGCTCCTCTTTGATAGTGTACATGTTGACGCGATAACGGAAGCGCTCGTGTCTGCGATGCCTGAGATGGGGACATTGCGGGTCAGACGGGCGACTTACAGCGTGGTGACATCGGTACCGAGTCCGGAGAGACCGACATATAATCTGTCGGTCACCGGAAAGACCTGGAGAAGGGTGAGAGGTGAACATAGTATAGGGAAGTATCAGACAAGTACCCTCTGGAAGTTGGATGAAATGCCCAACCCCTCGGTGCCCAACCGTAGGTCGGAGGCGATGGCGACACAATCCTTGCCAACCATGGCTATGACGGAGCCACCGTTATATTGCATTACGGACTATGTGGATGTGAGACAAAATGGACGGTGAAGATGCAAGCAGATGGTACTTGCCATGGCTGCTTGCTGGGAGATGGACGCGTCAGTGATCAATGAGCAAGTGCCGTGACGCGTGCACGGTATACGTCACGGATATTGTCACAGCCGCGACAATATGTCACGCTAAACGGACACGGCAACTAGTCCATCCTATGCATCGCATTCGCACCAGCTTATATCCCTCCCTAGCTCGTCCGCTATCCCACATTCGAGCGCGGGTACAGGTATCTTCTTTATTTTCTCCCCGACACCCCCCTCCAACTTACTGCCCAGGACAAGATTGCACACATCGATGCCCAGCGACCTTTCTCACCCGCCCTCGTCGATTCCTTCAATCGCAGGCATGACTACCTTCGCATCTCACTGACTGAGCGATGTAATCTGAGATGTATGTCCCTTTCTCGCCCGTCCCATTCAGAGCGTCGCATTCATTCAGTCATCAGGCTTCTACTGCATGCCGAGTGAGGGCGTGGAGCTCTCCCCCCGAGAACACATTCTCACAGACGACGAAGTCGTCCGCCTTGCCTCTCTTTTCGTCAAAAGCGGAGTCCGCAAAATTCGTTTGACCGGTGGAGAGCCAACAGTCAGAAAGGGTCTCGACAATATCATAGGTGACCCCTTCTGCTGTCTTGCATCGGCTGTCGTCTGACGCTGACCTCAGCAAGGCTCAATGAATTGCGCTCGTTTGGTCTCCATTCGATCGCAATGACCAGTAACGGGATTACTCTACATCGTCGATTGTCTGATTTAGTGCGCAAGGGCCTCACCCATCTCAACCTGAGGTTTGTCTTCTCGCTTCCCCTCCATGTAAATACCAGATTCAGTCATGCAGCCTTGATACGCTAGACCCATTCAAGTTTGAGATCATGACGCGTCGCCCTGGTCATGCTGCCGTCTTGCGTGCTTTGGATGTGGCATTATCTTGCCCTGACTTGCAATCTGTCAAGTTAAACGTCGTCGTCATCAAAGGACTTAACGATTCCGAGGTCCTTGACTTTATCGAACTAACAAAGGATAAAAGGCTTTCCGTGCGCTTCATCGAATTCATGCCCTTCACAGGTAACTGTTCGAGCAGTCTTCTGTTCACCTATTAAGTTGGCGCGTTCAACCTACAAGGTAATAAGTGGGACAAAGCTAAAATGGTACCGTCCACGGAACTGCTGGACGTAATTAAACACCGACACCCTACAATTGCACGCGTACCTGATGAACTCAATGATACTGCTCGTTCCTGGCAAATACCAGGCTACACGGGCAACGTTGGTTTCATCAGCAGTATGTCTGACCACTTTTGTTCTTCTTGCAATCGTCTGCGACTGACTGCCGACGGCCAAATAAAGGCGAGGGTATTTCTACACCTGTTAAAGCACCCTTTCTGACTCCGCGTGACCATCAGGTCTGTTTGTTCGATGCCAAGGAGATCTCTCTTCGCGACGCACTTCGAAGCGGTGCAACGGATGAAGACCTTCTACAGATCATTGGATCCGCCGTTATCGGGAAGAAAGAGAAACATGCAGGGATGGAGGGCATAGATGTTCTAGCGAATCGACCAATGATTCTGATAGGAGGTTAGCTACTCTCCTTCTGAAACACCGTAGGGAGATAGCTAGAAGTATCCTTCCTGATCAATGCTTGTATTTACACAGGACCACAGCACTCATTGATTCACCCTTTCTCGGGCCTACCGCTTAGGAATCTCGTCCCCATTATGGCTAATTCCCGCGAAGTCACTCGAGCTGAACGATGCTGGCTGACTGACTCAACCAACCCCACGCTCAAGCTAACCCACCTAGATTCCGCTGGTCGCCCATCCATGGTCGATGTTGGTGACAAAGATTTGACCAAGCGTACCGCTACAGCGACAGGCTATATCTATATTCCCAGAACTGCTTATGAACTGGTTATCGGAGCCCCATCCCATGCAAAAAACAACTCGTCAGTGGATAAACTACGAACCAAGGCCACCAATAAGGGTGATGCCCTCACCGTAGCGCAGCTCGCAGCCATAATGGGATGCAAACGAACTTCAGAGCTGATTCCCCTATGCCATCCCCTGCAGCTCTCTAACATCTCGGTTATGCTGACCCCCGAAGTGGTTGATATGCGGGAAAGCCATGGTCATGGTTCCCACACATCATCACACAGGATCCGATGCACAGCTACGGTTTCTTGTGAAGGCAAAACTGGGGTTGAGATGGAAGCATTGACTGCCGTATCCGTCGGCTTGCTTACAGTATGGGATATGCTCAAGGCTGTCGCGGGCAGGGAGATGGTGATAGGTGACATTATTGTATCACATAAAAGTGGTGGAAGATCCGGCGACTTTGCTCGCTGTGGGGGGGCTGTTGAGGCTGCTTAGACTGTTGGAATGAATACAACTTTGTTACAAGTCAGAGAAAATAATGTGCATTGCTCGGTCTCTACGAGCTTGTCAATTCTAAGCTATGTACATCGTGTATGGTGTATTGTATAGGGAAGCAAATAATGATGTCGATGAGACCCCGTGTGTGTAATGTTACATGCGTTAAGAAGGCATGAAAAGAGAGGAGCCAATCTCCAAGATTTACCAGTGTCCACGGTTTGTGCCGACGAATCCAAGTTCCAAGGCGTCCTCCACACCCTCAGATCGTTCCTCGGGCTTTCCAGAAAGTCCGACGAATCCGACACGATGGTACACTCGACGGGCGTTGTTTTCACGACCGACGTACAAGACAACGCTTTCTTTACCACAGTCCAGTAGTCTGATTTGACTATATCAACAACAAGAATACGGGAATAGCGTGTTTACTTACTGGCGAGTTACACTGCGAACCAAATGCACAGCAAAGCCTTGACGTCTCCAATTTGGGCAGGTGTAGACTTTAGTGATCGCAGAGACCTTCATCGACGACCGCGTAACAGCACAAATGGCCGCGACTGTGCCTGATACTTCGTACAGCCAAATTTGACCTTTGGACACGAGCTCATGGGCTTCTGCGCGAGCAAGCTCGATGGTCAGCGGGAAATATACCTAAACAATACAACACACATAAGTATGAATCGGACGCGCAGCAAGATACATGATCATCCCGTACCGAGTCATCTGCGAAATTCTTGCCAAGCTTGGCAATATCCTCGATATCCGAAATTATTCCACGTCGGATAAGATGCCCGAACGGCAGATTGACCTCTGAGTCGATGATTGTTTGCTGGGTGCAGTGGGTGAGGTATGCTGAATAGAATGGCTGGGGTTCCACCTGGAAGCCGGTAAGGCTTGCCCAGCACTTGCTGAAGGCCTTCACAAGGGCGGTCATACCAAACACGGAGAAGACGCGCGTTGGAGGAACGCATGACGCCAAGCGGTCAGCGAGGGTTGTGACGCGAGGCGCTAACCATTGAGGTGAAGATAGCATTCTGCGCTGCGCTGCCCATAGGAAGACAGGTAATTCATGTTGTCCCGCCCGATGACAAGCCAAAACCAGCTCCAGTTCCACAATGCCCTGTGGAGATGTTGACCAGATGGTCAGCCATACCGAGTCGCTGAGTTGATCACTTGACGGTGCGTCGAGTGTTACTTCCGACTGCGTAACAAACTGGAAACCTGTCAATGCTGCTTCCGCACTGACTTTCTTGAGTGCGTGAGCCAAGATAATATTGGAAGAACGCTCATGTCTGGAAAGTGTTGGATAGGTGACGGCGAGAAAGTCCTGAGCAGAGTGGTGTTCGAGAACGCGGATCTCAGATGAAAGGTGGTATTTGAGGCCAGGCATACTGAGAATCGAGTTGAAGGGCTGAGAGCTGCGAGAGAGGCCTTATTTTCATGCCTACTTTATATTGAATGTCTAGCACCATGTTTTGCTGTAAGTTCCTGTGGAGTTAGCATGGAAGGATCGAGTAGAAGGGACGACGCAGAGGATGGCTGCGGCAGGCCATAACGCCGACTACTGCCTTGACAGGATACTTACAGGATACTTGGAAGGGCCGTAACACGATAACCACAGGGTGGATCCTGATAACCAACTTTGAACGCGGTGGCACTACTCAGCCCGGCCTGAAACTCGGCTCCACGTGTAATACTGCCTGGGTTGCACACGACCTACATTTTCCTTGCGAAGACCCTCAGCAATGAAGGACGAAAAATGGCTGTGCGGTGAGGGACGGGATTTAGGTTATAGACGAAAAGCAGCTCTGAGGTAAACGATGGCTCCAAACACTGTGATAGTCCCAGGAAATCAGCTCGAGTGATGGGCGCGGCCAAGTACTGGCCTGATTAACTTGTTTCAGTTCGTATCCGATTGGGGCCCGTGCCAACCAAACCTCCGCCGGTTAACTCGTATCGTATGGCATAAACTTCCAGATGCGTATGCACAGGAACTCTGGATGGGCTACTGAATGAACGAGGCCAATTCCTCCGATATCAAGTTCTGTCCGTCAACTAGACGCCCGATTTCCTCTCCAGCCTGTACCATGAACTGTCATCGCAGAATACTAGAGACAATGAAACCTACTTCGTCCAACTTGATGATAGTTGGGATGACCTTAACTTTCCATGGCTCTTTGCGAAAGATATTGTCAGGTGTCTTCCAGCTGTCCTGACCGTTGAGACCGCCCGACAATTTGTAAATCAGATGGCAACACGCACTCTGATCTCTGGCCAACGTAAGCTAAAACAGCGGACGGCCCTTGCTCAGAACCGAATGTATTTCTGATCAAATCTTCCGCAGCAAGACAATCCTGTCCATGTTCGTGTCAGAAGCTACAGAAAACGCATGATGGGCCAACCGTCAACGCACGGGGCACCACAGCAAATTGCTTTCTGGCAGTCTTGAAGCAAAGAAGACGAGGATCCGCTCCTTCCCGTTGCTCAGTGATGCGGCGTCGGGAAACTGGACCTCACGCAATGGCATTACTACCAATAGATGAGGGAGTGATAGCAAGCTGGATTATAATTATTCTGGGTGTAGTATCCCACGTGTATAAGGCTATCAAGGAGAGATCCGTAAGGCAACAGATGCAATCTCTAGTATCACTGCTTCTAAATCATCAGGGTAGAGTAGCCCAACGAATAAACGGGTCGAAATTTGCTCAGATGCCTGTCATACATTACGCCAATCTGGATGACGAAGGACGGACGAGAGGAGGACTGAAGTTGGCAGCACGGCGCCCAAAATCGCCATGGACGTCAAGCAAAATTTTCAAGGCGTTCCTGGCGCGCATCCTTGACAAGTCCTCTTGCCGCGAGGTAAGTGCCGTCTGAACTTGAGGTAGTTTATCTTCCCACGGATACTGCAGGTGCAAAAGTGGCGTCAGCATCGCGATTTTCGCGCCAGCGTCTACTTACTGGTAGGTACTGGAAAACGGTTTGTTCAATCATGCCAAGTGTCCAAAGTGCAAGAATCGCGTACCTTGTGCAGATACTCATATGCAAGTAGTGTGAAACCAAACTGAGGACTACTTCGAAGGATGCGTGCTACACCACCCTTGAACAGCGCGTTGAACCCCTCTTCTCGGTCTAGACAGTATTCAGTCAAAGTTCAATTCGAGCTATTGGGTGCAGGGCTCACATATTTTCGCAAATGCATCTGTTACACTCTTGTAATGAGACTGGCCTTTGCGAGATTCTACTTGAAGCCGAGTCTTCACCACGTCTAGTAGTTCGTCAGCGAAATTCAAAGTAGAACGCAACGAAGTAACCTGCTGGAGTTGTCAAGTAAGCTGCTGGCATACCTCTGCGGAGATGCTCTCAGATCGAGAAAACCATACAATGATACACAAGGACTCACGCGATGGCAGCTGAACCGAGTGTCTCAAAGAAACTGAGCTCTCTTCCATTGTAACCCTCTTGGAAAACATCTTTCTTGAGATGTGAGTAGGCAGTGAAGTACATGGCGGAGAACGGGATATCGCGGAGTAAGCAAGCGCTTGCTCCTCGGTATAAACCCACAAGGCCCAATTGCCGAACGATGTGCACAGCACCCTTTGGGACAGCACCCTCTACCTTGGCAGCTTCGCCTTGAACCTGTAATCGGATTTTCCTGAAAAAGTATTAACAGTTATCGAGAAGACCGATTTGGGAGGCATACACGATTTCCAGGGGGTTTGTGAAGACCTGCTGGGGTAAGTACAGTCACACAAAGCGGAATTGATACATACAACTTGGCAACCACCCGCAGTACCACCAGCGATAAGCTCCCACCCTAGCTTGATTCGACCAGTTTCAGGGTCCATTACCCGCCCACGTATGAGGTCATTAACGGTCAATTTGATGGCTTTTTCTGGAGCAACACCCTATCGTTGATATCAGCTGTCTCCTTTGTAACGTAGTATGCATCCGCACAATCAATTGAGGGCCAAGACCGCGATAGAATCCAAGGAATCCTTCATTGCGGAGGATCTTCTGGGCACAATCCAAACTATTCTTGTACAGCATTTGACCGACAACTGTGCTCCGTTGATTCTGCATGCTAAATTCAAAAGCTGTCAATCGAGAGTGATGCACAGGCATCAGAAAAGCCTGACCGGGTCTAACAAGCACGTCCCCAAATCAACAGTCGTCAGGGCAGAAAATTGACGTGACACAAACCTTCACTGTTGATCCATACTTTAGTACATTCAATCGCACCTGATTGAACGGGTGAGCCTACTCACCGATGTCAATGGGATATACAATAGTTGCTCCAAATGCGCCAGCAATTCCTGTGACCGGCTCAGCAACATGTACTTATGATCTCCATTGATGCTGACCTCCTTGAACAAAACTGTACGCGGATTGCAAGAATCCATTCAAAAAAGAAGCGTTAGTGGTCGCAGTCTTGCCCTCAGATTCTTCATGCGGGGCCCTCCAGCGAGGATCCAGTAACTGCGCAAAGTCAACCAAAGCAAGTCTCTTGTCGCCGGTCCCCCTTCCAGCAAAATGGAATACAATGGAAGCTTCCATGGGCGTGAAGAGCGAATAGCGTGACTTTGCAGCGGAGTGGTTGAGGAAGTCAGACTGATCTATTCGGCCGTCCTTGGACTTCACAATCGCCTCACGTATGATACTGGTATAAAACTTCACATACTCATGCTTTTTATATATGAATTGTATCACGTACCGTTCAGCCATATCCATTTCTGACACCGATTCTTCGACGTTAGCATTTTCTGCGAAAATGCGTTGATGACACCCACCTCGAACGACATTGTGGAATGCTACCACTTCGGAATATGATATACGTCCACCTGGAGTGAGTGTGCATAGCGTGGGCAAGCGTTCCACCACCGCATCCGATAATTTGTGCCCCACAAGCTCCTAATGACGATATGACGTCCCATGTCATTAGTGATAGTGAGACTACGCACGAGAATGATTTGCTTGAACTGTTCCGGTTTAATGAAACCGTCTTGGTCTGCGTCTAAATATTTGAAAGCTTGACGGAGACGTTCTCCCTGGAGCTCTTTCATTAGCTGAGTGAACTCATTGTCTGCAAACAGTCATACTCAGTGAGAGAGAATAGGAATTAGAGGGGTTACTTACATCCGAGCACGTGCGTTCCGTTCTTCTTCCCGAGGTACAACTTAACCCAATCACTGCGAGACGCGTGTAAGCAAAAGGTACGTTCTCACGCCAAGGCGGCTGACTGACCAGTTCAAGTCAAAAGGGATTGAAGACGAGCCAACATTGGCTGTGAATACATCCTTGAACCCGTCAAAAGTGATTGTCCCAGAATTGTCCCTTTTTGTCAATAAAAGAAGTGTTAGATTTAGACGGTGGTACAATTCTACTGGCGACTCACACGTCAAAGTATTTAAAAGCTATCCAATAATCAGCGTCCGAACGTTTTAAAAGCGTTTCGAAGACTGTAAAGTCTTCCCATGAAACAAGGCCACGCTTCGAGGCGTCAGCAACGCGGAACAACATCGCGAACTGTGCGCGGCTTATTTTAGTCAAGTCGCTACTGGTTGCAATGGCATTGACGAAGTTCTCGGTGTCAAGGAACCTGACATTGCACCAATATACCAGTGAATGTTTTGTGAGAGCATATTGACTATATGACCCACTTTTCGCCATTGATCATAACTTTTGCATTGGCGTCGAAGACACGCCTCCACCGCTTGAGCTCGTTTTCGGGGATTGCCACGGCACTCCGAACACTCTTGAGAGTGGACCCAGTGAGAGAGGATGGACTGTCTTGTGCTTCGCAATGGACGGATGATAAAATGGAAGAGAGCGGAGACATGTGTAGTCTGCAATTCTATAGAATTAGTCCGGTGAGCTCTAGGGGTATATCTATGAGATGGAAATAAAAGCCCGGGTCGTGATACTTGTGCAGCTCCGCTGAGGAGATCTGCAATGGGGTCTACTGGTAACTTGTTGTTCGTTTTATTCTCTTCCGGTGCGGGATAAATATGGATTATCTAAGCAAAGTGTATCGCCATCCACATCACGCCGGCAGACAACTGCGGTGCATCCACTGCCAATCGCCATACTATTGGCGCGAAAACAGCGGGTGGGCTGCAGTCGGCAGCCTATCACCGCGCAAAGGCCACCTTGTGAGGAAGCCGGAAGCTGATACAGTACATATCCTTGTTTGGAGCGACTGATCGCACCATGTGGAACGTGACCTCGCTTTCCAACTTGGCTCCAATATTACCTTCGGCCCTCTAGCAAAAGTCACCGCATGCTTGCACAGGCAGCTGCATGTCCACATACCTGCCTGATGTCCTCCTCAGCCATGTGTGGCTCCAACTCGCGAGTGAAGCAATAGCAATGCACCATCGGCATGGTGGCGTAACCACCGTTCAATCGCTCTTCAGCCTCACCTTGCGAGTTTAAAATGCCTCGAAATGCGTCCAGAAAATCCAGTGCTGAGTCCGGCAAATTCATAACAAAGTGTGTGATTTTATTCCGTGACAACGGAATTTGCGCATCGGAAGCTTCCGTCTTTGATGGATGGGCATGACTTGACTGTTTCTCTTGCTGACGTTTTTGTTGTCTCTCCTGCACCCTGCTTAACCTGGGACCTCCATACGCAGGAAATGGGTGCTCCAGCACTTGAGCCACGATATTTCGGATAAAATCACGACCGTCTTCGCAGCTAGCTCGGACGAGTTCGGACACCTGGACTATTGTAAGTATCTAGCATTTCAGCCGTGTCGGAGACATACCTGATTGGTACTTATGTTCTTTGTCAGCCAGTACGCGCTCTCCGGGTTCAAATCATTTGCCAGGACAGCACAACCTTTCTTTGCAGCCGGGATAGCGAAGGGGCCAACACCAGCGAACACATCTGCAACAACATCCTCGGGCTTGAACAGTTGCACAAGACGATCGTGTTCAGTGTGTAGCCGGGAATTCCAGTATACCTTGGAGAAATCGAAGATAAACCGACAAGTTGACTCGTGCTGCCCGAAAAGATGCTGTTAGAATTCATCTGCAAATTGACTGAATAGTGGAGAATCACATGTTCAACAACGAAATCTGGTTCTCCAGCAAGGACTTCCATTTCAAAGAAGCGAAATTTGGCGTCAATGTTGTCTAGCTTGTTCACAACAGTCTTGATTCCCGGGTTTTTCTGAAACTTTCGTTAGTTGGAGGTTAGACCAGCTCGATCGTGACTTGCGTCCAGGATAATTTGCCCTATTAGGTGCTTGTAGGGTAAATACTCCTGATTGAGGTTCATGTGCGCTGGTGACCATTGGTTAGTATTTGTGTAAAGGGTATACATAAACACGCTCGCCAATGTGCCCGGTGATGGAGAAGCCTGTCGGCGAGCCATCACAGAGGTCCTCAGGGAGTATGGAATTTATGATATCATCTACAAGCAGAAGGGTCGGTTGGACATCCGAGGTGAGCCATTTCTGCATACCTGCAGTCCAGTAATTATAGTCAAGATCAATTTTATGTTGCACTAGATCGACGTGTTGCTCCTGCAAGAACAAGCGTGCCTCTGGAGTCAAAGCAGCTAGCTTTCGGGGATATGGATCAGTGGTGGTTCGTGTGCCGGCTTGCACTCGTACCTTCTTCCTCGACTTTCAACAGAATGACTCTGCGGCCCTGTTCCCCGGAAGAATCCCAAACGACGCTCTTGATCCTTGGTAAATCTATAATATATCTTGAAAACGGAGCGCATCAACGATACACGAGTCTGGTGCAGATGACCACGGAAGCGACGCACCTCTTCAACAGCTCGGACTTCAATATGTTCATCGTCTTATTGGCCGGCACGCGCACGCCGAGTACCTGTAGCGATGTACGGAACGCACCGCGGTCCAGTGAATCCCTCATCCACCGGTGAACGGGTGGAGACGTGTCCAATCGGCATTGCATTTGCCACTTTGTCGAAGAATTAATGGTCGAGATGAACAACTTATGGCGTGCTCTGATAGCGATCTTGGAAGTTTGAGCAATACCAAACATGTTGAGAAACGCTGTCCGAAAACAGAGCATCTCCAAGTGCACACCAATCACGTACAACCACAAGCGGGCCAACAACATTCTTTACTCTAGGATGCATGTACAACCATCACCGTCGCTACCACCGCTCGACGTCCTGCGTCATGTCGTCGATGTGCATTGTCACCCCACGGACTCGGATGTTACCACACAGGCAATGGATAACCTGGCAATCACAATTTGTGCCATGTCTTCGCGATCGACCGACCAGCCTCTTGTACGAGATCTAGCAAATGCGCATCCAGAGAAGGTAGTTCCATGTTTTGGTCAGCAACTGCACGCTGTTCAACTTGCTTTCTCTGACCATGCGTCGAAAATGGGTTGAATGGCATCAGGCTATCATCCTTGGTTCTCGCATTGGATATCGGTCGTGCCCGGCACCACGAGAGAGGAGCACTATCGGCAACTCTTCTCGCCTTCAGGCAAGCATCAGGAGATGTTCGAGAGATTATTCCCTCACCTCCCGGATCCAATTCCACTCGCGGACATCCTCGCAGAATTACGAGGAAATTTTTCATCCTTTCCACAGGCCCTGCTGGGAGAGGTCGGGCTCGACCGCGCTGCTCGAGTCCCTATCGAGTACGCTGCCACACCGCGAGAGTTAACTAACTTTATAGTTCCTCTCGAGCACCAACTAGCCGTCCTTGAGCCACAAATTGATCTCGCAGTTGAGTTTCGCAGAAACGTCAGCATTCATAGCGTCAAGTCCCATCAAGCTACTCTGGATCTCCTGAATCGAATGCATCAGAAACACGGTTCCAAGTGGCAGCGCATCAGCATCGATCTCCACAGTTGTGGGCTCAGTGTAGAGACTTGGAGAGCGATAGAGGTACTTGTTCTGCATTTTATGGTACTTAACATTACAGCCACTCATTGTACGCAGAAACGCCACCCGAATGTATATATGTCTCTGTCCACTGTGATCAATGGGCGTTCTTCCAACCACCGAACACTCATCGAAGCATGCTCTCCTAGTCGTATCTTGGTCGAATCTGATTATCACCCCGTCGAGCAGTGCGCCGAACGTACGTGGGAAATGGTGCTGATTGTTGCTGAAATCAAGGGATGGACCGTTGAGACAACATGGACAGAGGACTTGAGAATAGAGGATTGGGGTGCTGTGAGGCGACTGAAGTACAACTGGCAGGAATTCCAGAAGGGAAACCACGTTGATCCGCTGCGACTGGTGGCCAGGCAACACCCTGATGCTAGCTACACACACAATGAATGAATCTCCTGTCAAGATCTAGATTACTGCTATTTCACTAGCGGGACATATAGCTTAGAATTGATAGCAAGCATACGGCGATCACAACGCCAACGACGATAGCGTCCCGTCTCCTGCGAGCTTTGATCATAGCCAATATATTATTAATCCCGGGCATCGTGCCTACAAAATGGATAGGTCAGCAGTGAGAATGGGCAAGGGAGAAATCTTACTGATGACGCCTGCCATCCGCGTGTTGACGCCCGCCAATGAACTACTTTGACGAGAGAATTCAGCCCTTGTCTCGTACGCTTGTCTGTGGGAAGGTTGAATATGGCACGCTGCGAAAGAAGCTGCTGCGGCGTACTCCAGAACATCGTCTGTCATTCGATGCGAGTTGTCGATTCGGCTGCGTTCACCCAACAAGGAATCGGCAACCGAGGATTTGTATGCGCTGCTGCGTGTTAGAACATAGGGTATGAGGGTAACGAAGCGAGAAAGTACGTACTCTATATCATTTCGCACTCCAGTCAATAAGTTCGCTTGTTCGAGACCATGCTGTATATTCGCCTGGAACGTTGTGAGTTAGATCGCACCTAGAAGGAAAAGGTGCATTTATGGAGACCTTTGTACGCTGAAGTTCCCGTGCATAGTCCTGATAGACCTCGCGGTGCCTCTGTATTACCCTAGCCACGGACTGCGGTGGTATAGAGTCTGGATTCGTGGATAATGCAAGGAGAGCGTCATTAGTTTCCCTGAGCTTGAGACCAAGTAAGCCACGAGAGCCATGTAGGATGGTCACTATTCACCTTCTCCAGCAAGTCTTCCACCTCGCTTTGCAGATCTTGCCACCGCTCGCGTGAGCCTGACGACTCAACATCATCTTGGTTCCTGACTATGGCAGATGCAAGGCGCGCATAGGAAGTTAGCTTGGAGTCAAAGAGGGATTCGAGTGTTCTGCACTGGCGGTGCAAAGTATCATATGTTGCCATTCCGTGTCGCTGGATCAGACGAAGCTTGAGGGCGAAGTTGATGTTTGTGGTTGGGTACGGCCAACGCCGATTGTGATGGCACAAAATGACATCTTCGTCTCCCGTGAACAATTACAGCTTTGCATGCCAATACTTCAAAGTGAATACAATACAGAAAATGTGAAGCTACTGTCCGATGGTAACAAGCCGTGTTATTGTCCTCCCAAAGCACCCAAGCGAGAACTCGCAGGTTGAGAACCCGCGCCACCTCTGATCTTCCCTAGCCAGCTTCTCTTCTTCAATTGAGCATCACCCTGTCCCGAAGGCCCCCGCGGACTGTTGGTGACATCTGTGATAACTTCAGAAGGCGTCATACCAGCATTCAGTCGACGTCCTGGCGACGGCAGCATAGCGGGTTTTCGTGAAGCACCGCGCACCGGTGTGAAGCCAGTTGGGTGTCCATGGGCTCGTCGCAAACGGGGTGTGGGTCCATTCCGGAGACATGCGTCTGTGGAGTAATGACCCTCTGCAGGAACACTATCCCGTTCGTCGTCATCAGGTGCAGGGCGCTTCTTCCCAACGGGCATCTCACACCCAGAAGGTTCACTTGTCCTACCTGGAGTGTGTATCGAAAGAAGAGCAACCACTGGTTGTAGCCGTGGCTCTGGAGTCTTGGACCTCATAGTCAACGAAGGGGCAGAGCTCTCCCGAATGTGGGAAGAGCTTCCTGCGTGTGTCGCTGCAGGAGCGGGAATAGATGGACTGGCAGTGGAAGACGCCTTCTGCGGAGGAGTGGCCTCCACCACAGTTTCTCGAGGCTGTTTTTTCATCGAGGAAAGCTTCGCCTGCAAAGCCTGTACTTTGCGTGTCAGGGACTCTACTTTACTCGTCAATTTCTTGTTTGCTTTCAACGTCCTGCGGGTAGTCATGCTCCACAAGGTGTATTTAATAACAAAGCATTCAACAACTCACCCGAGGATTCGATCATCGTACTCTTCTATCTCCTGGCATTTTGCCCTAAGCAAGTCATCCATCTCCCGGCTCTTCTCTTCGAGGTCAGCAAGAGCGGAACGCAGTTCCGGTCCAGACTGGAGGGAGGCAATCTCGCGACGGAGTATTGCGACTACTTTTTCGTGCTGAGTGGTTTGCAGAGTGAGGTTGAACTCCGCAGCTTTGCCAGCCTTCTCTGATTCAGCGAGGCTCAACTCCGATCGTTCCAGGCTTTCCTTCAACAGCATACAAGCATCTTCACTGTACATACAATGAGTGAACATCGATCAAGTAGAACGCTCTAACTTACTTTTCCCTGACCTGACTCTCCAGATACCGCGTCAAAGACATTAATCGTTGGATTTCAGCCTGGAGATCGGTAATCTGCACTTGGAGTAACTGCCGTTCCTCCTGCAGTGCGAGGGTCTCAGCTTCTGCTTGTGCCAACCGCTGACGCATGTCAGAAATAGTTCGGCGAAGGTCCTTCTCCAGGTCATCTTTGAGGGCGTCACGGACTTCGTAAGATTCCAACTCTTCGTGAAGCTTCCCTTCGGCACGAGTACGTGCCTCTGATATATCGTGAAGCTGCTGGCGTAGCTCATCCACCTCATGTTCACGGTCTTCAAGATTATTCGCGAGGATATCAACTTCGTGTCTGTACCTTGCTTCCACAGTCACCAGCGTGCGCTGATGGTCCGCATCTAATGTGCATATCTGTTCGTCAGTTTCAATAAGCCGACGCTCGAAGATCTCTTTGGCGGTAGTAAATTCTTGGATGACATCGCCATGGAGTTTCTCCAGGTCGGAGAAGTTTTCCAGTGAGTTTTGCAACTGGGCCTTCACGTTTTCAAGTTCCACCCGTAGACCAGCGATATCTTCGGCTTGTCCTTCCTGAGCTTGTAATTCCATAGTCATCTCAGCGATACGCTCCAGAAGTTCCGCTTCGACTTCGGCATAGCGGGACTTGGTTCCTTCGAGCAAATGTCTTGCGGTCACCAACTCTTGTTCCTTTTCTTGCAGTGAATTCCGCAGAAAGTCTATATCATGATCATCTTGCTGTGCTTCCTGCTGCCGTGCTGCCGTGCACGTGCTGGAGAGCTCTTCAGCAGTCTGTAGGCGGGAAAATAACGTTTGTTCGTCTCGGTCTGTTGCCGCAGAAATGTCCGCTAGTCGCTGGAGCAAATCATGTTTTTCCTTCTCCGCGCTGTCGATGAGACCACCTTTTTGCTCGAGCTCCTGGGTAAGGGTCACTAGCTGCGATTCCAAGGATGTAATACGTTGGTGCGATCTCTGGGATCGTCGAGCAGAATCCTTGTATACACGGTAGATGACGGCGAGAGAAATGACGGCTTGCTGCGTTTCCGCGTTCTCCTTCGAGTTTTCTAGCTCAAGTGACCGTGACCGAGAAGCGACAGCACTCAATTGTTCGTTAAGACGCTGATGATCACGGGTGACAGAGTCTAGTTTGCGGATAAAATCGGCGTTCTCGGCTTCTAAGTCTGCTAGGCGTGCAGTAGTTTGCTGGTTCTCAGACTTTAGGTTCGCCACCATCGAGGTCATTGCAGACAGTTCTGCATCGTGGGTGTGCTTCTCCCACTGGAACTGTTGCTGGAGTCTTTCTCCCTCCTCTTCAGCTACCTCCAATCTCTCGATAGCATCATCTCTTGCCTCTCTCGCCTCGGCACAGTCTTCGACCATAGCATCTTTCTGGGAAGCAAGAAGCTCCAACTCCGTCGTCATCTCTGCGATGCGCTCTTCGTGGAGCTTCACGTTGGTCTCCAATCGACGGATGTCGTGCTGATAATCACCAATCTGGTCGGTGTGATGTACAATACACGCCTCGAGTTCTTGTATGCGGTCCTTGAGTGCTTGTACGACCTCAGATGTAGACATTGCCGAGAGTTGCTGAGCGTGGAGAGTGTTGTAACGATTTTTAGCGTCATCCAGCTCGTCCTGCACACGGGCAAGATCATCCTGCAGGTTCGTGACCTGAAGGGCAAGGGAATTGCGCTCGGACTCGATGTCCTGGCAGTTCTTGTTGAGGGTGGCGAGGTGTTGCTCAGCCAGAAGGAAACTCTGGTGTGCTTCTTCTCTAGCATCCTCAGAGGCTTTGGCACGTTCCACCATGGTAACAACTTGCCCTTCTACATCGGTCAATTGAAGACGCAAGCGACCGCATTCCCCGTCTGACTCTGAGAGCTCTTTAGCCACTCCATGAAATTTGCGAAGAATGCCATCATGCTCACGAGCGTTTGTGCCCAATAATTGTTTCTGGTTATCGATAACCGCGAGTGCGTCGTGCAACTGGGAATTAGAGGAAGCGAGATCGGCAGAGGTCGCGGATAGACGATCCTCAGAGAGATCTAGGTGGGTTTGCAGGTTGGATATAACCACAGTGAAAGCGGCTGCGCAAGAAGTTAATTGCTTCATTCTCTGCTCCACGCAAGTGTTGGTTGCGGGTTTATCCGTCACGATTTCGTACGCGCTCCCTGTCAGGTGTCTTGTTAAGGACGCGATATGGGATTGAAAACCTTCTGTAGTAATGCGGTATTCAACCTCCGAGAACTCAAGCGCACGCTTGAGCCCATCACGCTCGTTGCGCAACCGATCAATCGCCTGCAACAAGGTCTGGATATGATCCGCTAGGGCAGACTCGTTGGAAAATGCTGGGACGCCATTCGGTCTTTGAGATGAGGAGTGTTCTGCGTCGAGCAATAGAGGCTCCTTGCGGCGGCCATGGGTATCCAGTTCGGCCAGGAGATGACTGTTGTTGTTATCTCATTTGGGAAAATCAAGTATGCGGAAACCAATCACTTACGCATATCTAGTCTCCAACTCTTTAATCTGACGCTCGCGGGCCATCAACAGTTCACGGCCCTCATCTATCTCGCGCTTAGAGGCTTCGTGTTGTCTGCGCAGCTCTTCCTTCTCGTGAAGCAATCGATCCTGAAGGTCTTCACTGCGGTGTACCTTTTCGCACTCTGCCTTCAGTTGACTCTGTAGTTTTTGAATCCTAGTCTGACTTGTCCGAGTAGGTTGACTTTCAGCAGCCAACTTTTCCAAGGCCGCGATTTTCGCAGCATCCTCGTCGATCCTTTTCAATAGTTCCTCCTCTCTTTCACCAGTATTATCCATATCCCTCAGCGATTCCAGTTCTTCCTCCTTCCCCTCTAAGCTCGCTAAGAGCTCCGAGATGCGTTTCTGGCCAGCTTTGTCGATCGAAATACGCGCGTTCTCTGCCTTCACTAAATCATCTTGGGCTTGAGCAAGCTTCTGCTCCAACACCCGAAGATTCATGTCTTTGGTATGCAATTGGGCTTTGATATCGTTCAGCTCCTGTTCCACAGCCGGGAGACGGAAATTCGAGACCGATGAAGAGCGAGGTCTGCCATTCTTGCGAGGAATATTCGAAACACTCCTCGCTTCGTGTGTCTGTACAATGCGTTCCAACTCGCGCACACGAGACTCGAGAGCACGTTTCTCACGTTGGACGGACTGATGTTCCGCGCGTGTCGTTTGGGAGTGCAACGACACCGTGTCAAGTGTCGACTCGAGTTCCCTGTTCGCGCGCTCCTGGGCTTTGAGGTTTTCTTGAGCGGACTGCAGAGCTAGCTCGGTATTCCGGAGGGAAATACGATCTGTCTTGAGCTCAGAAGACCGAGCTGAAACCTCTTCCTCCAACTGGAGAGCTCGATCGGCCTCTTTGCTTAGCTGCGAAAGTGTCATCGGGGATATCGCACGACCAGCCAGGAGACTTCCCACCTTATAGACGGTTTCATTGAATGCCGCCCGTAGTTCCTCAAGTTCCGCTTCGCGCCTCATAAGTTGGGTCCGTAGCCCCGCACTCTCTGTGTCTGAGGAATCGGGTAAGTCTGGTTGTAAATAGTGATCTGGTGAACCATCCAACCTCGACTTGCGAGCCTGTCCTTGAGGGCCTGAGTTTCTTCTGAGATGTCATTCTTTCCGAGATCTATGAGGGACATGGTTTGACGTGGGCGACGGTGGCAAGCCTGCCAGATGGAAGTTGTAGTGGTCCCTCCCTGGAAGTACTCGTCTGTGAACTTGTGGATCCAAACAATGATATACACACTCAACGCGTTAGATCACGTGGTCGTGTTCTTTCTCACCTTACCCTTCACTGCTTCCTCATTTTTCAACAAATCCAGGTTAATTTGCCTTCTAGTATGATACAAGTACAAAAACAGAGTGTACAGAGACTGATGCTATCCTTTTGTCTTCCCGTTGACCCATTGATCCATTGATGAGTTAACCACCTGTCACCCATTGTAACGCTTTGGGACGTTTTACCTCACTCCTGCTTGACCAAAGTCAAAACATCCGCTGCGGCTCCCCAAGACGCCTGATACCCTCCAGCACTACGAAGAAACCTATTAGCAGTGATGTCTTTGATATCGAAACAAGGTCCCCACCCAAATCCATATGCATGCACTACTTTCATGCTTCCACCCTCTAAACACGCCGGATCCCAAGGGACAAGGCCGTGTGTGCCACTGAGAGGGAACTTGATAATCTCCGCCTCGACCCGTGCTCCTCCCTCCCTTCCCGGCCTTAATCCAACTTGATGCTTCAAAATCTTTGTGACCGCACTGTCCTTCAGTGAGGGTGCAATCTCAGCACAGCGCTCAAAGATACGCTGAGCCACATCCATATGAAGAGAGGTGTCCCAATTTTCAGATTGAAATGTCCCACCCAAAAGGACAGTATCTATGTACTTTGCTCCAGGACGTGGAATGATGTAGGTCGCTTCTCCTCCCTGTGTCGACTGATCGTCTACTGATCTGTTCAATAAACTAGCTTAGCAGCCCTGTCTGCAAACGTACGTACCAGCTTCCACGGCCAAAAAATCGTGTATATCGGGTGACTTCACCAAGATTGCCTGGCCACGAATTGGGTATAACTTGGTATCTTCCACGCCAATGATAGATCTTGAGCCTAGGATATTCCCATGAAACTTGCCAAATAATCGCGTATCTATGGTGCGCACCTAAAGAGGCGGCATTCACGAGAATGCCTTGTGGCCCCACTAGTGGCCGCAGCTCTTCCAAGCTTCTCACTTCTTGTTGTTCAAAGGTAACGCCGCGAGATAAGAGCTCGGACTTCAACCAGGGGATGTATTCTTGCGGGTTCACTGATACTGTGTGAAACCCAACTCCAAACCTGTATGGCTCCGGGATCTCTGAACGATCGAGCTCGTGAAGCTGAAGAGGTATTATTTGAAGGGACTCTTGACTGACAGAGTTTATTAGTGGCTCACCTCACGAACCAGTTTACTCCACCATAGTTTTGAAGGGTCTCCGGCCTGCCTCGAATATATCTTTGATGGTAATTTCTTGGTGCGGTTTAGTTTTGATCAAAGTAATCAAGCATGCTACACCAACCATTACCAGACCAGTCGGAATCATGTCCCAGAGCTTGTTGCTTTTGCATACCAAGAATGAGTGGGCCAGTCACGACCGTTCGTGGTAAGTGAGCTCACAAAGTGATCAGCTCCCAGTTGTAGACCCGTGGATCGGTGCTTGCTGCTGGCAGAGGCGACCAATTTGCACCCTGTGTCCAGACAGGTTAAGGGTGGGCATCGCTTCGGGGAATGACATACAGCAAAAGGACTAGCCCATGCTTGTGAGTGCATATCCTCAGGCATGTCTCGTGCAACGACAGTTACTTTGAATGCGACACTCGGATCTGTCGCAGCCAGGTATGCTACGGTCAATCCAATGACACCAGCACCGAGTACAACCAAGTGCCTCTGGGAAGTGTCGACATCAGCCATGCTCGACGATAGCGACAGTGGTGAAATGGGAAGTCAGGTCGAGGTGGGACAGGTGGGTTGATAAGATAAAGTACAAGCATAGCCATACAGTACGACACGAGAAGAGGCTAATTAAGGTGCGACTAGTGTGTAAAAGTAAAAGCGGTTCCAGCCCTTCCAATGACGCTTGGCAGTCCAATGTCGATCCAGGAAACCGGACAATCAGGCCCACAATGTGATTTGTCTCAATTGTACACCGCTGGCGCCGTCGTTGCGTGCTACGAATAGAGCACCCAGACGTGTGTCTGAAATGGATTTGAGATCTGAGTCGATGGTGGGTTCTTGGAAGTAAAGAATTACCTACATCCTGATACGCCCTCGCCCTCGCATGGTATTGCAGATAAGCCAGCGCCTTCCAATGCGGACATCAACTGGCCATATGTCCCGCAGAAGAAAGCATCGGGAGTCTTATATCCTCGGGTCCGATGTAATGCATTCTCTGGATAAGTGGTATAGCTTGAACTACTCATGCCAGCATCACGGACTGCAACGCTGATGGTTTGCTGCAAGTGGACAAGCCTTTGTTTGCGACTCATGTGTGGGTGGCTGTGGTCGGGAGGGAATTGAATGTAGATTCCATGTGTTTCTGACGGGTCGGACTGGGGTGGAGAAGGGAGTGGCTTTTCCGAGTTGGCGGACTCAATGGGGGGTGTATGTTTCCGCTTGAAAAGCGATGACGCTAACCGCAAAGAAAGAGGAGGAAGACGGGGCGGAGGTGGGGGGCTTTCGATGTAGCAAAAGGACGAGGTTGAGGAAGAAGAGAGTGAGCGGGATTGTTTAGGGACAAAAGAGACGTTTTCAAACTCTTTAATGTAGGGTATACCGAAGGAAGTGAACTTGATCATCTGTAGTCTAAGAGAAGGGCATGGTCCTCGCGTCTGCCACGCTGAGCGTTGAAGATAAGCAGTATCTGTTACGTAATAGGAGAAACAGGAATTCCACTTGCAGGCAAAATCAACGCAGCCGACGTGGACCGGCGCATCATCACCGTATGACGTCAGACCAAGTACCTTCCTTTCTTGGAATATCTGTTTCATTTTGCGACCTTTTTCATCCAATATATAAGCCGTGTTGTTACGCGCCCCATGGATCTGATAAAGAGCTCCCTCCTTTCCTTCCTCCAATCTTCCCTCCTACATGCACTCCGACTATTTCCCTCTCACTCCCGCTCCCTCCGACCACCCAGATCCAGCCATGGCCCCACCCAACGACCCCGCCATCGCTCACCCTCTCTCCTCTGCACCCCCATCCCGTGTCACCCTTCACCTCGGCCACTTGCCGGACAAGAAGGATATCAAGGCCCCATGGCCGAGAACCCCCTCGAGGGTGCGTCTCTCGTCTCGTATCGTTGAATCGCCAGGGTTGACGTTACATATCTAGGTCGACCCAAATAACCCCCCATGGCCCGCGTTTCGTGGCTATCACGAATACTCGTTTGCCCACGCAACCATGGGCGTTCGCCTTCCAACCATATTGGGAAAGGCAATCGACGACACTTCGCGCACTCTCAACGAGCAGTCTGCCGAGGACCGCATCATCGACCTCGTCCAGTGTCTGGAAAGAATGGACACCCTCATGGCTGACTTGAGCGGTAATGCCAAACTGAGGCCAATCATCGACGACGGTGAAGCCGACGTCGCCCTCTGGAACAAGGAGATTGCAAAGTACTTCCAGGGTGAGCGAGGTCATAAAACGAGTCGCTTGATGTCAATCCCTTCGTCCAGGCAAAGACTTTATGAACGCACCTTGGCTTTTCGCCGAAGCTTACAAGTATCGTCGCTTGCACGAAAGCTTCAGTGTGAGCAAGTACTGGAAAGACTACGACGTATTTTACCGCCAAAAAGTAGGTCAAACCAACCCATCCAGCGAATCCTGCTGACCCTCATTCGCAGTGCGATACTTTTTCCAGGTCGGCCGAGGCCGTTTTTGAGCTCTCGATGCGTTTTGCAGATCCATTCAAGCAGTCGGGTGGCATCTCCGATCAGGAAAGGATCGAGGCTGAACGGCTCATGTTCCTCGAACTGACCCAAGGTTTGTGTCTGACGTTTCCAAACACCCTCTTTTTTCTAATCTTTCATTAGTTTGCCTATGGGGGAACTCCACCGACTTGTCATTACTCATCAATATGACGGAAGAGCAAATCAAGTCACTGCAGTCCACTGGTGGTGATCATCTCGCTGCGACAGAAAAGAATATTCTGGGGAATCATCTGAACCAGTTATGGGATACCTTTAAAGAACTTCGCCACAAGACTGGGGGCCGTATCGATTTCGTTCTCGACAATGCTGGCTTCGAGTTATACTGTGATTGTGTTTATGGTACGCGTACTAGTGACCGCGCCGTGCCAACGACTACCACTGATTGACCCATTTATAGCCGACTTCCTCATCCAGAGTGGCCTCGCGAAGCAAGTTAGGTTCCACGGCAAGCGATACTCATGGTTTGTCTCAGATGTTACCCGAAAGGATTGGGAGTGGCTTTTAAACACCATGGTGTATGGACACCTCTTTCCAAAAGCAACTGAGGCGGAAAGGGAGTCGCTTAGGCGCCTTGGTGCCCGTTGGAAGGTCAGATGTTCCGTTGGCTGCGAGATCTGCGATACTAAGTATAGTCGTTCAGCAATACGAAAGGGATGGTAGATGGGTGTACGAGCAACACCCCTTCTGGTGTACTGGATATACGTTCTGGGACCTGCACAGCGAGGCACCGGATCTATTCCTCCATCTCTCCCGCTCCGATCTTGTCTTCTTCAAGGGGGACCTAAATCATCGCAAACTGACGTATGATTGTGCCGCCCCGGCGAGCACTCCCTTTGATGTTGCGATCGGACCGATGGCGAGTGCTGCGGGTGCTCCAAAGGTGTGCAGTTTGCGAACTATCAAGAGTGATGTCGTGGTCGGGCTTGGAGATGATGGGGATAGAATCGCAGAAAAACTTGACAAGAACGAGCCGGGATGGAAGATCAGTGGGAAATATGTGAGACATGCCTTGGAGTCCGCATGATCGTTTGCTGATAGACACGCTTGACAGGCTGTGGTTCTGCTATCTGAAGGTCGTCCTGGAGAAAAGGTCCGTTTTGCGTGACAATATCTCACGTTGGAAAGTTGCGCGCGAGAATGCCCAATCACTTGATACCTCTCCGGTCGGATGATGTATTTACTTTGATGTTTCCCTTGTGTAACTGGAGAGTTGAACGATGTATGTCTTGGTAGAAATTAATGTAAAATGTTGGATCGATTCAAGAAGCATGGTTTGATTTATTTAAATTCTGGATGGCATGCGGCCTCGCGAGAAAAAAAAACAACGAATACACGCGATCTACTTTCGGAGTTTGAAAATATGGAAGATCTTCGGCGTCGGCGCGCCCCAACTCCTCAGCCATTAATATTTCGTGATGAGCATGGCATGGTAGGTCTGCACTCACCTTATCGCAGCTTTATAGCGCAACACTCTGGAAAGAGCTACAAAAGTATGTATTTTTGCTATCTCTGGAAACGCTTGTTGACACTTGGCACGCGTGGCAGAATATTTCTCGTGTATTTGTCTCGAACGTTACACTTAAGCGATCGCAGTGATTCATGCCTTTAGAGGCTTGGGGCCCGGGCAAACAGTCACTGCGAGTGACATCTAGCTCACGACGGAGCAGCGATCTCGGAAACATGGGAAGGAATTGGGATCAAGCAACGCGAAAAACCATGTTTCTAGTATACTCTGACCCGATGCGGATCGACGTTTCTTGGCACAGGTTTGCTACCAAGAATATCAGTCGTCGTGCGACAGACGATCGAGAGCATGAGGCTGGTCACGGAGCACTATAAAAGGCGGAGCCAAGTGAGTACTGTGCTCCAGTCTCGGATTTTATCTGGTCATCATGTTTCCTGCTGCATCCTTGCTTACAACTTTACTCCTCGCCATTTCTATCGCGGCGACACCAGTGGAGGTCCGCACCCCCCATGTCACCTTACCGTTCGCCAAGCGCGTCAACACCAACGGTGGTGCTATCAAGCTCGTTGAGCATGACCAAGCTCGTGCTGCTGCACTGAAGCACCGCGGTGCTGCTATTCATGACGGCAGTCTGGATCGTCGCACTGCCAGCATCCCTGTCACCAACGAGGCTGTTTCATACGTTGCGGCAGTCGCAGTCGGCAATCCAGCTACCACTTGTGAGTTATGCTTTGTGCATCGGGTCTCACAACGCTTACTCTCCCGCGCGCAGACAGTTTGATTGTCGATACTGGCTCTTCTAACACCTGGGTTGGTGCTAGCACACCCTACACACCAACGAGCACCAGCACGAACACTGGCCAGCCTGTGGTAAGCTTGACCGAATTTTTCGATCGCAAATGTAACGTTCACATTTTTTTTCCTATAGTCAGTCTCGTACGGTTCTGGCTCTTTCTCTGGTCAGCTCCGTGACCTTTTCCAAGTGGAAACAGGGGACTGATTGTGTTTCTGTAGGGGAGGAATGGTTGGACACCGTCAGTCTTGGCTCTGGTCTTACGATTACCGGTCAATCCATCGGTGTTGCAAGCACCTCGACCGGTTTTTATGGCGTTGACGGCATCGTTGGGTAAGAGGATCCTCTTCGTCTCAAGCGCACTCACCAATCATCCTCCAGTATCGGTCCTGAAATCCTGACTCAGGGTACTCTGACCAACGCGCCCAACACGGAGATCCCTACTGTCACGCAAAACCTCTACACCCAAGGGACCATCGCGCAAGAAGTTGTGGGCGTCTTTTTCGCACCCACCACTTCCACATCAGACACGAATGGTGAACTCACTTTCGGTGGCACTGACACTACCAAGTACACTGGTACCCTTACCTACACGTCAGTTTTCAACTTGGGTCATCCAATAACATCTGATCGAATTGTTTCAGTCCGCTAACCACGACCTCTCCTGCCATGTACTACTGGGGCATCAACGAGAGCGTCACCTATGGCGGCACTACGATCTTGGCGGAGACTGCTGGTATCGTCGACACCGGCACCACTTTGATTCTTCTTGCTTCCAGTGAGTAGATCGTCTGGTTCGGGCCGACACAGCACTAAGCCGTTGCAATAGACGCCTACTCGGCATACGAACGTGCCACTGGGGCCACGTATGACGCCAACACCGGCTTGTTGATGTTTACTACTGCTCAATATGACGCCCTTCAGAATCTCAACTTCAACATTGGCTCTGTAAGTATCCCTTGACGTCCAATCCTGACGACCATTTCTCATATCGCGCTTCGAGGTCACATATGCGTTGACTCCCAACGGTCAAATTTGGCCACGAGCACTCAACACCTACATCGGCGGCACTACCGGCTCGATCTACTCGATCGTTAACGACCTCGGCTCTCCTTCCGGACAGGGTCTTGACTTTATCGACGGGCAGTCCTTCCTTGAGCGCTTCTACAGTGTCTTCGACACCACGCACGCCCAGGTCGGTTTCGCAACGACGACCTACACGGATGCCACCACCAACTAAGTCGGAACATGGATGGTCTTTGCTTCGATTTTCACACTCTTGGAGTATTTTCACACTTTGGATTTCGGTGTAAACTCGTATACCAGGAGAATGAAATCTTTTTCCCTCGAGAAAAATATAAATATCTCGGAGGTTGTATTCAGGCTCGGCGCGTCAAGGACCGGTGTGATCGTTGCTACTGAACAATTGGTGGAAATACTCTAGGACGAGTATGGTCCCGGGAAAACGTTCACTCGTTTATTCGCTCTTCGCAGGAAGATGACCAGGTTCGCAAACTCGTGGATGCTGTGGGAGCATCTTGATGACGATGGTGGAAATACAGACCCAGGAATTGGGTACACGGATCTAAACGCTACGGACACGTACAAGGGTAATTTAGGAAGCCAGATGGTCGAGCACGAGGAACACAAAGGTAAAAATGTCCAGACATAGCACAAGAGGTTCTTGTCAATCTATGTCCTCGATCCATTGCCCGGGAAAAGACGGTGTGCTGTGCAAGATCACCTCCGGTTGGATGTTGCGATTTTCCCTTCCCAGGCCGCGTTGGGAGCGTGCTAAATAAGCATCGCTGTGTCGACCAGAAGCACCAGCACCACCTCCGAAAAGAGCATGGAAGATACCGCCACCGCTACCTCTATCAGAGTTCCCGGGTGACCGGGGGCGTGATCCGGATGAAGGACTCGTGCGGTTAGAGCTCGAGCTCCCTCCAGAAGGCCCCCCAGGGGAAGGTTGTTGTGGCTGAGCGATCAAAGCGAACCTATGCGCCAAGAGTTACAAGGGATCATCCAAACACAAGAAACGTTCAAGGCAAACCTGCAAACTGGACATGTGCCACTCGATTTGAGCCAGGGAAGAATGCAAGTTTGATGGAATGGGTGCTTGCAAGGAAGCGTGACGACGACCAACTCGTCCGGGTCTTCTGGATCCAACTTGAATGATTCTTTACAAACTGCACAATCTCTTTCCAACAGTGGAGCTAGATGGTACATTAGTAAGACGAGTAAACGGGAAGGATATACGAACACGTACAGCCTTCTGTGAGTACCTCTCTTGGTAGGTTGCCAGTGATTTCTTCTGTTGCGGCTACTGGCCGTCCGGCGGTGGAATTCTCGGCAAGTTGGGTCAATATTTGGTCCAATGCTTTAGAAATGTCAAATGGGCAAAGGGGTCATATGAGAGGACACGAGCCTTCCTGATTAAATACATAATCACCCCATCGGGCTGATGGTGGCATACCTAGGAGCTCGGCAAAGGGATCGCCACGGCCATGAGGTTCACGACCAAACATGGCTAAAAGGTACTGTGCCATTAACGGACCTGTGATGTCGCCGGGATTGCGCGTGTTATTGGCGTTGTCTGTTTCACGACGTAGGAACCTGGAGATGAAGTCAAGTTTGATCAAATGGGGGGATCTTGAGAGAGGACCCACTCGAACATGGTAGGCACAGGACGATCTGGCTGGGATGGTGAGCGGCCGAGGGGATTGGAGCCTCCGAGAATGAAGGTTCTAGAGCTTCCGCCGCCGGGACCACTGTGGAATTCGAAGCGAAGACCGGAGCTTGCCTATGAAGGCAGGTGGGAACAAAGGATGGGGATATAATGGAGTACATACAGAGGAGTGATCCTGTGCTCGTTGCGTGGGCGGAGAGCGGGTACGAGGTGGTGTGGCAAAATCGTCGCTAGTATTCCAAGAACCTAAAGGAAGGGAGTTAGTTCGAGGGATAAATAGGGCAAGGGGAGACGGAACCAGAACGCAGAAGGCTGTGGAATGCGCCGGGGAAGTCATTGTGGTCGGACGTGTTGGGGGGGCGATTTTGGAAATCCCGAGGGTCATCGACTGGATTCTCAAGCTGGAGAGGCGTTAGGATGGAGAGGTATGGAGGGCAGAGTGGTGCACCTTTTCGACAAAAGACCCGCGACAAGAGGCGCAGATGGGATCTGGTGTCTAGGAAGATATGAATAGAGGGGTGGAGGGGGACGAGGAGATGGGCTGACCATGAGCGGCCTCATCTCTGAATGACACTGGGGTGGATGTAAGTGAGATGGGGAATATGATAGGAAAAATACGAACTTGGTGACAGAACCAGAGTGGATCTCTGGCTGAGGACATGGCTGCGTTGGCGATGGCGATGGGCGAAAGACAGCGCGGTCGATTCAAGTCAAGCTGTGTGTCCTATGACGCTAGGCCCACGTGATCACCACTCCGTTGCCCTCTCCCCATGTTCGTCCTTGTCGAGCCCAAGAGAGACATCCTCAGCCTGCTCGGCGCTGACACCGACACCTTCACCTCGTCCCATTCAACCCACACAGTTCTCACCACCCACAAGCCCTTGGTCAGTCTAACCTCGACCTCAAGCCCGTTTGGAAAACCAACCCTCTCAACGTCCCAGTCCTCGGCAGAACAGTGGACCACCCCGTGGACCAACACCCCAGAACCGACCGCCGTCAAGACCGCCATTGTCTCGACACCGTCCATCCTGCCAGTGTCCGCCGCCGATCATTCGAGCAAAACATGGCAGATAATTGGTATCGCTATCATTGCCGTCCTCTTTGTCGCCACATGCATCACCTGCGCCATGTTCTTTGACCGTCTTTTGAGGTTCCTCAAGGACGTCATCTGTTGCACCTCACATTCCCCTGTCTCGGAGGAATTCATCCTGGACTGCGAAAAGGATTTCTGGACCCTCACCCCCTCGCCCTCCGACTTTGCCCACCACAAGCGTGAGTCTCTCCGCGAAGATGCGTCTGTCTATACCACACGAGCACGAGAATTGCCATGGAATACCGACATCCAAGATTGCAACACGCTCCACCGACAACCATCTCGAAGAAGCGACTCCGCCTAGACCCCACTCATATCTACTCTCCTCCCCCAACTCGTGCGGTTTCGCTGTGATCGGCAGGCCGGACTCAGCATGCATACACCTTATCATCCACCCACAACCACCTCGGATTTATGTCTGCCCAGGATGTTCCGCAGGAAACTTGTTTTCCAAATAGTGAGAAACGAATATCCCTGCTGCGCCGACCGTGCACACTGTCATAGATACATACAGTCTTGTCCTCGCGGGAAGCACTGTCCAGAGCATGAGCATGATGTGATCCATTGTACACAATCTATCTTGCCTTTGTACGACTCCCATAATGTCCGGTTACGAGCGGATGGTTGTGAATGTGTCGAGCCTTGTGGCTTGTCCGACAACTTTGACATGAGTGTTTAAGTCCACATGAGGAATTTTGCACGTAATTTAGCTATCTCTCTCGCTCACATGTTCACCGGTCTGGCAAGCTTTTAATCTCTTCCCTTGCTTGGTTCGCCGTGCTCAATGTCATCTAGATCGAGCATCTTGGCACCATTTCTTCCCTCCAACGAGACGCGGGGGGATGTACCCTCACAATATCTGGCTCTGCTCCCATCCTGGGTGACTGTCACATTGGTGATTCGATAGCAGTCAATGGAGCGTGTTTGACTGTCACAGAGTTTGACAAGGAGCAGCACGGTGGTTACTTCAATGTATGGCTAGCCAACGAAACGCTGGATAGAACAGATCTCGGTGCGGGTGCATGTTAGCAGTCCCATCACGTTCCATCTCGACGTGTTCTTTGCTAGGTGACCGTACACGCGGCGAGCAAGTGAACCTCGAGCGTGCCATGCTTGCCCATGTGAGGTTTGGTGGTCATTTCGTGCAGGTGCGGCCGACGCATACCATGCATGACACCAACTTTACTAACTTGCAATAGGCTCATGTCGACACCACTGCAACCATCATTCGACGAGAGCGTGACGGCGATTCCTTGCGGCTGTGGTTCCAGCTGCCCGAGCCCACAGTTGATCGCCCTTCACTCATGCCATACCTCATCCCGAAAGGATATGTCGCGATTGACGGCGCATCCCTCACCCTGACCGAAGTGAACGACTCTCAGCGGATCTTTGGGGTTATGCTGATCCAACACACCCAAGAAAAGATCACCCTTGCGAAGAAGGCTGATGGTGCGCGTGTTAATATAGAGGTGGACATGGTAGGCAAGTACGTCGGGAAGAGTGTGATTGCTGCGTTGGGTGGTGGAGGGGAGGATGGGATACGCCGACTGGTGGAAAAGGCCGTGGAGAATGTAGTCGCAAAAGACAAGTAGTGTTTTAGAATATCAGTGTAATGTTCTCAGCAAACCAGAACGAGACCGTTTCCGGCTTGCACCGTGTGTGACTACATACTGACTGACTTTAATACACAGGTAAAGCGCGCTTCGCTAGCGCGAGTCTCGTCTGAACTCACCCTGAAGCAGTTACCATCTAATCCTCCACATGTTTCACCAATGGACATCCCTCTGAGAAAAGTGAGTTCTCTCAACGGGTCCACGCCGCGTACCGTGTCAACATCTCGATACAGGTAACCGCAAGGGTCGACTTGAAGGCAGGAAACTCCTTTGCTCGTTCCCAACCCAGGTCAAGGCCAGGTTCTCCCACAAAGCAGTCGCCGACGTCCTCTCTCACACCACCTTCCTTCCGTCCCAAAGCCAAGGTCAACAGTAGCGCGACTGTTCGAAAACCATCTAGTTCCAGTTCTCTATGTGCTTCCCAAACCAACAATGTCTCTGCCCCAAGCCATTCCAGACCGGGCTCTCCCCTAAAGTTGTTCCGGACGTTGGCAAACGGATCAGAACCTATTAGCTCATCCAGAGCTCGCATTACGGCCAGACCTACATCACGGTCCGGAATGGTCCAAACAAACTCGGGCAGCCTGGAACCCCGTCAGCGTGCGCTCACCGCTGCATCTCTCAAGCTCAAGCTTCCCCATTCCAAGGATAGACCACGAAGCGGGAGTGTGGTTGCACTACACCATGCACTTTCTATCCCGGATCTCAACACATCCTCTTCTCCATCACTGTCTCAGCCATCACCTTCAGTTGAACCTCTTTTGATAGACATTGGGCGGACGAATACTCCGCCAGTACTGGCTCCAATCAAGATCAAGTCGAAACTCACCGGTCTCGTCAGATCAACGCCAACGAATGCAGGGGACCCGGCATCACGATCACTATCACCGCCTTATGCCACAACGCGCCCGATACATACTCGTTCCAGGGCTCCCTCGTTAACGTCTAGCTTTTCTTTGAACGACCCGCCACTCTCGCCATTTTACCCAATTACGACCGGCTCGCCTGCCGCCAACCCCCATCGCTATGCACCTCGACGTGCACTTTCACCTGCGCGTTCTCATCCATCACCAACTCTTTCGAGCGAACCCCATTCTGCAAAGAAATCACCCCTAGCTCCAAAAGTAGACCCGGCCGCAGTTCCCTTACCCCCACATTCGCCTCCAATATCTGCACTCTCACTCTCTTCCAAATCATCGGTTTCGACATCCCTGAATAACGACCAACCGACTGACATCCGGATCTCGAGCATCGTGTCTCATATTAAACGCCGTAGCATGGAACAGCTCGGTCAACCCAACCCATTCTTTCCACAGGCAGAAACTATAGCCCAGGCAAAGCGAGACCGTAGTCGCTCAAGAGAGAGGAGTCCTCATGATCTTGCTCGCCGAGGCGAAAGCGATGCAGAATCGGAGGGATCTGAGCGACAGCTCAGGGTCGAGGCAAAAACCAACCGCAAGGTTCGTTGCCTAGAGTCATTCTTTCGAGCGGACTGAGGGAAGCGTTTCCACAGATCGCGGACCTAGAAATCACAAATCGCTCTCTGTTGGCGATCAATGCGTCGCTAGAAACGACGAAGAATCGACAGGCGAAAGAGATTCGAGACTTGCGCCGGAAACTGAGAGAATCGAGGCTCATTCTCCCACCGCGGGCATACAAGGCTGTCGAGCCTGCGTTCGAGGAGGAACACGACAGAGATGACGAGGAAGATGACGATGATGACAGTGACGTCCAGGAGGGGGGAGACGCAACGTTCCAACGGGTCAGGGGACTGATTGACAGCCTCATAGAATCTGGTAAGAAGGCCCTTGAAACGCGGCCGGAAGACTTTCGAGCGACTCTAGCTACCAAGGTTCTGAACGCGGACGAGCTGCGCTCTTGGCGAGATTCCGGGCAACGCACCTCGATGAGAAATAGTTATATGGACAAGCAAGATGCAGACGACGAGACGGTACATAGTCGTCTATCTGCTGCGCTCATCGCTATCCCAGACAGCAGTAGCGTGTCCTCAGCGGAAAGTGACGGGGAACTAGCCTCAAACTCTCAAGGATCTTCAGCATTGCCCCCAATCACCATCACACATTCTTTATGATTTGCTCCATCGCTCGCGATGTCACGCCCCCTCACTAGCATCGATATCACTATAGACCATTGAAGTTAACTTCGTATACCCATTGTGATTGGTATATCCCAGCCTCTTACGCCGATATCACGAGCATTATTATTTTCATCCTTAACCAAACAATTTGATTGGAATGTGATCTGGAAATCCACGGTAGACCATTACAATAATCCATTCGTCCATCGTCCATCATCCATCGTCTATCAGTCTTCACTCATCCTCTGCGCCCGCTTAGCGAGCTGCGAGTGCACCAATGAGCAACGTTTTCAAGCGCAATTTGAGATGTACTCACCGCTGCAGCTAAATCCATTTGGCCAGACGACGGGGGCAGCTTTGCGACGTTTGCCCTCTGGGCAGCCGTGTCGCCAACAGAAGGCCTGGCGGCTGTGGGAATTGGAGGTTTACCTGGAGGCTTGACAGCACCAGGTTTCGTGGCAACTGGAGGCAGAGCTCCTTTCGGCTTCGTAGCAACTGGCGGTGGTGGTTTTGCCCCGAACGAACTTGAAGATCGAGAATTCGCTGGTGTGGCCTCCGCTGAACCTGCTGGCTTCTTCCAGGGGGTCGCAGAGCCATTTGAGGATGTGAGGCCAGGGAAGACTGCAACCGGCTTCGCATCCGCATTGGCCGTTACAGACTTGACAGTCACTGCAACCTTGGGAGCAGCAGGTGCAAAAGAATTGGCAGGAGCCGAGGGAGGAGGTCTGCGAGCCGGTGGCGGTGGCGCAGCAGGTGGTGCTCGCGGTTTCTTGGGTGCCAGCTCGAGATAGTTATTGGGAGCCCATCCTTCTTCGCCGTTTTTCTTGACCAACCACCAACCGTTATCGTCCTTCTCCACAAGTTCCACAACGTCATCCTTTTGCAACGACATCTCCCCCTCCTGTCCTTGGAAGGCAAATTTGGCTCGGTACAGCTCGACATCTGGCTCTTTGGGTGGTGGAGGCGGAGCGGGACTCTTTGCTGGCGGCGGCGGCGGAGCGGGGGTGGATCTTACGGTATTAGACACAGGCTTTCCAGGAAGGGACTGAGAAGTGTGTTGAGGTTTGGACACGTTCCTTGGCTTCTGCAATCATACATCACAACGGATTGTTTTTATACAACTACGACTCACATTAGACGGACCGCCAACACGAAGTAGCTTCCCATGTGTGATTGGTCTGACAACACCCTGTTTTCTCTTGGCACGGGGACGTGACGTGCTGGTGGGAGGCTCGCCAGATGGAACACGAACAGTATGGCTCTTGTAAACATCATCTCTTGGAACCGTCTCGTCCTTGACGAACTGGATTTGCGTCTTGTCCTTTTTCTTGGCGTATTCAATCCTGGTCTTTTTAAATACACATTCAGCGCACAATAAATTCGTGCTCACGTTGGCCCAACAATAACATCAATCGAGGCTTGCGTTAGCTGTAGAAGGTTGGCGACAAGTTCAGTCTTGAAGTAACAGTGAAGAACGGGATCCCCTTCTTTTGAGCCATTGCAGTTGAAGACCTGACCAAAGTACTGTGATAAAGAGCGATAAGCAAAGGAAATATACTCACCAGCCAGTCGTCTCGTAAGTTCGACATTAAAATACTCTTGATCGTGATAAGAGGTATCTTGCGTTCAAGTGAGGTATGTATCTGTCCATTGTTTTGTGTCGTCATTGCAATGTGCACAGCTTTATTTGTCTAACAGCGGGTGAACCAAAGATGTTGGCTAAATATTCGCAATTCGCGCACGTACCACAATCAAGAAACGCGGGCTTAGTTTACTAGATTTAAAACGCTTTGAAACTAGCACCTGTCCTTTCGAGCTGAATGTCACTTGATCGGCTATATAGGACCGTTGAGTAGACAGTGCGGCGATGGATCAGTAAACTGACCTCCAAGCCCACATGCATTCCGCAGTTCTTTACTGAGGGCATTATTACCATTGACGTCAAGATAATCGCCCATAAATCGCCGATAGCTAAGCAGACTAAAGCGTCTGCGTTCTTTCCTCCCTGCCAGGACTTGGTGCCCATAATCTCTAACTTTGGCGTACTCGATGCTCTCCTTGTTATTCTTCCAGAAACGCTGAATGCACTTGGCACATTCGTTCTTGTATCGCCAGTAGTTCCGCCAAGCCCGTTGGATGCGAGCGGCCATATTATGCCAGTAACGGTCGCGCATCGTTTCCAGCGCAAAGAGCTGGGGTGATATCGGCAAGGATTGTGAAAGAACACGTGGTAAGAACGCACTGTCTCAGGATTTTTTATAAACGCTTTTGTGACACCCATCTGCCATTCGTCCTTGACAATTCCAGTATCTTTAAGAATCTGTTCGCACCCAGATTTCGCGTCACCTTGCCATATATATTCACCAGCATAGGATGTCGACGGAGATAGGAGATAGAATCGCTCGACCATCTTTTCGAAAGCATTCCGGTAGGCGAAACCTGCGCGACGAACACGGATATTCTCTTGGAGTCCGAGGTATTTGATTTGGTGAAGGATTGCCTTGATGTCATATTCAGTCGCACTGCGATTCTGGTTTGGCTTAATCGTCCGGATGTATGATGGTTGAGCTTTCATCAGGTTATCAACAAGTGCACTAGCTGAGGCCTGGAAACATTAAACTTCACACTACCACGTAACAGCGTGGGATGGTTACCTTGATCCTGTCCCCAGCCGTTGGCGGTCGCTTCTTGCTGTTCGGATCCGGTCTATCTGGAAATAGGGTCTGGAGGAAGTGGTTACCACTGCTACCTATGAGATCGAAAACATCCTTGACTAAGGCGTCCTTGTTCTTATCCGTCATGCCCGAGATGTTGTACATCACGTCTCCAGCATAATGCTTCACAAGAAACTGCGCTCCACGGGCCTCGAAGTGGGGATTAGAGGATAACATAGCTGTGCGTTGTACAAAGCTGTTATCAGCGGCAGCGGGATCGGCATGCGCAGTGGCGCAAGCATCGTTAAGTGCGGCAAAAATCCCCGGGGGCTTGCGCTCCTCAATGAGATCACAGACAATTTTGTTATTGAAGTAGTTAATAGGCGTCCATTTGATTTGCTCCCTGACGTATTCTTCCTGCTCGGTCTTGAGTGTCAACTCGATGAAGATCTGCTGGAGTTTCTCGTTCACATAGTTGATACACAACTGCTCGAACGAGTTGTCCTTTGGTTGCGAAACCATACGTCATCTGTAATGGCAACCATAGTGATCAACGTACCTCGAAAATCTCAAAACCAAAGATGTCCTGTGGAGTTGTCAGAAAAACATCGATCAAAGCCAAACACTGCGTACCAATATGCCTATGACTTGTGCGGTGGCACTCCTTGGTTTCATTGAAATGTTGATTCTTGACACTATCCACTCAAATAAATTGTTGTAGATCGCCTTTGCAAGAGCATCTCGGACCGCCGTAGCCTGCGCTGGATTCAGAGGGACGTCATAAATTGATCCCCGGCGCCCGCCCCGTTGGGTCTCGACAACCTTGGTAGTGAGAACCTTCTGAACCATA
Source organism: Boletus pseudopeckii (assembly GCA_038092915.1). NCBI lineage: Eukaryota > Fungi > Basidiomycota > Agaricomycetes > Boletales > Boletaceae > Boletus > Boletus pseudopeckii. The sequence goes on from JBBPRH010000001.1 coordinate 267,682, forward strand.
GCAGAGTCCACCTCCATAAGGTAGGCGATAAAATCTGTCACGCCCTGATCAGCGATGCCGGAGTTCCCATCATCCATTTCCTGAAACTGGACGTTTCCAAGCCAAAGGATGATGGCAAGCATTCGGAATATCTCGCTTTGTTCCTGCTCGCTTAGCCCGATGATTCGCATCGCATTCTATGGTAACGGTAAGACGTGGATAATGAGATGCAGGAACTACTCACGAGTGTGTCCGCATAGTCTTCAGAATCGTTTATGCCTTGCACTTCAAGACAATTACTCATGCTTGTGTACGCATAAGACTCGGGACCCTGAAGCCCAAATTGTTCTGAATTTCTAATGAGTGATGTTCAAACGTGTGGTATGGTGTATACCTCGTTGTTCGTCTGATGCAGCTTTAGTGAATTGGTAAAAGATATGAAAGTTTCGTTCGTTCTCTACTTGACCCACGACACGCCCCTTCTCTAGTAGATAGTTAGTAATCTGCGCACCGACAGGTTCGCCACGACTGTTGAACATGATCTCTAGATATTTTCCCTGATGAATGACATGAGCATCGACGGCACTAACGAATTGGAAGAAACGCCATACATGCCGACTCGAATTATTGTTGCGAAGGGTTTTGGCGCAGCCGAAACTCTCCAACAAAGGGTTGGTAGCTAAGACCATGTCTTTGATCTCCTGGATATTATTATCCTGGCCACCGGACACGGCAGCTATATACTGCATGATACGTTTCGCAGCCTCGGTCTTGCCTGCTCCCGATTCGCCTGAGATGATAACGCATTGGTTCTCATGATAGGCATTCATGTTATAGTAGGCAGATTCGGCGATTCCGAAAACATGCGGTGGGACCTCGAGTCGGTTCTTGCCCTTGTACTTGTGCAGCGTCTCGTCCGTGTAGATGCCAAGATCTAAGATGAGAGAGAGGCACTGAGCAAGAGAACAACGCAGTTCGCACTACCTTACCCCTAAATGGATTCACAGAGACCAGAACACCGCCGATGTAGGTGTAGATTTCGCCGTTCGTCCAGCGTTTCTGGAGGTTGTCATTGATGCTCTCGTTGCTGATGGTTGTGAGAAGGGTCATATCGGACACGCCGACCTGCTTCTTCTTGAAACCTTCTTTCCAATCTGCCTATTAAACGCTGAGTTGGTGCGAGTGCCCGCGGTCGACGGAGTTTCGGATGTACCTTGGCTACTTTGGTGGATCCCGTCTTGGGCGTCGCAGCCTTTTTCCCCGCCTTCTTGGATATAGCCTAGGGCGATAGTTAGCACCACACATATCAGCGCGGTCCGTATTGCGCACCATGACGGAGGCTGGTGGAAAGTTGTGATAGAGACGAGCAAACCCCGAAACCGGAGGGACAGGCTGAGGGTGTCGTTGGGGTCCTCTGCACCGCTGCGGCTGCGGTACATATGCATAAATACTCAGTCGTCGACTGAACCGCTACTTGATTACTTACCACACCATGGTCAGGGCTTCAGACATTCTTCTTATCCTCGTCAGTCAATCTCCCTCGAAGCATTGACTGTTGCTTAGATGTCCTAGGTCGCGATCATTTTCCCTCCTGCAGCAGCCGCGTTCATCACCGGATGCAGCTGTGACTTGCTCATCAACATCTGCTTGACGATGTGAGCGCTTTGTGTCTCCTGTCGGTTCCACACTAAAAGGCGCGCGCAGTCTTGGCTACTTCCCCGGCCATATCGTAAGTCGTGTGGTCAGTACAGGTACATTACCAACCTGACGTCCTTCTAGCACTCATTCTGGCTCATCTATAAGAAGATGCAGGCGGAAGAACGCTACGGCCCAGGAGGATTCATATGTGAGTATACACGATGCTAACTCCAACTCTGCTTGATGATGTCCTGCAGACATTGGCAGTGGCCAATATCAGCCTCTCAACAACCAACCATACCCTGCTGCCCCCACTTATGGCTCCGTCCACCAAGGTTGACAACGCGGATAGTTGTCTGTTTGCAGAACATGTGTACTTAATATAGTTGTACATGTATACCTGTATGCCATATCCTTCTCTGTGTTCCGCTCGGTGTCCCAGTCCCTAGACCAACTTTGTGAGGATCATCATATGCTCAAAATCTGTGAGGTTCATAGACTTGTCCGGCGCGGTGGAGAATGCCTCTAGCATTTCCAGTACCTTTGGAACGTGCGTTAGAAAGTCCAATGTTAAGTGCGCTACACGTGCCTCCTCTGCCTTGAGGTTCTCCTTGAGCAGACTAGCGACACGAGTGATATCTTTGATCATGATCCGTTGGTGGTCCAGTTCGTTATCCGCAACGTGAGGAAAGAATCTACGAAAATCTTGTCGGCATTGAGCCTTCTGAGACTCGGTCAGTTGCCTTGAAATCTCCGTTCCCGAGCTCCTTGTTGGGGTCCTCCGAGGGACCTTCTGCCCCTTCCTTGGTCTTGCGGCCTCCTCGTAGTACTCGTCGCTCGAGGCTTCCTCCGTGTCGCCGGACAGTTCTTCCGTCTGATACTCGTCGCTGTCTGGACCACTGTCTGCGCCCATCTCGACGTCTTCATCCGCAACCAGGCTTTCGGTGTCGCTCCCTTCAATATGCTCCCCTTCAAATAGGGCAGCACACACCGCTCTCCAATCCTTCCTGCTAACCCCGTCGTTGCGCGCATTCTGTGCTCCCCAGCCTGTCGCGGCATTCTTGAACACTCCCATGATGTCTTCATCAGGAAACAAATCCAGAAGGTCTAGAGCACGAGGGATTTCTGACAAGGGAATGTGGGACTGGCCATCAGAGGAGCTCGAGGGAAAGTCTTCAACGATGAACCCGCCAGCCTCGTATTCTGCCGATTGAGATGGCCCAGATTCTGACTCTTCAACAATGAAACCTCCAGAAGAAGCCTCAAACCTTGACTGCTGCAATTGTGCTCCAGATGATACTATGGAATCGAAAGCACTGTCAATGCGGTGTCTGAGATGAGCAGAGAGTGCCAGGAAAGACGGGTCATCTTCATTGTCCGCTAATGACATTGTGCAATTGACTGAGCGAGTCCAGAAACAAATTCCATATACGGTCGAAAACCAGTGGCTAGCTAGGACAGCCCTACAAGTTTCTTCTTGACCTCTGCTGCAGGTCCAAGCACCACTTCCGCAAAAGATCCCAGTTCGCCTCTCAACAGCTTCTCAAACACAACGAGTAACCCTGCTTTCCTTACCTCATCCTTTAGCGCATCTTGGTGCGGCCAATTCTGGAGATTCGACAAGAGATTACGAATGCAGACAACACCTCGGTGCACAAGTCCCGGATCACTGATGGCTACCTCCTCCCCCGCCGCATCGTCATCGCCAGCATGGACGCTAGGGTCAATGAGTTGTGCCAGTACAAAAAACGCCCTGTGACGTTCCATCTGGAGATCGAATATTGCCTCACATACTGTTTGCATACTCGTTAGCATCGCCAATGCCCCTGATGCTGCGAGACGTGTAGGCAGATCCTCCACGTCTGACATGGCAATCAGGACATGGATCTTTGACTTGGAAGATCCATCCCGCGACGTCGACCGCGCAGTTTCGTCATTTGCTCCAGCATATCTTTCAAAGACGTGCTCTGACCCTGCGACTAGGTTGCAGATAAGCTCGGTGGCAGCTCTGCGCATGAGTGTGTGGTCTTCCAGCATCAGAAGTTCAATCTTGCTAAGAACGTGGGGGTTATTCGCGACACGAGATGCGAAAGTTGGTCCATGGGATGCAAGATTCGTGAGGGCCATCGTGGCTTCGAATTGCTGGAGCATACTTGCTGATGGGTGAAGGAGCAGTTGTGAGAAGGGTCGGATTGCATCAAGTACATTACCCTCATTGGGGCCAAAAACTTGAATTGGTGGTGCGGTAATGGCAAGCTTGGCAAGGGCCTGGATGGCCGAAAGTGCTTCTTGGGGAAGTGAATCCGGAGGTGATGACGATGACGCAGATTGAATGATGCGAGTCAACGTCTTGGAACCTCCACCGCTCAAAATCTCCCCTCTATTTTCCTTGTTTTCTGCGAAGCTCAGAAGTACTTGACCGACGGATGACCGAATCCCTTGACTATCCAATCCAGATGCCGTGGCTAGTACCTCCAGTGCCCCGTAACTGATAGCGCTACGACACCGGGCCTGGACCTCGCGTTCGGATTCTAAAGGATCTGATGGTTCTTCGACGCCTGGCCTGCCTGTTTGTTTTCCGCTCTCGGCCATCCGCCGCAGCTTCACAATCTGCTGCTGCTCCTGACTCAACCGCGGCTTGTATGCACAAAGATTGGAGATAATCACGAGAACACCGTAGATGAGTGTGGAATTACTCGTCGCGTCCGTTGCAGCCTTCCGTTTTGGAACGAGAGAGAAGAGTCGCTTCAGGACTGTGTTGTTTGCCAAGTTCTTCTTCACAGTTGGATTGATGCTGAGATACGCCAACCCCTCCACTGCTTCGCTGAGACAAGCGTGGATATCCTTGCTGTTCATGATCATGTCGCTTAACTGGGCTGCACGGGCGACGTCCTCACGCGTCAAGATGCCCGTAGTGGAGGTGGTTCCAACGTGAACAGCTGCTACATCGCCAGAAGATCCTTGGGCTAGTTTGACGAGTGCGAGGATGGCCACTACACGCAAGACATCGTTGGTGGTCTGAGAGGACCTCGCTTGAAGCCAGGCGATAGACTCTTCAGAAAAGAGCTGCCGACAAGTTTTGTGGCTGCTAGCTTGTGCGTACAGACGAGCAAGTGAGAGAGATACCGGTGGAGACGTGGCTACTTCAAGGGTAGTGAGGAGGTCGATGAAACCATCTTCTGTGAAGATCTGTGAAGCCGACTGCCAGTCGACCTGGAAGAGCGCACAGTGGAACGTGATGGCGGCAAGTAAGGCATCCTCCTGAGACTGCGACAGGTTGCTTGCAATCAGAGGTTGGAATACGCGGAACAGAGCAAGTGTCCCTTGGTCTGGCTCGTCTCCTCCGGTCTGGCTTCTCTCTGACGACTTGGATGCCCGAACACCCTGACAGAACGCGGAAAGGATGAGATACGCTTTTGATCGCGAAGCGGGGGGTCGAGAGGGCATAAATGCAGCTACAATATAGCCCAACTCGTCTGGCAGCAGTGAGGACGGGTCTTTCGACTTGATGAGTAAAGCATCCATATCGTTCTCTACTGTCCGTTGTACTTTGTCCAGCCGGGATTCAGGGTTCGAAGCCATGATGGTAGGGGAACGAACGAACTTGGCATTTGTCTAGGATCGGAGCCACCCGCCATTTCAAGCAATCGCACATATTGAGAGGCCGCCAGACTAGTAGGTTTATCTTCGACCGTATCCGAGACTTCTCCAATCGAACATGAGTGCCGGCGAAAGCACTCCAACACCTACCCATAGCGCCAGATATAGTGCAATCAGCTCTAAGCATACAGTTTTATTCAGATTACCCAATGGCGAGGTGCGTAGTATCAAGGTCGAGAAGGACTCGTAAGTCAATACTTCGGGCATAACTGTAATCTAACATTCCACCAAGGATGGTTTCACTGGGCAGAGTAGGCTCGTTCCCTGCCAATGAACTTATCGGACAGCCGTATGGATTCGCATATGAAATACTTGAAAAGAAACTCAAACGTTTGCCTCCCTGTACAATGGACGAAATTGGTTGGTAGGTCGATGCTCATTTCTCGAATTACCTCGGTAACCATCTAATGGTAGAGGAAACGGATGCGACGAACGAACTAATCAACGATGGGGAGTTTGTTCAACCAGTGACTCTGGAAGAAATTGAAGCACTCAAGAAGTCTGGCGTCCATGCTTCAGTATGGTCATGTTGCGTATTATAACGAATCATCGAAATGAACCTAATACCCCAGGAAATCATCAAGGCTCAAATCGAGCAACACGCCAACTATTCTCTGAAAACGGAGTACAGCAAGGACAAGTATAGGAAACGGAAGGAAGCAAAGTAAGTGACCAGACCAGCCGAGGTAGTAGGCACTAATAACCGCATCTCTCACAGGTATTCGAAGAGCTTCGAGACGATTGAACCCACGCTGTATAACATCTGTGAATACTGGTTCAGAAAGGACCAGAACAGGATACGAGACATTCGTCCCGATTCACTCTCTCAGATACTGAACTTGGCTAACGTGCGCCCGGGTGGACGCTATATTGTGGTTGACGATGCTTCTGGGTTGGTAGTTTCATCTGTTTTCGACAGGATAGGATGCAAGTGGACTTCGTTGCAGTCAATTACTACGCGTTGACTCTTTCTCTAGGTGAAGGACGAATAATTTCAATAAATGATGCAGACTCGCCACCCGCATATCCCGTACTGACCCTGATGAATTATGAGAAGGAGACCCTGATATCGGTTCTGTCTACCCTAAACTGGGTCACAGCGCAAGAAGATTACACCCCTGGTAAATATCCTCTGTCCGCGACTACCGCAAATTGTCAATGCATCTCCTAGTAGTAGCCCCACTCGAGCCCACATCAGGACGCATACGTTCAGATCGCCAGCGCCTACGCCTCGACAAACGAAAATCAACTTCAGACACCCTAACAAGCACACGGCAAGAACTATTTTCAGGAGAATTCGATGGGCTCCTAGTCGCTAGCGACTACGATCCATTTGAGATTGTAGAGATGCTATCACCCTACTTAGCTGGATCTGCTTCAATTGTCGTGCAAAATATGTTCCTTCAGGTACTCTTCTTCTTCTCACTTTGACATTGTCACCTAATGCACCGTAGCCTCTAGCAGACTTGCAAGCAAAGATGCGACTCATCCCTCGTTACCTCGCACCCTCGATCACCGAGTCATGGCTACGCCGCTATCAGGTTCTTCCTGGTCGGATGCACCCAACGATGAATGCGTCCGGTTCGGGGGGATTCCTTCTCCATGCTATCAAAGTGTATGCTTGTCTAGCTTCTCGGTCATTCTATATTAATTTGGAACTCTGTTTTCCGTTAGTTACGATGACCCGAACGCGACAGCAGTTACATTCCGGCAAAAAATGAGAGTGGCCACCGGAGATGTGGAGCCACCATCAGAACCTCATTCTCCTATGCGGGTGGACTCAGTGGAGTGTGCTGACACATGATTAATGAAGGAACGCGATTGTCATAACAAGAGGCAAGTATTCAGCTGACAATCCAGCGCCTTAGCGCGATACAGGTGGGAGCTCGGGGAAAATAGTGGCGACAATCTGCCCGTAATCTATCAGTTAGCAGGGAGCATCAGGACTAATTCAAACACACCTCGTCAACAATGGTATAGGCGATATGTTGATTTAAACGTCGATTCTGCAGCACAGCGAATATACGTCGAGCCCCGCGGCGGGCATTCGAACGACCTATCATGTTAGCAGCCAGGTCTGGGATCCTCCGGTCAGTTCAAATTCTTAACAGGTTAGTCTAATCGAACCTGGTACTAGCGCCGAAAGTTTGCGATTGGCCTCATCTCGACTGCGAAGCTTCTCTTCGGCGGTGCGAGGTTGCGAAGACGCTCTCAGCTTGCCTCCGGGCCATAAATTCTCCCGGAGCATGGTAAGCACGGGAAGAATACGACTCTCTTCAAACTGAGATTGTATGCTCTGCCGTATTTTCCTGCGAAAAAACGTGAATTATGTCAACCATGGAGAACTTGCCAACTAACTGCTCGATAGTATCCCCGAAAACTTGTTGAAGGATAATAACAATTGCTTGCCGACGAAGCCAGTTGTTTTTCGTGTGAAGTTCAAATATGGCAAGCACCAAATCGCAGATGGGGGCGGAAAAGCTGGATGTGCTTGTCTCTCCGTTCAGTGGCTTGAGATCCCCTGGCATCTGTATGAGTGTGTCCAGAGAGGTCGCTTTTCCATATTGTTTCATTGCTTGAGCAACAATTTCCTCGTCGTTGAGTGCCGAGCCGACAATCCCGGTGAATTCGGCCACTTGTCGTGTGAGGCGTTGGATCATCACATCCAGCATGGAGGGCCCGAAGAACATATCATCGATGCTTTCAGTGACAGACCGATACATTGACTGAACGATGTTTCGTCCTGAGAACCCCCCTTGTCCTTTGGCAGCGTCATCCTTCACCTCGGAGGCAATGAAAGGCGAGTCCCTCGACAGAAACACACGAAGTTCTGTGCTTTCACAAACCACAGGAATTGAAATCAGGTTCTGTAAAGGAGTCAGTGTTGTCACAAACCCCAAAGTACTAGTCACATACTTGCATATATTTCTCCAAGGCTTGTCTTCTGGTGTCAATGAAACTCCCCGAGAGCGAAGCTACTAACCGCTTTCCAGGAAAGTCAAGGCTGCGAACTAAAGAGTATTCTTCACGTAGTTTGTTGTGCATTCGCAGAAATTCATTGTACCGCCGTGCAACGACCCACCCGGATGAGAAAGTTCCGTCCAGAGAAAGTTGTTGCACCTCAACAAGGTATCGTACCACAGATTTCCCTTCCTCCTCGGCGACGGTTGAACTGACAATAGAAACCTTTGTTCTATGCGGGACGAGGCGGTTAGCAGATTCTTGTTGCTCGTACTGCGTTTTTTGAAAGTGCAATTCCCTGAGTTCTCTAGTCATCGAAGCCTTTGCCTTGCGAAGGAGGCGGAGTTCTTGAGTATCTCCCGTTAGTTCAGCTTTCTTGACGAGAGTATCAAGCATCGTCGCGTGAACCTCCAACTTTGATGTTTTCTTGGCGAGACGGCAAATTTCATACGAAAGCTGGAGGTCACCGGGTCCTGCAAGCTGAAATGATCCCTGTCCAACGACATGGGCACTCTCCGTCGTGTGGTCTTCTTCGATCTCATCGTCAACATTTGGATCTTCCTCGTCTCCGAATATCCCACGCGGTTTCCTCCCATCGGGAACCGAAGGGATAAAGTCATCCGCCTCCTCAGCACGATCACGAGGTTGGTTAGAGTGCTGCTCCGTAGCGATGATGTCGATCAATGCGGCCTGGATAGCTTCGATACGTTCAGATTCATCCATACTGGGTCTCCCATCATCCGGGTCGTCGAAGAGCGGCGCACGCGAAATATCTGAGGGTGTGTCTGACAGGGGGGCCATAAGAACGTCGATGTTGCTACGATATGTGGTAGGAGGCGAATGAATCACTGGACCTTGAATCATGTGAGGAAGCTCGAAGGAACGATTCGATGAAACGAGAGACGGGAATGACTCTGAACGAGGAATTTGGGATTTGGTCCGCGATGACGCTCCACGAGCCGACACAGCAGTAGATAGGTTAAAGTGTTGTGGCTTGTTAATCGGCGTGGATGCTTCGGCCTCGAGATGACCAAACGAGGCATCTTCGATCACTCGAAACCATAATTCTGATGTCTGGAAATCCTCAAAATCACCCTCCATTTCTTGTTCCACCTCCCTCTGAGCCAACATGACGCTCCGGCGAATCTTCTTATCCTCGATGACGCTGGGAATCACCTCGTCGGAGGCGTAACGTCGAATGGTATCGACATGTTTTTGCGAGATCGGGGATAAGGAAGGGTGAGGCGGTGTGGCAGAGAAATACAGATCGTTAATCAGGCGAATATCCTCTCGTATGGTTGTCGAGTTGGAATGATCTTGAATTGGTTCGTCCTCGTCACCAGAAGTGTAGTCAACCGATTCCAAGGGATTCTTGAAGCTTTCTACAGTTAGCCAAAACTGCACGAGTAATGAACGATGACGACGATCCATGAATTCCATGAAGTATGAGAGGGAGGCCGGGTTTCCAAGAACATCTCTGAAGGAGACTCGGTGTCGTGCATGCGTCTCGCGCGCAACAGCCGTCTGATTGGATAGAACACATGAGATGTGCACGCAGGAATGCCTAGTAAATGATGCCAACCGGATCTTGTTCGCCGCCTAGGACAACAATTCGCTGTTCAACCGTGCGCTTTGCAGTATATAGCCTGTCCAAAAATGCCACAACATCCTCGGTCCTCTCTCCGTTTATCCACTCCTCTTTCTCATGATTTGCTATCTAGAAATTAGCTTCTTGTGCTGACACGGGGGTCGAAAGATATACCAAGTAACAATCTTGTCCTGCGAATTTCGCCCATTACGTCGTTCTTGAGGCGACGCGCGTCTAATAGAGAGGAGCAACGATTGATGCTTCGAAGGAAAGACTCAAACTGACGGACGTCAGTACGAATAGTAATTACGTCTCCTCCAGGAGTGACCGTCGATGTAATGCGGTGACGGTGGGGTGATTGGGCTTCAAGGACATTTCGTACCTTGGAAATCAGCTTTCTACAGAGAATTGGTAAAGATACGCGTCCCAGGCAGAAGGAACATACTGCTGGTGTATCGCAGCTCCAGCCTAAGATGGAACTCAGAAAACAACCAACAGGGAGAATACTAATACTCACCACCTGCTCAATTGTGCGATTCCAGAAGTCAGGATCTGTGACCATATCTATCATTGGATAAAGCACAGTGCAGACTACGGCTTCTCGGGCCACTATCTTGAGGACCTTGCTTCGAGCTTCATTCTCTGGGAGGATATAAGGGAGGATCCGGTCTACTATCCCCCTCAAATGCATTTCCTCGTTCTGTTTCGTGAAGGTAGATGAAAGATTGTCTACAGCTGGATGCAACCTTTCACCCTTTCCGACATATCGACTGGCCAAAAGCATGTCAAGTTCCTCTGACTGAGTGAGATGACGCTCAAGGCCCGCGCCACGAAGAGCGATCTCTGACTGACGGAACTGCTCGATATGAGAGGTGACCTTGGGCAAGATCCGTTTGACGAGAAGGGAAGGGACATCGATGGTCGCTACACGTTGCAGGAGTTGTTCGATGGCTGCATGCAGAGTCGTTGACACAGCTGTTGGGAACGACGGGGAGGACGAGATGTCCTTGTACCAGGACAGGACAAAGTCGCGTACTATGAGGATCATGATGTCGTTTAGGTTTGAGGACACTACAGGCATGTCGGGACATAACGATGGCAGCGACTGGGGGGGTTTATGTGACCATTGTGAGCGGATGAGGACAGCCTGCCACGCGGCGGGAGTTGAGAAGGCAAGGGGACGAGCGGCATGGGAGAGCGGGTTTCCGTGTGCAGGTACCTTTGAATCGAGCCTGCATGCGAGGAAAAAGTGCGCCAGAAGAGATGATATGACCACCAAAACGACGAAAAGCGGTGCGAAAAGGAGGAGGACGAGTGGAGAAGAGACGATCCGGACGACGACTGGGATGGACACAGCAAGGACACCGACGAGGAGTACGGTCCTTGTCGTGATCACAGGGCCACTTTCATAGGGGAGGTCAGAGCTCTGCATCAAGCTGAGATGTTGGAACGTTTGTCAGTTGTCAACTCGTCAACACTTCAGGGTCGCGTCGACCTTGCAGCATGACTACTAGACCCGAACTAAGCAAATCCAACTTGTTCCCGGCCTTTCTTTGAAACATACATAAGCCTCGCTGCCGTTCTGTGTGTTCACTGTACACTCAGTCCATAGAATGTCCTCCATGCAAGCTCCGTTACGCCCTCTCTCCACTGCAGAAGGATTTATCTGTGGTGGTCTTGCGGCCAGTATTGCGGTGAGTCACATCATTAAATTGCTCCCTTGCATTCGTTTCTCATACCAGTAAACAGGTTACCGTCTCGAATCCCGCTGAAGTCGCAAAAACGCGTCTGCAACTCCAAGGCGAACTAGCAAAGGATGGTTATCAAAAGGTTTACAATAACGCTATTGATGTCTTGAAGAAGACGTGGAGAAACGAAGGCGTCCGAGGTCTGCAACGAGGTCTCAGCCCAGCAGTAGGTTTGCCATGTAGTTTCGTGGTATCGGCCTCACATTTTACCAGTATGCATACCAGGCAAGCATTCTCCCTGGTTTTACCTCTCAGTCCCTGTGACCCCTTTCCAGATTCTCCTCAACGGATCACGCTTAGGTGCGTTATTGTCTACCAAAATCGTTTGCAAGGCTGATTTAATTCAGGATTTTATGAGCCTTTCCGCCGGACGATAAACCGCGTCGTAGGCATGCCTGTGACCGATCAAATACCTCTGACATCTGTAGCAGCCGGCGCCGCAAGTGGAGCAGTCGGCGCGGCCCTCGGAAATCCGCTATTCCTCATCAAGGCTCGCATGCAAGTCAGTTAACCTCGATAAGTTTTTCCGCGCATAGGATGTCTGACACATCATCAAGGCATATTCTCCCGCATTACCAGTCGGCGCCCAACATTACTACAAAAGCTCCTTTGACGCACTCTCAACGATATTTCGAGCCGAGGGATTCCGAGGACTCATCCGTGGCATAGACGCCGCTGTTCTTCGAACTGCCATGGGCTCTTCTGTTCAACTGCCAACCTACAACTGGACCAAGAACCAGCTTGTTACACACGGTATCTTACCCGCCAACAGCATTTGGACATACCTGGCTAGTAGTTCTGTATCGGGTGTTTGTGTGGTATGTCACGAAGCATTACGCGAACTCTCATCTTGTTCTGACGTCCCGGACAGTGTATCGTAATGCAACCAGCAGATACTGTGAGTGCACTAGGCTTGCCGCAATGCTGCTGCTGACATTCGTCAGGCTCTCACCCGGGTGTATAACCAACCCACGATACGATTACCTAATGGACGTTTACAAGGTACATTATACAGGAATCCTATTGACTGTCTCTGGAAGACTTTTAAGACAGAAGGAGTGTTTGGATGGTATAAAGGCAAGTAGATTTACCACCCGAGTCCTCATCATAATTTACGTCTCTTCAAAACAGGCTCTACAGCACATTTTCTGCGCATTGCTCCACACACGTAAGTGCTAACATGCGAGGCAATGCTGATTCTGCTGACTTTATGCTATACAGAATCATTACCTTGACTGCCAACGACATCATTCTTAGTCTCTACAAGGAGTTGGTAATCCAGCAAGGGTTGTTATAGAGGTTGAGTCCACCTAGACATATCTTGGTTTAGAGGCTACCACGTAGTTCATCAGATCATGGCCGGGCCAATGCTATCGTGTTAGGATCAACCGTTTCCGTTTTGATGCACCATTGCGCCTGATGTCACCGAGGGCTCGTAGCACAGTGGTAGTGCGTGTGATTCCAGATAAGGGTATCCACAAGGTCATCCGTTCAATCCGGGTCGAGCTCATTTCTCTTTTTTTTTCCTCCCCTTTTTTCGATTGGTTCCACTTGAGTCCAGTGCCCGTGAAGTTAGCCAAAGTAGACCTAATTTTGCCTCAGGGCATGTACATGATCAAGAAGAGTAGCTCGTCGGTTCAGCATCGAAGTCGGTACAAAGTACATAGCAATCAATTGATCAATGTCCATTTAGAATTCTTTCTTGTGCTCAAATATACTTCTGCACCAGAGGAGCAATCCATCCATGCTGACGCCTGTGTGGGAACCAGGTTTGTCACCTGGCAAACCGCCCGGCTGGTGCATCAGACTCGAGCCATAGTTGAGAGTGAGTGACGTACAAGATATCGTTGGCCGGGTACAAAGGGAGTTTGAGTACAACCATCGGGTATCGATACCCCGGGAACATCCCACACCGTAATCTGCGCCGTTCGCTTCGATGGGTACTTGTGCGTTCGAGTATCATTGACGACCATAACACAGAAAGCCTTTACGTCGCGTTGCGGACAGGTTGACTGACACTGTATCAGCATCCCACAGAGTTCCGACAACTGCGATCTCATACCTCGAGTTCTCGTTCAATTTCCCTCGAAGCTTCGTCCCGTTCCTGGACGGTCCTCTCTCGGATATGTCGGGCCAACCAACCGGCATCTTCATGACCGATGGACGATATGATGCTCTTGGCTGCCTCGGTGTCTTCCTGCAAGGTATCGTATATATTATAAATCTTGTCGGGTGGACCATCTGTTTGACTATTAATGTCTATCCCCCTCATGTAATAATGTATTGCTTTACCATCGTCCCTGGGTCTGAATTTCGAACCTGCACGTTGCTCAAGGCGTTCTGCACAGTCGACCAGCCTATACCTGCGTTTTTCGTATTCAGACCATAACCTTGATGCATGCGAGTCACGCTTCGTCTGTGGGAAGTAAGTAAGCAAGTCAATGGAAGCTCTACTTGCCACACCTTCCATTGCATGTTCAGCCTCGACTCCTCTTTTGCGTCATGTGGCCCTTCTCTTCGTTTCCGGCCATCGGTGTCCTCGACGAATTCTATGTACGCAACAGGGTATGCCTATCCAACTGTCAGAATTCGACACCTGGAACCGTACATGGTCACACCTTTATCACTGTGAGCATCATAACAGCGACATTGCCGCCATCCGCTGTCAAGCTATTTAGTGTTGCAACGAAGGGTCCACGTTGAAAACCAAGTTTGGCATGCCACGGCGCCATATGGGTGGAATTCCCGGTCAACAAGAGAACATTGGAGCTGTAGGCTTCCAGAATTTCAGAACCTTCCTTTCGCTCCGCCGAGAGCTACAGGTAACTGAATGGAATGAGCGTATCATTAAATATAGTTGAACTAACCTTTGCACCCGCTACAGCAATTTTCCGGCCTATTTTTATTTTTCCCTTTCTTACACCTCGCGCTAGTGGGGCATCGACGCGCGCACGTAGCCTATACCAACCATCGGTTACTTCAAGCTCAGGATAGGTTTGAACCGGTGCAATATCCCCTTCGGAACTACTGGAAGGCCAAGTTATGTTTGAGATACAGAGCACCAGCGGCGATTCAGCCGATGCATCCCTAGTTGTTATCAACCGTAATGGTGGACGGGAGGAACTGTTCAGGTCCCGTTCGTATCTGACGGTATATTTGAACTGCAAAATTCGATCGTTCGGATCAGTCTTCCTACCTGTACATCAACTGACGAACAACTTCCGGCCAACACCAACGTTTCCTGAAAGGGTCATTCTCGCTCATAGGATCGAGAGCGACCATACCAGCCAATTTCCAGAGGACCAGTGGCCAGTGATTGTCAACCCACGTTTGTTCAGCAAGCGTGCAGCCTTTTGCGTGTAGTTCTTCTAGCATGGCTGAACGGCCCAAGGAAAGGGACGAGGACGAATCGGGTGAAGCTGGAAGAGAGCGCGAATAGGTGGTGAAAGCGTAGAAAGGAGCTGTCTGGGGATTTACTTGACTGAGTTCCTTGAAATTTCTGGGAAAGGCTATCAGAATGGACCGAACGGTTGGAGGGATAACAAAAAAAAACAGACATTCCCATATCCTCAAGTTGCTTAGCACTGTAGGCTTGTGGCCGCAAGCCAGAAGCGGCGAGTGTTCGTCTGCCGGGAGGAGGAACTGACATACAAAGTTGAGATCTAAAGAGGAGAATAAGGAATCTACAACTTGTGCTCACTGAGATCGAACATCCTCTCGTCACTGTTCCGCTTGCATGGTCGGGGCGACGGCACTGAAGGTGGATACATGCGGTTCACGATTGTCCTAGGATTGGTGGGGATTGGTGGAAGCTTCTCAACTGCGGGTGCTCCCGGAGTTCCAGATTTCACGGCAACTTTGAATGGCGTTACGAATTTTGGTCTCGTCGTGATATTCCCGTGTCTAGGAGTAAAACCCAACGGCTGTTGAGTCATGATGTGGTTCGCGACCGAGGATGGGCGTAGCGGTAATACAGGCGTAGTGATCTGAGAGAGGGCAGTAGCAGAGGGATAACCGCGTAGAGGTGAACTGATGCTTGGGGTAGATACTTGTCGATGCGACAGCATGGAAGGCGTTGTAGTAATCAAAGGAGACTTGAAAGGTTTAGTTTGCCGTTTGCTGCCTAAACTCTGGAACGAGCTGTGTAATTCGGTGAGCGTAGGCTTTGCAAAGGAAGCAGGTGTGGGTGTCTCAGGTGCATGCATAGAGGATGCATTTCTCGCAGAGGAGAATGTTGCCCGTGGAGGAGACGCTAGCTGGGTGGAGTGGGGAGAATCGGGCACCTTGTCCGTTGGAACTTGGTCGGGAAGGTGGACATCTTCCTGCCATTTCCTCATTTTCTCTTCGGCCTCCCGGAGGGCTGCGGCTGATGGGGCGAAGGGGGTTTGCGCGTTTTTACCACTGATAGACGGTCTCTGGAAGCCGGTCATTGCTGTCGTTGCGGTGCTGAATCCAACGAAAGAATTGGACGAATTCGAGTTGAACCACGCGGCATAGTCGACCTCTGGAGGTGCCTCGTCGAGTAGCTCTTCGTCTGAGGGCTCGTTTGTAAGCCGGGAATAGTCGATCGTGCTGTCGATCGCGGAGGCATTCATGAATGGTGCGTGTATGCGCTCTGTTTGTGGTGTACGTGAACAAAAGGGGTTCTCGTCATCCACTACAGGCAGGTCATGGGTCACGCTATGAGCTGAGCATGAGGGCTGCCTGAGGTGGCTGTGATCGGGAAAGGATTGGGATAGCTGAGCGTCTAAGGAATCAAAGGCGTCGAGATCGTCTTGGCTCGGCTCTCCGACTTGATCGTCGAAGGTGGGGGAGGAGAGACGCATTCGCTTCCTGGAGGGCGAGCGGGAGTCTGAAGTGAGAGGGGACATGGGGGTGTTGAAAAAGAAGACGGAGGTGCATGAGGAACGCGACGCGGATGGGTCACGTGTGCCATTGGAGGAGATGGAGGAGATGAAGTGTTACCGCGTCGGGTCATTCGCCGGTTTCGTTACGTCTGTAAAACATTCACCGACTCAGCGCAAGTATTCCTCGCCGACCGCACAGGTCCCCCGCCACCACCTCGACCGCCACCCCTCCGACAGCTCCTCCCATGAATGGCGCAAACACTCATTCCCCCCCTCCCCGTACGCCCAAGCCCCCTCCATCTGGCCCCGCTCCTCCCGCACCCCCAAATCCCCCCGCTCAGTCCTCTTCCACAGCCCGACCCCCCCTCCATCCCTCCACAGTGAATGGCACTCAGAAAGCAAAGAAAAAGAACGATGCCCCCGTAGATCCCGCTGCCATGTATGAAAGTCTCAAAAATCGCATCGCAGCCCTCGAGGAGGAGGAGGTTCTCGAAGAGGAGGAGGAACGACGATTTGGTGTGCACATTCCCCCTCCCATCCTTTCCCTTCTCATCTTCCCGTAGCAGAGGAAGCCGTCAAGTCCGTCAGAGGTATGGGAGAGAACGCCATCCACGCCAAATACGTTGAATTAGTATGTCGTTCGTGATGAACGCACGGTGCCTTCACGCATATCCCGCCGATACAGTTTGCTGAACTCAAGAGGCTCGAACGGGATCATGCAAAGGAGAAGCAAAAGCTTGTCAAAGACAAGGATGCGGGTTCGTCCCATACTTTCCTGCTGCCCTTGCATCGCTCTCACTCCTATACTCAAAGCTAAAGGTCAGCTAACAAAGGCAAACCAGACGAAGGCAAAAATGGAGAATCTGGCCCGAGAACTGCAAAAGGTACCCCTTTACAGTGCCTTTTAAGAAATCGCTAAAAACCTATTCAGGATAACAAACGACTACGGGTGCGCATCAACTGCTGGGACTGTTTCCGTATAGCTAACAGTCACCTAGGAAGACAGCAAACGACTAGCACAGTGTGTAGAAGAAGCGCAGGAAGAGGTACGTAGTACCATTCCCAACTTGTCTGCTTACTTGACATCCCATAGATCGTGCAAATGAAAAATGACATGGCTAAGCGAGTGGACAAGGCAAAAATACAAGACATGAAATACCGCGAAATGCCTGACATAGTAGTCAAGGTCGTTTGTCGTTATCGTGCAGAGCTTTTTTTCAAAATTTCACGCAAAACAAAGCTCTCAAGACTTTTCAATGCCTGGACAGATAGAATGGAAGGGACGGCCGCAAAAAAGGGTGATGGCAAAGCAGCCACAAGTACTGGGGCCCATTTCAATGCGCCTGCGAAATCGGAAGTTACAAGCACACACTCCTGGAATTCCGCCAGCACATCATCCATGCACTTTATATTCTCTCATAACGGACGGACGCTGGATGCAAATCACACGCCAGAGGAACAAGGGATGGAGGACGGCGATGAGGTTCTTGCTGTAGAACTTATGGACCTTACCGAGGGTTCTGGTATAGATGCTTGGGTAAGTTAACGCACAAAGTACAGAGCATGATGTTTTACGCGGCTTTTTAGGAAGAGTTACCTGAACACCGACGCCAGGATCTCAAGAAGAACTGGACAGACGACCCTGTTGAGTATGTTATGAAATGACCTCTTCTGTAATTGTTGTTTTCTTAACATGCGCGTAGAGCTAAACGCTCGCTCGAGGAAATTTTCGACACTGTGTATGTCTTTGTACATCACCATCATGATTGCCTGACAAAAGTTGGACAGCGTGCGGGAACGACTGAAAGAAGTCCTTCGCCAATACAAGCTTCGAGAACAACATTTCGAGTGTGTGGTTCGATCGAAAGAACTCGAAGTACTACTTTCTCGCGCGCGAGCCGCGGAGCAAAAGCAACTTGCAGATAGTGAGAAAAGCCGAGCTGACAGGACCGATGAAGAGGTTGGCTACTATGTTTTGCCATAGTTTGTTCCTTTGATCTAACAGACTTAGGCTCGACGTCTTCGGAAGGAGCTTGAGGATGCACGGAATAACCAAACGTTGCTCATTGACAGGCTCATTACATGCTGTAAGGAGGTGAGCATGGCTTCGTCGCCCAGATTAGTGCTTGTGTTAATGGACGACCAGCCGAATGCGGAGCGCACGCAGCGCCTGTTTGCGTCACTTCGAGAAGAGCTCGAGAAACGAGGTAAGGCGTCAGACAGTAGTGGTGTAGGCAGCTGAGTATACGCGAGCGGGTGCGTGCAATACATGTCCGGCAAGCACTTTACCCCTGTTGGAGTGTACAACAAGACGAGTGGGTTGATATTGTGAAAGCCAAATCACAGAGAACAGCGTCCAGGGCATGGGATGTATCTATGGCCCATGATGACAAAGGGGAGGTGTTCAACAAAGAGTACAAGGTAAAAGTAAACAACATGTTTTACAACAAAGCGTCCAGTTCCTCGAGATTCACGATGTAACCGGACCTGGTGAAGGTTTTACCCTTAACAGACTCCAATCCTTCTCCTGCGTAGGTGACAAATGGCGAAAGCTCAATCTCGACACCTTCCTTCAAACGAGCACCAGCGTTTTCCAAGAATCGTCGGTGCTGCTCCAAAAGATCGCGACGACTGGTCTCTGGATCGTCTGACCCAGTCCCTGGCGCATTCTTCAGGGGACTGAATTCCTCCTTCCGAGCGACTTCGAGAACGGCGAAATTCTTGGTAAACGGAAACACGTCGAATACAAACAACTCGAGCTTCATGCCATTTGGCTTGCTAGGTTTGACGACTTCTCCGGTTTGCAAGTCTATAGTCGGGATCTTCTTGCGTGCAATGTGATAAGCAAGCTCGCTCTCGAAAGATTCAACGGACTGAAGGAAAGCGGTGGTGTAAAAGTGATTGGCAATGTTGCCAGCGTTGAACATGAGTTCCCCGGTCTTTGAATTCCGGAGCTCAGCTTGCTCCTTCGTGATTTCTGAGTACTCTACGACGCTAAACTTATCTCCCCGGCGAGCAACGACGCCGACTGACTCCGTCGGTGATGTCTTTGGCACCACCTTGGCAGCGCAATCGGCCTGTCTGGCTATGCAATAGCCGAGGAAGACAGGATCGGCAACCTTGACGAGACAGTTGTCGACGCAATAGGCGTGAACGTACTGGATGCCACGGTCGGCTAGGTCAGAAAGGACCGTACGCGACTTGTCGGATGGGGACAAGGGAGCGCGAGTCGCCGCGTAGAGACCACCGTTGCCATCGGGAGCAACAGCGACGCGAGAGGGGGTTTCGAGCATGAATTTACCCTCCATGGTGAGGCAGGGCAGCGTACCTGGAAAGGTGGCGAAATCAGCAAATCGATGAGATATATACGACCAAGATCTGTTACCTTGTTCAAAAATGATAACGTTCTTTGGATCGAGGCCAAAGTGGTTGTTGCTTGCGAAGAAGGATTCCGTCTCGCGACGAGTCGGACCGCTGGTCATCACATACCAGGGGACCAAGACGGAACCTTTGGGCTTTCCGAATTGGGCCCCAGCGACGGTCTGAAGGCGAGCGATGCGCTCAGCTTGGTACTGGAAGAGGGATTTGTGCGAGGGGAGGCCGATGTCGTAACAGCCTTTTGGAGCAGAGCTACCGAGCCTCGTGCCCTGACCACCAGCCATCAAAAGGACGCCAACTTGGCCATCCGCAACGGCCTGGAGACCAATTTGCCTCCATTCCTTTGCTTTGGCAGGGTCAGCGGACATGGACTCGCGCGCCCCAGCGGGGAGGGGCTCGATGGAGTCGACGACGTGATGGGGATCGGTAGCAATGCTTTCGGAGGAAGTGGCCTTTTTGTAAACTCGGTTTACCCGCTCGACGTCGATGCTCTCAAGCTGGCGGGTGAGGGCATTGCGCTCTGGGTCCGTAAGCTTTGACCAGAGGGTGAAGAGATGGTCCTGGCCGGCAGCCTGGTATCTATCGCGGATATTTTCAACGGCCATTGCGCTGAGATGTATTATAGATGGTATATGAGAGAAGTGGGGAGAGGGGAAATGGACCTGTGCGCAGTGGATTAAGGGGACAAGTATTTAAACCTATCACAGCTGTGTACATATTCCCGTTCGGTAGCAACCGAATGGAACTCTGCTATACAGTCCGACTCGACATACATGTAATATCGCAACGCGCTCGTCACTACTGGAAGCTGGTCACTCAATAACGCAGGTCCCTCCTCTGACCAAACGGAGGAAAATGCTCGATAAGATATCTGCAAGGAACATCGTGGCTCACCTTGGCAGTGCCTGCGCGCCTGTCGTTGGAGAAACCAAATCTCAATAATGCATCACACCCGGTCCCTCAGGCCTTATATGTCGGCTGGTGGAAACCCACTTTATCTGGGTGAACGGCAAATAGTACAAAGCAGGGGCAGCGCTCACTACTGGCGATCCAACCAGAGTCTGCAGTGGCAACCTTTCTTTGATGATAACGTCACAAGAGGTGGGTCCTGCAACAGATACCTCAATGACAACGAGTATAGTTTCTGGTTGCAAGTCTCGACTCAAGGTTCGGTCCAAGAGTTGTCACTGACAGGTCGACCCCTCAAGAAAGCAAGGGCAACCTCGATAGATTGCTTGGCCCTCGTGGCATGGCGAGGAAGGGGTGCAAGATATAAAGGACTGGCTGCCAATCAAGGCTCCCACATCTCGAGCACACGGGACATCGCTAGAGGTAACTGTTGTGTAAACAGTTCGTCAATTCGTCAATGCAAACCTTTCAGAACTCCACGTGCGTTCCCATCAGACTTGAAATTATAGCCGTTCACGTATTCAAAAAAGGACGGTGTTGCGCTTGTAACACGGCAAATCACCTCGAAATCTAGTGTGGGTAACCGAAAGATCAACCTGGAGGTGACTATAAGGGCTCCCATGGCGACTAGTGGTAGAGGAATAGCTTGCTACTACATAGGTAGGTTGCAGAATCAATTCTGGAGGCAAGCTTTATTAAATCTCTTGTTCGGATCTCCGAGTTTAGCCGGGCCGCTCATACCACTTGAGACAAGAACTACGTAAGTTACTGATCCACGGTTCTCCATTTGGCACTCTGAAGCTGACCTCGTCCCGGGCTAGCGACGACCGAGATACGCATCTCTTACTATATCACTAATCATCGGACGGAATCGTGAAGACTCCCCGCGGATGTGTTGGCGATTGCCGTGTATGCTGCTGAGCAGCCGCATCACAATGCCTCGTTATTGCCGCTGTCGGAAATTATTGCTGGTATTTCCATCCTCACATGTGCTTCTGAATCTAGTGTTTGTATAAATCGGGTGAGCCAGCCGGCTAGCACCAAATAATGGTTCTTTACACAACCGTGACAATTTGTTGGACCCGAACACGGGGTTTGTGCCGTATGCATGCCCCATGCCCAGCCCCTTTACTGTATCATTATCCCCACCGCAAGTCCACCCAGACACATGACCAACGCTCCCACCCGTATGATGGAAATCTGGCAACTCGCGGCAATGTAACGCTTCCGAGGCGATTATGATCCCCCGTTACGAGCCTGGCCAGCTATGACTATAAATGTGAGCACGTCGAATCATTTCCTCCGTTGCGTTGTCCGACTTTCTCCCTCTGATGCATTCAATGCAAAGACTGCTTACCTCGACGCTTGTGGCATTCTCCCTCACAAAGTGTGTGTTCTCCTTCACGCCAGGCTTTCCTTATGGATCCGAGAAAGTCCGCGGTGTCAACCTCGGTGGGTGGCTCGTGCTCGAGGTGTGTACGCAACGTTACAAATGTTCTCTTCAATGATGTACTTGCTCCTCCATAGCCATGGATTACTCCGAGCATTTTTGACAACACTGGAAACAACGCCATCGTTGACGAATGGACGTTTGGTCAATATCAGGATCACAACACGGCGTTGAGTGTTCTGCAGAACCACTGGAATACTTGGATCACCGAAAGCGACTTTACTGCCATCGCTGCTGCAGGGTATATTACATTTACCACTACTGTCGACGGGGCTAATTGATTCCTCACATGTACAGGTTGAATCACGTACGCATTCCAATCGGATACTGGGCGTTTGAAGTTGGTCCCGGGGAACCGTTCATCCAAGGGCAGTTACCCTACCTACAGAAAGCAGTACAATGGGCCGGAAATCACGGATTAAAGGTCATTATTGATCTTCACGGCGCGCCAGGGAGCCAGAATGGGTTTGTGCATCATATGGTCCATGTTACCTGATACCTCATCTCTTGTAGGTACGACAACTCTGGCCACAGAATGTCATTCCCCACTTGGCACTCAAACCAAACTAATATTGATCGGACTAACAAAGTCATCCAAACGATTGCCTCCATGTATGCTGGTCAGCCAGATGTTGTGCCTATCATTGCACCCCTGAACGAGTGAGTTTTCCGCGTGCAAGAATGCAAGGAGTTACCCATTTTTTGTCACCAGGCCTGCCGGATATGATGGTTCTGCCGTTCTCAGCGCGGTAAGGCAGTATTGGAACGATTCCTGGGGGAACATAAGGTGACCCTAATATCTTGATTTACACCCCACGCGGACCTTTATCTGATTTTACAGATACCCGTATGGCACGAGCCAGACAAGCAACACTGTCGAGCTCATCCACGACGCATTCCAGCCACTCAGCTATTGGGCTGGATTTGAGACCCCGCCCAACTTTGACGGTGTAGCTATGGATACCCATATTTATCAAGTCTTCTCCGATGCCGTGAGTATATCTAGGCTCTTCTGCCTTGTGTTGTCTAATAGAAGGCTATTAGGGGAATCAGATGTCTGACCAAGAACACATCAATACTGCTTGTCAAACTCAGTCCTCTCTCGCGGGCTTTGATCTTTGGCTTCTAGTGGGTGAATGGTCAACTGGCATGACTGACTGCGCCACGTACTTGAACGGACGTGGTAGCGGTTCGCGCTACGCTGGCACCTACCCCGGTTCTACGGCGGTTGGAAGTTGTAATGGCCTGACTGGCAGTGGTTCTACCTTCAGTTCGAGCTACAAGACGTTCCTTCGACAGATCTGGGAGGCACAGGTCATTTCATACGAGGCGGCCACTGATGGTTGGCTGCAGTGGACTTGGAAGACGGAGAGTGCTGATGATTGGTCGTACCAAGCTGGACTTCAATACGGATGGATACCCCAGGACCCTACTGACTACCAGTACCCAAACATCTGCGGGTAACCTGGTTTAGCATATTTTTACGACTTCATGAATGTAACTTGGACATTAGTGAGCGACGAATGTGATTCAGTGAAATGTCAAGGGATCCAAGTAATACAACAGTTGAACTCAGGCTCCTACGACACCGTATTTGCGGAGTGTTGCTTGCCAATCACCAAGTTCACCTCTGCCCATCGTAACTATAGTCGCTTTGTTACCAGAATGCGGGCCAAAAAGGCGATTCGCGACTCGTTTGACACTCTCGGGGGTGACCTTGTCAATTTCCGCTGTCATGTCCGTCACGGGTATCTTACGTCCGTGTACGAGGATCTGAACAAATTGATTAGTCTCATATAAACGCGCCAGAGTTTTTCTGTCGTACCTGACGACCGAGATCCTCAACCTCCACTGCCCTGCTCTCCAGTGCCATCATCAGGCTGGATTGGAGTTGATTTTTGGCGCGCTGAAGCTCTATCTCTGGCACGTTTTGGTATACCAACAGACTGATCTGGTGCACGAGATGGGGGAGAATTTGGGCGGGTGTATTACCCCGCTGCTTGGGGATGTCAGGTACAAAGGACGCCCACAATCCAAAGAGTGATGAATCTGTGTAAATGTGGTGGAAGGATGCGCAATGATCTATCTGAGGGAAATGGTTGAGGATGTGCGTATATAATCGGGAATACATTCCCTTCCCGGGACCACCTACGAAGGGTGAGAGTCAAATGACGTGAGGAATGTGAGCCTTACCGGCTGAGAAGCTACCTCCACCCCCAAGAAGCACTTGCATTGTCGCGAGTGTGTAGATATCGTCGTCATGAATACCAACACCCTCAAATGCGAGGTAGAGGTGATCAAAATCTGTCGTATTACTTGGGATGTGCCTGATACCGCCGACATATTGTGACCGCGTGTTCAATAGAGGGGGCACGTCTCTTGAAGCAGAGGTCGGGTATAAGTATGATGATGCCGCACGTGTTAGTGACTTATATATTGACGGTGACGAAGACGGCAGGAGATGTGGTGGTACGGTTTGAACGGTTGACGGCCGTGGAGAGGGAAGCGTAGGAGACGGCAAGGGTTTGAGTGTCGAAAAGTGCTTGTCGACAAGTTCAACCAGTTGCTCGTGTTGCATTCCAGCACCCGCTACAACCATATGCTCCGGACGGTACCAGTCCGAGATACAGTGACGGAGGAGGTCACCGGTGATGAGACTGATGCGCTCATCCGGGCAGACCAACGGGTTCCCGAGGCCTTTCCCGCCGTACGCTACTCCGTGGAGTACCTCGGGTAATATCATTTCTGGCTTGTTGCTAATTTCTCGAATTTCATAAAGAGCAGCATCTTTCTGGATCTCCAATTCCTCCGACAAAAAAGCAGGATTTAGGACAGTGTCGGATATCAGAGAGAGCGCCAGAGTGGTTGCCTGATCAAAATGAGAGGACTGATACATGATGGATTCTCGGGAGGATGAACACATGATTTGACCACCAAGTCGGTCCATCGCCGCAGCCATGTTGGCTTCGGAATGAGAATGTGTTGACTACAGTTTTAGCGTCAGAAATAACAACCTTGTAGCAACACAAGAGGGAACCTTGAAAGCCATTCTGTCTAGGAAATGGCTAGCTCCCGATGTCGATGGAAGCTCATAACGTGACCCCGCGTCGATGTAGAGCCCGACGGATGAAAAGTGACCGGGAGTAGACTCTGTAGCGACCCGAATCTTGTTGGGGAGTGTGGTTATCTGCAATGGCGGCAGAGATGCTTTGGATAGCTGTCGTTGGTGCAGGCGCACCTTTCCATGGTGTATGACTGAACCTGCCGCTCTCTTCATGGGCAATGGACTTTGACAAGTTGGCAACCCTCTCACGCTGACAAAATACGCTGCTTACGTCAGGAAGCACTGTTGCATAAAAAAAAGAGACCCCACCGTGGTTCGAACACGGGACCGCACGATCTGCAATCGTATGCTCTACCACTGAGCTATAGAGTCTTTATTTGAAGATTGTCAGACAAGTCCCATAATCCTTTGGGTGGTATTGGTCCAATACTTAACCCATCTATAATCATTGAGAGTCTAATCAATGTCTTCTCCCACTGCCCACTTAGCAAACTCCAGAACCTCTATGCCTCCCTCTTCACCTTCCTTTTCCATCCCGCGTTCACGACCCCATTCGCGCAAGGCGGCACTGACAGTGAGTTGTCCTCCGGTCGCCATGAATGGCTGGTTGTATAACGAGGTTTCATCCGTCGTGGATTGGATGGACAGCGTCTCAAAACCAGTGATCTGACGAGCGACGGCACGCTCGAGTCGCTCAAGGTCCTGCACAAAGGTTTCCGATGCAAGATGACTCGTAAGATCAGGGGCTTTCAGCGCAAGCACAGCAAGTGAGCCAATACGGCCGTGAGTGCCAGAGTGCCCGTGTGAGTATGAAGCTAGGCGTAGCCCAAGGTGCCCAGAGTGACCTTGGAGAGGGCTGTGAACCACAGCAACAGCCCGTTTTAGCGATACCTTTTCGCCGACTTTTGCAATTAGATCCTGAATCGAACTAGACACCGTAGAAGGCGATCGAAGATTCGGGTTTCTTTGCGAGAGGAGAGGGGCGTCATTAAGAACGTGCAATGGGCAGGGTTGGATGAAATTCGGTGATTGGACGTGTTCTGTGAGGAAGGCAGTGGTGTGTGCGATGTCGGCAGCAAGTTGGGTGAACAGTTCGTTTCTTGCGACAAAATCAGTTTCGCAGTTCAACTCGACCATGGCTGCCCGGAGTCCACCACCATCTAGCGTTGAGGACGACCTGCCGGAGAGTACGCAAACACTAACGAGTCCCTCCCGTGCTTCACGTCCGGCAACCTTGGCAGCCTTTTGAGCGCCAGAAGCGGTTAGATCCTGCTGCAACCACCCCAGTGCCGCCTCCAGGTTGTTCCCGCTTGCACTAAGTGCTTCCCGAGCCTTGGAAATTGGCACGTCCGTCATTTTTCGGAGCTGGGCAACCAGCTGTAACGAGGGCTTGGAGGCAGTAGAATACAAGAGAAATTTCGGCGAGCGACACGTCAACAACGTTCGCTTGGATTCTCGCTGAGGGATAGACAGCAACATCGCGGCGCCGTTCCGATATAAAAGGTTGAGTCTCGAGGGGGAGTCTTCGGGTTGTAGTGCTCGTTTGTGGGAGTCGGGCAATTTACCATCGATGCATACAACCCTCACGTGACTAAAAAATCTATGGTTTGAAGTTTCGACCCTCTCAAGTTATCACCACTGATATGGACTTCAACTTCAAGGTTCCTTCTGCGGTTCCTCAAGACTTGCTCCTCATCCAAGACCTAATAGGAACTATTCCTCCACTCACGCTCGCCGCAAAACATCCTCCAGATTCGCTGGATTCTAGTGATGATTCCATTGCCAGTACAGACGATGAAATAGAAAGTGAAGATGAAGTAGAGGCAGATCTTGCTCCTCGTGAGGAAGACAACGGAATGTCGGCGTGAGCATCTCAAGAACATCTTATCAAAAGGTATATTGACTCTAATCGTCAGTGCCGCTTCAGATTCGGAGTCGAATTCGGACTCAGAGTTAGACACAAGTTCCTCCTCTGATTCAGAAGAGGGACGTGTATACGAGGCGCCTCAGCGGAAAAGACCTGCGGACGATGATGAGGATGCCGACGAAGAGTCAGACATGATAGCAGCTGCCACCTATCTCCAGACAAAGAACGAGATCGTCGACGCAAATATCATGGTTCCCACCATTTCCGAGGTTGAACCATGCGACACACTGGAGAAAGTCGGGGAAATTATGAGTATCGTTGGGAACATTGTGATTGTGAGGGGTCTCCCTGTGGACCATGTAAACTCCTTGTCCAAGCGCGCTCTGGATGCCGAGTCCTTGCTTGTATTTGAAGACCGAAAGGTTTTTGGATATGTGAGTCACGTCACTTTCTGCATGAGTTAATGTCGACTCTTACCTGTGGTACCAGATATACGAGACGTTCGGTCCAACGTCCCAACCACTCTATCAGGTTAAATTTACCCAACGCTATCCGCTGGATACCGACAATGTTTGGTTGTCCCGCGAGGTATTCCATGTTCCACAACGAAGTCACTTTGTGTTCGTAGACCAACTCAAAAAGTTACGTGGCAGCGATGCCAGTAATATCCATGACGAAGAACCCCCAGAAGACGAGATTGAATTTTCTGACGACGAGAAAGAGGCTGCCTTCAGGGCTCAGCACAAGAAGAGGTGAGCATAATAACAGCATTTGGGATCCTCAATAACGCATTGTTATAGGCGCGGACGCTCTGTATCATCTTCTAGACAATGCACCACAACACCGTCCCGGATCCATGTCGACGATATGGTTCAGGACACATATCGGGGTGCCAACCCATATGATGCTCACGGCCCTTATGATGATGACTATCATGTCACAGGGCCATCGCGACCACCACCCATACCATATGATGACCCGTATGCTGATGTTCCCAGTTCAGATGCTCGTGTGCGCCCCATGGAAATGAATGGTGAATTTGGTGGGGAGCCCAATTGTGAGAGTGGTGGAGACGGTCCTAAGGTGTCCCGTGGGCGCATTCCCAGTCGGGGTACACGAGAAAGGGGATATCGGAATCGTCAGTTGTGGAATACCTCAAGGCGAGGATATCATCACAACCATGTCGCATCCCAACGAATGGTCGACCGGGATACCGATCAGTCATTTCCAGGTACCTCGCGGATGGTCGAAGGTGCGACAGGGTATGGACAAACTGGGCATGTGAATGCGGCTGACCCCCTTGTTCAACCAACTTTGAATGCTTGGCTTTCTCCCGAGGCGAACGATGTCCAACATTTCTTCCAGCCACACATCAATCCACG
The DNA here is from genome assembly GCA_038092915.1 of Boletus pseudopeckii. Lineage (NCBI taxonomy): Eukaryota > Fungi > Basidiomycota > Agaricomycetes > Boletales > Boletaceae > Boletus > Boletus pseudopeckii. Next base: position 296,153 of record JBBPRH010000001.1, read on the forward strand.
ATTCGCATCGATGTTTGGATTTGGCCCCATGATTCCGTGGGCTTCTCAGAATGCGCACGACCACGCGTCTCAACCACACCACAATTGGGCTGACACGTGGACGATGCACGGTAGCGCAGGTTCTGAAGGTGAAGGGGATACATATAGACCGATGTAGTCCAGCATCCGCAGAGGCTCGAATTGGAATATTGGCAAGCATCTCACTCTCACCACCGTCCAGGTTGGCAAACATTATCCCAACGATTCGGTAAGGAAATCCTTTGCGCCGATTTTTCCCTCGAATTTTGATAGGCGATGAACCGAGCTTGAGGCTACCTCTTGGATTTGGTCATCTTGCTATCATATGGGTAGCCTTTCGGGCATGGGAAGAAACGCATGGACTGAACCGCACGCTCATCATCGATTCATTCCTCGTACAACCGAATCCGGGCCGGGCGGGTTTCGATCAGATGAGATGTCACATCTGTTCCTGCGTCTACCAGCATAAATGGATGGGTTTGTAGGGCTCGGTATCCAACTTGAAATGATCTTGTCCTTTGTCCTGTTAGCTCAACTCTGCGCGTTGTCGGGAGCGACGTCCATTCCCCGCCTGCTGAACAATATCAGCTCCGGTTGTTCCACATCCGGACCGGCTTCTTGTCAGACTATGCCCTCCAACACATGCTGCACCGAATACCCGGGCGTATGTCGTTCTCCATGTCTTGAACACACCGCCGCTGACTTGTTTCATTCTATCGTAGGGCCTGTTGTTGCAAACTCAGGTATTCTCTCGCTAGTTATACCCTTCTGTTACTGACTATAATCCCGGAAGTTCTGGGACACCGATGTCGCTGGTAGCCCTGCCGACAGCTGGACCATCCATGGTGAGTGATTGATGCGCAAAGCAACACGCATCGAATCTTATGCACCTGTCAGGCTTGTGGAATGACAAGTACGTTTGTTGGTAGGGATGCACACATCTCGTACTCATCAATCACCCCTGTCAACAGCTGCGACAGTACATATAATGAGAATTGTGATCCATCGCGTGCCGACTACAATATTGCCCAGGTACGCAATTTCTCTGAAATTCTTCCAAGGAGAGCGTCGCCGTGACCTAGTGTCCAGCTTCTCTCAGACCAGGGCGCTACTTCTACATTGGACTACATGCAACAATACTGGTTGAACGATGACGGTACCAACGAGGAACTTTGGGATGTACGTCGTGTTCCGACTATATGGATGTCTCGCTAACAACAGTCTAGCATGAATGGGCAACGCATGGCACGTGCTTTAGGTAGGAACTACATTAAACTTCCATTTCCAAATGGTTACTGATCTCGGGTCCCTGACAGCACACTCCAGACTTCCTGCTTCCCACCCGGGAGTCCCCAAGGAGCCGAGGTAGGCTGTTTATGAGCTGGGGATCGCACACACGACTAAATTCGTTTCGCGAAGGCTGTGGCGTACTGCGAGACAATTGTCAGGTTGTTCCAGACTCTCCCCACGTACACTTGGCTCGCAGACGCTAGTATCACGCCTTCCACGTCTCAAACCTATGCATTGTCGGATATCCTTTCGGCGCTTGAGGCTGGTTCCGGAGGTGTAAGTACATGTTGATAATGCGGAGCTCGTATTTGAGATTATCTTCTAGTACACTCCTGATGTCGGCTGCTCGAACGACGGCCTGAACACAATAAGTTGGTACTTCTACCTACAGGGATCAGTCATCGATGGCACGTTCGTTCTCATCAGTGAGTACATTCATTTCCCAATTCAGACCTTGATGTTGATGGTGATCACCTAGGCTCGCCAGGGTTCGAGGCCAGTGGCTCTTGTCCATCCACTGGTGTTCAGTACCTCCCGAAATCAGGCTGAATGACATGCAATAGTCAGTTTATGTACTCCGCAGTCTGTAGTGTCAAGATGTGTTGTGTGTACGCTGGAGTGAGGCCCTGAAAGACCTAAGATGACCTCCGAGTGTAGAGATACCGACTATGTGTTGGTACCAAAGGGGAAAATCATGGACGTGATCTACGCCCTTGAGCGCTGACGGTTGGATATCGTTCGTCGAAGGTTTCCCCAGCCCACACGTCGTTAATTCTGATCCCGGCAACGAGCTGAGCAAAGACTTTTTTTTCGTACCTAACCTAAGGTAGTGTAGCTATAGTCTCAGCGGTCCCCATCAACGCAGTCCACAACTTGCGCCAGACGCGATTTCTTCCCGGGCCTCCACGACGAATCGCCCGCACTGTGACCCACTGGTTCCAGTCGCCATCTTCGATTCCGACCCGAACGTTGCACCACGGCCAACGTTCGTCGTCAGTGTTGTGGAAACGCGATCACTGGCAAGCGCCGGAGAGGACCATGATGGATGCATCTCATCTAACAACTTCACATCCTCGTCAGAAACGTGTTCTACCCACACGTTCTCGTCGCGGTGGCCCTGGGATAGGAAGCTGTGATGTGGACCTTATGATTTTGGATGCACAAAAACGTCGACGTTCGTAACTGCGGCCTCCTTGTCGTTTCGCGCTCATTTTTAACTACAGTCGACAACGAGCCACTCATTCCCGCCGATACACCTTTCTTGTTGACAACGAATTCGGCATTGTTCCACCCCTCATCAAAGTCAACGAGCTTTGGGCTCAATACTTTTGCCAATCAACGTTACTTCGACCGGTCTGATGTTATAAAGGCCTATCGAGAGCAGCTGAACATTCAAACTCCCGAGTTTTCTCTATTGTCGGAGGACGCAACCGTCGGAGGGCGTTTCAGGCCTCGGTCATCGGAAGAGGTGCGCACTTCCAGGTTTTGTGTAACATGTAATCATATTCGTCTCGGATATCTCTAGCAAGATAACGCAGACACTTCCGATGCGGCATACGAGAAGCGACATCGCAAGTATGAGATCTTCGAAAAGCGACAACGGCTGCGCGAGAAGGAGAAGCTGAAACATGAACAGTATAAACTCAAGGAACGTATCGAACAGCTCAAGATTATGGATGGCTCTGCGTTCCTCGGTTTACCTGCTGCGTCATTCTCCCAACCGCCCGCAGTCGACGAAGACAAGTCGGGAGTTAGCTTGTCTGGCACCCAGACCAATGTTACTCCAATCCATAATGAAGGGGAGAGGCGCCGACAAGAAATGCTTGAAGTCGCGTCCACTCTGGAGGAGCGTTACCGAACTCTTCTTCCTTCCGAGAAAAAGCTTGCAGATCTTAAAGGCGCTAGCAGAACTAATATCATGAATCTGCATGCTTCTGACATGTGCAGTCTGGACGAGTCCAACTCCACGGGAAGGGAATTGCCGGGCCAAGTTTCGCCAAAATCCAGCTCCCCGTCAATCATTCTAAAGATCAAGGTCCCGCAAACCCGTTACAAGGATTACAGCGGTCTCCCATTATTCCAAGTAAGCTCTCCTGGAGCCAATTCAAACCATACACACACGCCTTTGTCGCCTACGAAGCCATTCTCCAAGGTTTCGTCGGATACATTATCAGTGTCTTCAGACCGACCCTATAAACGCCATCGGACACCGCTCGTTGACGATCCGGAATCTCCTTATTCCACTGGCACCCCCGAATATGCCAAAAAGTCCGCACATTCTACTGCGCCGAAGACTGAACCATGCGTACTCATGCGATGGGCTCTTCGTAATCAAGTCGCACCGAATGCGCGGAAAACGCAAAGACATGTGACTGCGTTTGGCACCAAAGTCCCACAGAGTATAGAGGAAGTGAGAGACTTTGAGCTTCCGGAGTGGATTCGGCCACGTTCACCGGCAATTGTCAGTGACGGGCCCAAAGATCTCACTATACCTTCTGACCTATTACCCGAGCACTCGCCAGCGCCTACATTACACTCTGCGGAGGTTCCCTCGCATTCGTAGTTTTCCCGTATTTTATGTTTATTTCAGTTTACCAACGGTAAAGGAGAGCACTGAGCGATATTAGAGACATCTAAACAACTATATGCCATGATTTAATCGACCAAATCAGAGCCAAGTAGAGTATCAAGGTGGAAGCCTACTTACCCTGCCTGGTTGTTCTTCCCCGAATCGCTTCCTCGATGATATTTAAGGCACCGGTTTGCGCGCTCAAGGGTACGTGCTTGTTTCGGCCGAGAACCAAGCGAGCGTAGTCTATGGGGAACTGATACGGATCAGGGTATCCATCTGGAATGTAACTGGTGTAGTCGCCGCCAAGTTCTCTCTCGGTCTGGACTCGCAGTGAGATAGCAGAGCGTGCAGTAGGGGGAGCGAACAACGCGTTTAGGTCTGTCCTGGGTCTCATCTCATGTTGCTTCGGAAAGTCAGACCCCATGCGTTTCTTGCGGGGCAGCGATTTGAGGTCATTGGACTGGTCCACATTGTCGATGTCAAGTTCTCGGACATCTGTGAACCATTTCTCAGCTGCGTGATCCCTTTGTTGCGCAGACCGAGCTGAGATGAATGAAGTGGCTCGACGACGTGGTTTTCCGTCTACAGCAGCCGCAACATCAACGTGTGCATAAGGACTTTTTTGCTCTGTGCCAGAATTGCGACGGATCCTTGACTGTGTTTTTTCGCTTAGGCCTAGAAAGAAGAATACGTTCAATGGAGATGAACCCAAGTGCATTCACTCGAGACATACGCGATAGTATAGAAGTGGGCTTGTGCACACTCTCGGCAATGCTGGCTGTCGTCGCCGTTGTTTTCACGGCTGCGGTGCTTGATGTCAGTACGGGTTGGACGGGTGTAAGAGGACATGCACGAACGCTGGCCGTTAATTGGGCTTTGGCTAAGCTGTGAAGCGAAACGTATTGAGCTCCATAGGCCCGTCGAGGGTCTCACACGGAGCTGTGCCATGGCAGGTGGCAAGACCGCAAATGGCCACTTTGGGACATGTCCGAGTCGCAACTCTCTTATGCACCCCTTCTTGGCCTACCTCATCATCAGCTTCGTGCTGTTTCTAATACTCTTCCCTGTACTCACTTCACAGGTATTCATCATATGGCCGTGGTATGGTCGCGAATGGACCGTCGAGCTCATAACGCTGCTCGTACCCTTCAAGTAAGCCGTTCCTCTGCCAGCTTGACTTTGCCATGACTTGTCATGCAGTGTACTGGCGCTCATGTTGCTGTGGAACTACTACCTATGCATATTCACTGACCCTGGCCGGGTACCCGATGGATGGGTCAGATTGACTACTTTCCCTCTCCCAGTCGTCTGATATCACGTCCAGGAGCCCGACTTTCTTGCTGGAGAGGGATACGAAGTCAAGAAACTCACGGGAGGCCCTAGATACTGTCGGACTTGTGAAAAATACAAATCCCCGAGGTCGCATCATTGTAGACAGTGCAATCGGTTGGTCAACACGTTCCCATGGATTGGACATTTCTGACTCACCCCATCCAGATGCGTGCTTCGGATGGGTTCGTGCTACTTTTTGGCTAATGTCCTACATTCCTTATTGCCCGGTTCAGATCACCACTGCCCTTGGGTGAACAACTGCATTGGCCACTTCAACTATGGCCATTTCCTTCGTTTCCTGTTCTACGTGGATGTCACATGCACCTACCACCTTTCCATCGTAACCCGGAGGGTGATGGCTACAATGAAAAGGGGATACTACGTGAGTCCTCCTGTAAATAAGACTTCTGGGTTTTGATCCGGTCTAGGACGATCTGTCTGGTTTTGATTTCCTCTGCATTGTCATGAACTACGTATTCGTAATACCGGTCATCCTTGCCGTCGGTGCTTTCAGGTTTGTTTTCGTCAGTCATGAGAACCTCAAGTTGATGGTGCGCATTCAGCGTATATCACTTCTACAGCTTAACAGTCAACACCACCACGATTGAAGGATGGGAAAAAGACAAGGCCGCGACACTTAAACGCAACGGCAAGATACAAGAGGTGGGTTGTTTGTGCCTGAATGTACTGCAACAACTCATCCCGCTCTCAGATCAAGTTTCCCTACGTATGCGCCAAGAATTCCCGGTAGACTGTCACTGACTTCTGGATAGGATTTAGGAGTCTGGAGGAACATGGTCTCTATTTTGGGTAACAACCCACTTCTTTGGTGTTTTCCCACAGTCCCGCCAGGGACTGGTCTCAAGTTCCAGTTGTCGATTGGAATTGGTGAGTGAGATGAATTTTTCGTGTCGCACCGGATACTGGGGAATGTCATGGGACAGGAGCCTTGGTGTCCCCAATCTTCCTTCTCCCTGTCAGTCTCTGTGGTGCCATTTGGTTCCATCTTGAATTGCACAAGAAACTGATGCCTGCCTTGTCTGTCATTTTAGACCGTGATGTCGAGGGATGGCCACCAAGGGATCCGGCTCTAGAGAGCCAAAAACCTTTCAAGCTCCCTGATAGCCCCTGGACTTATGAAAACGGCGATTTCAATCCTGCCCTTCGCCCCTCCAACGCACGCCCGCGGCCTATCGACGAACGATCGTCTGCTCGAGCTTACACATCTGCACTCCCACCCTACCATCCAGACTTCGAACAAGAAGCCTACCCACTTCAACCGTACTCTGTAGATAATGACACGGAGCGCGAAGAAGAGTATCCGGGGGTGAAGGTACGACGTGGCTCGGAAGGCTATGAAGTCCGCCCCATAGATAGAGAGGAAATGCTCAAGGAATATATACAGAGCGAGATCGAGAGGACGGGAAGATATCAGGTGTACCAGCCTGAGGACGGGGTGTATACTGAGGATTATGAATCGGACTCGAGGGATGAGATTGTGGTGTCTGACGATGATAGACTGCTGGGACTTAGAAATTGATATTTTATCCCTCACTTTCCCTTCTTCACGACCAAGAGGATATTTATTGGACAACGGAATCACTATGGAGTCTTGGTAGAGTAAAGTTACAATGAAGGGATACACCATTAAGTAATAAGCGATTAAATACCTGAACGAGAGCGAAGAGTTACGATGACCAGAAGGTATCCAATCAAGTGGAGGCCACCCTTTCGAAGTACACCTTCCAGACATGTCCACCCTTCTCCCCTACTTCTAAGACGTTCATACCGATCTTCAATTCCATATCCCAAACCCCTTCCTGCTCGGGTTTCTCGCCGACGGGTTTACCATTCAACACAATCTGAATGCTCTCGCGTGTTGGGGTGGTCGCCTTCAAACTCTTCTTTCCTGCGAGATCAGATTTCTTTGCTGTTACAATCTTAGCCTTGACCTTCGAGTTCTTGGGTGGACGACCACGACCACGTTTCTTTGGCACTTCTTCCTCTTCTTCCTCAAGATCATGGGCATCGGCGTCTTCATCGCTACTATCTCGATCCTCGTCTCCGAGAAATTTGATTTCTGCAATAGACAGGGATATCGATATCTCGCCATGGCCAAGCTTAATAGCCCATGACCTGACACCATCACGATGGTCCAGCCAAATAGATCTTCCCCGAGGCTGCACGGAAACTAAAACCTCCTTGAGGGGCCTGTGGCCACTAAGCGATGGTGCAGGGGATCTTGAAACAGAGTGTGCGTTGCGGAGGTGATTGATTGGTGCTGCGGTTGGTGCTGCGGATCCCGTGGGTTTGGGAGTGGCAAGAGACTGGGTCGCTGGGTGGTATGTTGCATTGGGGTAGTGCGTATAGTGTGGAACGGGAGTGTACTGAGGTGGTTGTTGAACCGCAACTTGAGATGAGGATGCGTTGGCTTTTGACGATGACACAGCTGCTGGAGTAGCAGGTGTGGGAACAGGTGTTGGTACGCGCGAAGTTTCAATTAGAGCGAGAGTTGCTGAAACGGGGGTCGGAGTAGGAGCAGGCTTTGGTGCAAGAGGTTGAACCACGGGAACTCCAGCTGCGGGCGTGACGATTGGATTTGAGGTTGTCTTGGGCAACGATTCGAGCATCTGGACAGGAGACTTGGCGGTGGTGCCAGAACCGGGTAATCGCAACGTCAAGGAACTTGCTACGTTGTCCTGCAAAGGCTTCATACCCGACCGCTCTGCTGGCAACTGCGTAGCAGCTGTTGTTGGGCCGGTCGACACGCCCGGAACTTTCAGCTTGATTTTACCTGGCGTTTTCGCATACCTATGGAGGGCATGTGGAGGTGGCAGATCGGACATGAGTTGACGGAAGTAATCCTATGATGAGTGTGAGTGTTATGACAGTACAACATAAGGTCAACCAACCCGGAGGGTACTAGCGTCCTCCCATATTTGGCTATGGTCCTGATTGAATTCAAGAGCGTTTGAAAACACTAGTTCGACCTCGTTGGCGAACTCTTCGGAAGTAACATATTCCTTGCGTTTTAACCGTTTCTAAGGTAAAAGTAAGTACAACTTCACACGAGAGCATTGAGACGTACGAAGATATACTCGAGACACATCGGGCGCTTGATCTGCTTGTAGTACGAGGGATAGTCCTTTTTTGACGGCATCTCCGTGAAGACGTCAGAAAGAACACGATGCCTGATGCCCCGAACTAAGCGGAATTGAATGAAGAAAGAAACATGGCTCACGTCTCCTCGTCTGTTTTTTCCACAAGCTTTTGAAGCCTTGATTTGAGAAGCCGGTTCATATTGGGTGGCTTGTTCTTCTTCTTGTCGTCGTCACCCTCGCCCTCCGCTTTCTCCTCGCCATTTTCGTCATGGTCACTACTTTTCTTCACTTTCTTGCCGGTTAACTTGGTGTACTCCTTGTTGGTGAGTTTCTGTAGATATACAGGGGAAGTGAGTGATGAAGTTGCTAGTAAATGTCGCAAAGTACTGACGAGCAAGAACTTGGCATCTAACCAGATTGGACTATCCTTCATGTTGTATCGTTTGGCGTTCGAAAAGCACAATTCGAAATCCTGTCGAACATCGTCGAGGGAGAAATACTTGTCTTCATCAATTTTTTTCTTGATATCGTCTAAGCAGATGGGATTTGTGATGACGTTGTAGTAGTCTGGATAATGGCGTTTGGAGGGTAGTCGCATAAAAGCTGGAGAGCATATGTTGCCTCTGAAATGTGTTTATCAGCCATATGTAGAACTGTCAGAAAAGAAAAAACAGGCAAAGCGGCGCTCAGAGCCAAGCATGGTTTGTAACGTACTCTTTATTGACTGCATCCTTGACCGTCTGCCACAGTTTCGTTGCTTGGTCCTTCAACACGCCTGCGTCGACGCTGCTCCCCTCGGTATCTTGAAGAATTGCATCGCCGTCGCCGCCATTTGTTATCATGGATGGTTCTCCTGTTGGAACTGCCGCTTCTGGGGGCGCGGGGAGTTCTTTGCGTCGCTTCAACCGTGGGCTCTCCAGGTCAGGTTCCCCAGCCAAAGACCCCAACTCCCGCTTCATCGTCATTCAAAAGGAACTGTCCTTCTGTCCCTGTACTCTCAAGTGAATTTTCCTGGTGTTGAAGGAGACGACGGCGAAATGTCCATTATCTTTGAAAGCGCTCCAGCCACGCTCTGTCGATTAACACGGGCGTAGGTCACGTGAGAGTTCTAGTTACTTCCACTATTAATTGAACTAGCCCGATGATCACACTATTCTACCGCACCGGCTCGAGGCCAATAATACAAGGGACACGCTGCATTTGACCACCGCTGCTAAGTTCCGCCTGTCTCCGTCGCATCGAACCTATCCACGAAATCTCTCACCTTTCTGATTGCCCCTTCGTCAGTTCTCCAAACGCTCCATTCTCCCATCCCCATCCCGTCAGGTCTGTACACAGAACGGCCATCTACCCATTTACCGCCGCTCAGATGGATTTCCTTTAGTCCGTGCGATAGGAGAGCTTTGCACAGTATTGGAATGGTCGATATGTTAATCCCGGAGCCGGGGAGGATATTCATAGACATAGGCCTAGCAGAGTCGATCATCCATGTCAAGGCTTCGAGGGCTTCGGGAG